>QLOH01000171.1:1200000-1679016 GCA_026901365.1 Sesbania bispinosa
AGAATACCTTCGAAACCAAAAGGAGAGTCATCATAGATGCAATCTAACCTTTCGAACTCAAACCCTTCTGTCTCTTGAACATATGTCTCAACCTTTTTGAGCATTTCCTCAAGATACTTCTTTTCAGAATCTCTACTTCCTTCAGAAACCTCTTCATAATTTCTATTTTCCTCAGCAACATCTTCAAAATTTTTACCTTTCGTTTCTGATGAGATTTCTTCTTCTATTATCTCCTCAATGACTATTTTACCTTCTTGCCATTCGGCCTTATGGGTCGTTACCTCTTTATTTTGTTTATTTTGATTGGATTCAGCTTCGAGAGTCGCCTCTACCTTCTTTTCGGCCACATAGGCCGAAATTCAAGCCCAAAAGCTCGAATCTATTCTTGGTCTGACCATTCAGCAATCTCTGCGGCCTCGAAAAGGCCAACATCACATTGTAACATAAACCCACAATTTGGATTCAATCTTAGTGAATAAGGTATTTTTGTAGGTACCAACATATACTTATCAATCACTTCATACGGTCTTGTCTTCATAACCTTCTTTTCAGTACTCCTCACATCCACAGCATCATCTTCAACTTTAAAATAGTTTTTTGTCCCCATCAACGTAAATGGGTACACCTTCTTTAGTCCACATGCAAAGTCTCTTATGCATTGAAGATGGAACAGCACCTACACCATGGATCCACTCTCTTCCAAGAAGTAAGTTATAGTTTGCTTTCGAATCAACTACAACAAACATAGTGGGTCTCATGATGGTTCCCACTGTTAACTCCAAACATAGGACTCCTTCTGATTTCGAAGTCTTCCCACTAAAATCAGTAATAATCATCTGATGAGGCATCAGATCAAACTTAGTCTTCATCAATCTTTTCATCATAAATTTCGGCATCAGATTTACTGCTGCACCAGAATCTACGAGGACCTTTCCAATACTTACATCCCCAACTAATGCCCTAATGAACAAAGGCTTCATATGAAGTTGCATATCCTCAGTTGGTTTCTCGAATACTACAGAAGTATTCTGGCAAATCTGTTTGCCAATGTAAGTATAACATATTAGATCCTCCCCTATATCATTTTCCTCAAAGTCTTCATCTTCTAAGCCTTTTTCAAGTTCCTCAGCATACTCAGCAGGAAATACAGAAACAACTGCACAGATGTCATCCAGACCATCTGCAAATCCAGTTTCGAAATTTTCTGTTAATAAGTCATCTTCATTCTCATCAAAACCTCCAATAACTTGGAATGAAGGCTTCTTTTTCACCACTTGAGCATAAGATGGGTGATTCGAATTTGCTTGGACTTGAATTACTTGAGCATTCTTTGCTTGCACAGGCTTAGGTTGTTGATTGTTTTGTTCAACAATCATGTCCCTCTTTCCTTGTTTCTCGAAGGCAACCTTTCTCATTCTTTGTGCCCTTCTCCACTGGGTCTTCGTCATTTGAGGCCTATTTCCATAATAAGGTTTCTGGTGAAAACCTTGGAAATTATTCTGATATTTCATGTAGCCAGGACGAACCCATTGATTCGGGGGAGTTGATGATGATGGTACAAAGTTTGAGGCTTCCTGTCTTCATGAAATTTTTTATTCATTTGTTGTTTTCCCTTGTCGAACCTATTCATGTTAACAGGTGCCTTTCCTCCAGAAATGGATACAGACTTCGAAATCCAACCCCCATAAGAAGGATGAGGCTTCTTCTGCTTATTTTCTTTTTTGCTGATGCTGGGCAGCCACTTGCTGATAGTGTATCTTCATTTCTGATCCATGAAAAGCCTTGGCTGCAGACCTATCGAATACAATAAGACACCTTGGACAAAGTTCAATTGAGGCATCTTCTGCCTTATTTCGATTCAGAAATTCCAACAAGGATTCACCCCCTTTTGGATAAACATCATGTAATTCCTGATCTCCATCAAGGGCCATCTCTGTGGCCTATCCCACAGAATTGGAATCTTCCAATTCGACCATGTTCACACTTGCAGGTTCATTGTAGTTGGCGTTCACCTTGAGTGGGTCAGAGTCAATCTTCATGGCCATTGGAACCTTTTCTTCGAATTTCAATCTACCTTGTTTGATAGCTTCTTGAATAATATCCCTGAAACGAACACAACTATTAGTCCAATGTCCATAAGCATGATGATACTTACAATACTTTCGACCTCTTCTCTGCTCTTGAGAAGGAATTTTACGGTCATCACTTAGAGTTATTTGTTTGTCTTTTACTAATATATCGAAAATTTGATCTGCTTTCGAAATATCAAAACCATAATTTTTCTTAGGAAACCTATCTTTAGTATCATTATTAGTATTTCCACTAGGTTTCAAAGATTGACAAACATAAGGAGGTCCGGGCTTAAGTTCTGCCACATGAACATCAATATCCTCTATGTCATATTCGAAATCACTATCATCTGATACTTCCAAATATGCTATTTTATCTTTTCGAAAAGTCTTTTCAGGTTTTCGAAATCTCTCTTTTTCTTTCTTAAGATGTTCAATTTGCCTAACCTTATCAGCCAATTGGGCCATATCTCTAAGTTGTTGATTAATCAATTTCTTTCGAATTGAATAATCCAACCCTCCAGCAACCATTTGGACTAACTCATATTCAGGAATTTGGATAAAACACCTTGCTTTCATTTGCCTGAATCTATTCAGATAATCGTCTATGGATTCATTCGAAAATCTTTTAATGTTCACTAAATCCATAAGAGTAACTTTTGTTTCCCCTCTAAAGAACTGTTCATGAAAACTTCTTTCTAATTGATTCCATGAATGAATAGAATTCGGGGAAAGAGTTGTAAACCAAGTGAAAGCATTCTTGGTTAAAGAACTAGGAAAATATTTCATTTTCAACTCTTCATTATTTGCCAAATCACCTGCTTCGATTTGATATCTAGCAATGTGTTCGACAGTAGATTCTCCTACTTCTCCAGAAAATTTGGTAAATTTGGGAACTTTCCATCCCCTTGGCAATTCAGTTTACAATACCATATGGGAAAAAGAAGACACTACATAGGGATGATTTGCAAATCCTACATTAAACCCATGTCTGTTTAGGACTTGTTCGACAATTCCAACAACATTTTGTTGCCCCCTATGTTATTTGCTCTTATCCTTTCGAGAATTTCATTAGCATTCTGATTTCTATTCAGGATAATTCTAGGAGCATTTTCTTCCCTATTTTCGACAGGATTAACAGGATTTGGTATTTGATTATTTTGATCCCCTTGATTCGCAGGGGGATTCATATTAGCCACTTGTCTTACTATAGGATCTATGGGTGCTCCAAACACATCCAAAATCCTTTCCATTTGCCTAGCCAACAAATTATAATTAGTATTTGTTGTTTGTACTAGTGGATCAAACACTGTGGCCATTTGTCTAGTCAACATATTCACCATTTCATGATTGCTTTCATCCATTTGTTGCCTTAAAGACTGTAAAGTGGAATTTGTAATGGATGAAGATGAACTTCCCACAAAGGGGTTAAAAATGGGTCCACGATTTATTGTTGGACCTACTGTTGACATTGTTGGTGGTGCCATCCTAGAACTTGGGACGAAACCATATGGCAACCCGTATATTGGTTGTCCATTTTGAGATGTAGAAAGGAAATTAGGCATAGGGATAGTTCCAGAAACAGGGGCAGTAGTCATAACTTGACTTACACCCAAATGTTCTGATGAAGTTGTAAAAACTCCTGTCTCTCTATTAACACTACTATTTCTATTTACCCCATTTTCATTATTATTCACAAATTCATTTCCTGGGGGTGGTGGACTTCCAGAATTTGTAGTACTGGTAGTTGTATCCCTACTATTGTTTCCAGTTCCAGTTTGTCTTGAACTATTAGCCATTTGAACAGATATTGTTCTACCACTTCTCAAACGCATACAAGATCAAACTTCAGAAAATCATAACACACACTACTTTTTTGGCAAAATTGTCCCACTGGGCGTGCCAATTTGTTTGTGGTGAAAAAATCTAATATCGAAAATTAAATTTTAGTCACTTTGATTCTAAGAACAATCTGGGGATTAGAATCAGATCCTCTTACGGGACTCTTTTAAAAAGTAGATTTATGGTGTTTCTGATTTATAAAAGACTTTCAAAAGTTCAAATTTTCTGGAAAAAATGGTTGATTGGTACAGAATTTCACCAAGTCAATTGTTATATTTCAGAGATCCAGAAACAACAAGTTTCAAAGGTTTTGATTCAGAATTTAATCAAAACTTATCTTTCAAAAAGAGTTAGAACTACTTGATTCAGAATTTTATCAAGTTTTTTCAGACTATATTTTCAGAAATCAACTTTCACAGAAATCACTAAAATTTAAAGAAAAAAGCAATGCAAATAAAAATTGCAGAATGTAAAATAAAGAAAAGAAAAATGAATTGTAAGAACAATTGCATTGAAAGAAATTGGATGGGTTCATCACATACTTTCTTCTCCTTGTAACCTATTTGTCGCTTTGAGATTGGACGTGTAAGGTGTTTCAGAGAGTTTGAGTATAAGTGATTTGCCAACCCTTATTACAATAAGAGTTTTCCTATTTATAGTTTCCTAATTCTAACGGCTAACTAATGTACAATTGACACATCATCTAGCCCTATGTGTTGGCAGCGTGTATGCTTGCCACGTCTTCTGCTGATCAGATAACAGCTCTTGATCTTCAATAACCGTTTTTCTTCTGTCTTCTGATTTTCCGAAACTTCCTTTGCTTTCTTCAGAAATCTTCTAAGTCTTCAAATACTTTTCTTCGAATTCTCTGTTCCTGTTTCTCGAATTCTTGCTTTCTGATTTCTCGAAATCTTCTTTCTGTTTTCTCGAAATCTTCTTTCTGGAATTTTGACTTCATGGATTCGAGAAAATCTTTAACTTTAAGACTTAGTTTTTCTTGACACTTGAACTCAATGAGTTTTTCTCTTTTCGAGATTTTGACTACACTCTTCCCTGTGCCACATGTCAAACTTCATTTTGACCATTCCAAAGGTCATAAAAACCACCGGCCACCGTCCACTTAACTTCATTATGAGAATTCTTCTCATTGGACGTTAAAATAGTGTTAATAATGGCACTTGCCTCTTTTCACTCCTATAAATAAGAGTCATTTGCACATTCTTTTCACAATTCTTCATTCTCTCTTATTCTCTTTTCTTCTAAATTCTTCAAAGAAACTCTTCAAAGAATATGAAGAAGTTAATTCCTTTGGCTATTACGTTCAATCCAATCTGGAATGATTTCATTTTTTATAGGATTGACGTAATGGCCAAAGTCATTGGCTTTTTCGAACTTTTTCTTTAAAATTTTGCTTTTGGATTGTACGTGATAGCCAAATATAGGTTCATTTACAAATAAATGGATCTATTTATTGTTTCCCATGCTGACCTTGATTTCTTACCCAAGTCAAAGGTGGTTCAACAGAATGAAAAACAAATTTCCCTTTGCCTTGGCTCTATCAAAGCCTGTGGGGGAGGAAAAAGAGGTAGAAGTGTGGAAGACATGAGTCAAGGAATCATTCTAGCTTAGGACAGTTTCCTTTATAAAGTTTTAGGTATTTAGGACAGTTTCTTTTCTAGTGTATTTCCAATGTATTCGAACCAATGTAATTCGAATTTGGATCATGAATAAAAGAACTATCATTTTCCTTTTGGAATATCTGTAATGTATTATTTCTCGAATTTACCCTTGTCTTCTTTCCGAATTTCTAAAGTCTTTTTGCTTTAACTTCAATCAAGAATTTCTTTCTAAGTTAACAGACTTATTATCAAAATTCGAAATGAGGTGATTTTACCTCTTCTGTAAATTTGAAATGGCATCATACCCTTGTCACTTGTGGAATTCGAAACAATTGAAAATCAAATCCCAACAGCCGGTTATTACCGGAGGTTCATTAAGGGTTTTTCCCAGCTGGCTCTACCTCTCACTTGGCTGACCCATAAGGGTCATGCTTTTGTGTGGGATGAGAGATGTGAGAAGAGTTTTACGGAACTCAAGGGGAGGCTGACCACCACCCCGGTATTGGTATTGTCGGATTTGACCAAATCCTTTGAAGTATACAGTGATGCTTCAAGGAAGGGTTTAGGTTGTGTTCTGATGTAAGGGGGAGAGTAGTGGCTTATGCCTCTAGGCAGCTTAGACCCCATAAGAAATACTACCCGACCCATGACCTAGAGTTAGCAGCAATGGTGTTTGCCCTTATGGTTTGGAGGCATTATCTTTATGGTGTGCGGTTCGAGGTCTTTAGTGATCACAAGAGTTTGAAATATCTCTTTGATCAAAAGAGCTCAACATGAGGCAGAGGAGATGGATGGAGTTTTTGAAGGATTACAACTTTGAGCTTAAGTACCACCCGGACAAGGCCAATGTGGTAGCCGACGTCCTGAGTAAAAAGTCTTTGCATGCATTATCCATATTGGTTCATGAGTTAGAGTTTTTGGAGGAGTTTATGAATTTGAGATTGGATGTTAGTTTTGGGGGGATAGCATAAAGCTCTGTAGGCTAGAGGTTACCAATGATCTGAGGGTTAGGATTAGGGAGGCTCTGGCCGTAGACTTAGAACTCCGGTCCCGGAAGGGGCAACCAGGGTTTTCCGAGTCAGGGAACGAGATGATTCTCTTCCAAGGGAGAGTCTGTATCCCTAAGGGAGGTAGTCTGAGGCAGGAGATTTCGGAGGAGGCTCATAGGAGCAAGTTCACGGTACACCCTGATATTACCAAGATGTACCGAGACTTGAGGAACATGTTACGGTGGGATGGTTTAAAAAGGGAGGTGGCTGAGTTTGTTTCCAAATGTCTTGTGTGCCAACAGGTCAAAATAGAACACCAGAAACCCTCAAGTACACTCCAACCCTTAGAGATCCCCGAGTTGAAGTGGGAGGCCATATGGATGGATTTTGTGATGGGGCTACCTAGGGTTCCAGTAGGCTTTGATGCCATATGGGTTATAGTGGACCGGCTGACTAAGTAATCCCATTTCCTACCAATCAGGGAAACCTATCCTTTAAGCAAACTAGCATACCTATACATCAAGGAGATTGTGAAGCTTCATGGTGTACCCTCCAACATAGTTTCAGATAGAGATCCTAGGTTTACCTCTAGGTTTTGGAATGCTTTACACCATGCTTTTGGTACTAAACTGGAGTTTAGTACCGCTTACCACCCTCAGACTGATGGGCAGTCTAAGAGAACCATCCAGACCCTAGAGGGCATGCTTAGGTCTTGTGTTTTAGAGGAGAAGGGTAATTGCGATAGGTACCTGCCACTCATAGAGTTCGCCTACAACAACAGTTTCCATAGCAGTATAGGTATGACACCTTGTGAGGCCTTGTATGGTAGGAGGTATAGGTCGCCCTTGTGTTGGTGTGAGGTGGGAGAGAAAGGTTTGTTAGGTCCGGAGTTGGTGCAGGAGACTACGGATAAGATCAAAAGGATTAGGGAGAAACTGGTAACTGCCCAAAGCCGACATAAGAGTTATGCCGATAGAGGAGGAGAGACCTAGAGTTTGAGGAAGTTGATCATGTTTTTTTGAAAGTCACTCCCATCACCGGCATTGGTATGGCTATCAAAGCCAAGAAGTTGAATCCCTGTTTTGTCGGTCCTTTCCAAATCTTGCAGAGGATTAGTCCCCTTGCATACAAAATAGCCCTTCCACCCCACTTAGCCAAAATTCATGATGTATTCCATGTGTCACAATGCAGAAAATATGTCCATGACCCTTCCCACATCATAAGTTTAGAATCAGTACAATTAAGCGAGGATCTGACGGTCCCCACAAGACCTGCACAGATTATTGACGGAAGTGTCAAAACCTTGAGGAACAAGGCCATTCCGTTAGTGAAGGTGCTTTGGGAGGGTCAGTCACCTGAGGAGGCGACCTGGGAGAAGGAGGAAGACCTTTGCTCTCAGTTTCTGAAGTTGATCAGTTGAGGTAAGAAGTCTGGTGTTGTTCTTTTCCTTAGCCAATTTCGGGGACAAAATTGTTTTTAAGGGGGGTAGAATTGTAACATCCCGCTAATTAATAATAATAACTGATGAGTGGTTATAGGATAATGATTTTTGCGGATAGTATTGAGGAAAAAGGTAAGGAATTGGTAAGAAAAGGACATAGTCTAAAGTAAGAAAAAACAGGTATCAGTGTTCTTGCTCAAGAGAGAATAGGCTCGCTTGAGCAAATTATGCAGCAAAAATGAGGAAGTTGGGTTCTGCATATCTCGCTTGAGCGAGAATGGTCTCGCTCAAGCGAGAAACAGGGGAAATTTAGGGGCTCTCTGGACATTTTTCGCCTGAGCGAGATGGCTCTCGCTCAAGTGAGAATCTTCCAGAGAGGGGTCATTTTCTGGTCTATTCTCGCCCTGGTGAGAAGCTTCTCGCCTAAGCGAGAATGAGGAGGGAAGTTTGATCCCGAGCTTCTTACTCAAGCGAGAAAATCTCGCTTGAGCGAGAATCCACTTCCAGCTTTAAAAACATTCATTAGGGCTCATTTTCATTAACGTTTTTCTTCCCCTTTTCCTATTCGTAGAGAGAGAAGGAGTGCCCTAGAGAGAGAGAACTCCATTAAAGGCTACAAGAAGGCTTCTTCCACCAATCAAGCACACTTTCCTCCACGGATCCTTCCTCCTCAACACCTCCTTTCTCCATTTCTCCTACTCTTAAGGTGAGTGTGATCACACACTCACTCTCGTACTAGGAAGTAATTCCTTGGATATCCACCTTCTTTCTTCCCATTCTTTGTAGTTGGTTGTTAGTTTTTTGATGGATTGTTATGGTATGGTATGTTATGATGCTAATTACATGTACCCTAGACATTGTTATGGTTTGACTAATATGCTCTAAGATATTGAATGCTTATGTCTAACCTTATGATCATGAATTTATTAATGATGGCTTATGTTTCTAACCCTAATTATGATAAAGAAGAGGTTTTTGGTCTTAGGACCTCATGAAAATGCTTTGGATCTTAAGACCTCATGTAATGATCTTGGGTCTTCGGACCTCATGTCAATAATCAGATTTTGGTCCATGGACTCATGTTAAAATAAGAAAATCATGTCTGAATCTATCATGTTTAATAGGTAAGGTCTTATGGCCTTCAGGAACAACAGTTCCTGTTAGTCTGAGCTCAGTCTAGCCCTATGTAAAGTGGAAAGAACCATTGGGTGTTGGGTAAAACACTTTAGGACTAACATTTCAATTATGAATCTCATGTATGCTTCCTGTTTCAGTTGAGTTTTTGTATGTTTGTTGCATATCATTTGCTTTCTATTCCCACACATGTATGTTTTATCACTCTCACTAGGACGACAGTCTCATCCAACTCTATGGAATTTACCTTTAGATGTGCAGGGACCTCGCCTGGGAAATGATGGCCAGTAGCAGCTGTTTTGGGGCCTAGTGTTAGCTCTCTTTTGGGATATATGGATGATATTTTACTTTTTGTTTAGGCATAGATTTGATTTATTTTGATATGATAGAGTTGTACATGTGGGCCCTCCGGGTTGTACTTCATATCCAGGACATATGTATGGTTATATCCTGTTATGCCTATTGACTGTAGTGTATTTTGAGCCCTTTGTGGCAACTATGATATTGTTATTAATATTATTCATGTGCTTTGAGATTGTTTCTTATGTAAGTGTGGGATTACTTAAGCGATTAATTGTATGTGGATGATGATACTATAAATGCGCAAAATAATTTCACGTATTTTGAAATAGTGCTCCCAACAAGCAATATTTCTAAATTTAGAAATTAGGACGTTACAAATCCCAACAGACACTTAGAACGCGAAACGCCACTCACACCAACAGACACAAACCTTAGGAGGAGACACGCCAAAACCCTAGTAGGTGCAACGTCAAAACCCTAGGAGAGGAAACGTCGCGACTCTCGACCCCAACACGTCGCAACGTTCTTGTCCCAGACCTTAGAGTGACATCAGACCTAGCCAGAGGTATGCCCGACACGAGCATGGACCGACATGACATAGATTACCATATCGGCCACGTTGGCGGGCAACTGTTCTAGTGGTGATGTTGGGCCATCCCCACAAAGCCCAACACAGCCAGCGGACCCGAGTTGACTGGAGAGTTGTACATACAACCGGGACGAACACCTGACCACGCCTATCCGTGTTGGCCCGGATAGGTCATACGGACAACCCTGTCTCCCTTTCTACAAGCCCACACACCACCTCAGGCCTATAAAGCTCATTGTTGGTAATGGGACGGGTACACAATTAATCTTCCCGTAATTACTTCTTACCTGCCACAACTCGGACTGACTTATGCGTCAGAGTGTTTTCTGCAGGTAACCACCATCTCGTCCCGGATCCCCTTAGGCACTCGAGACGAGGAAGCAATATGATCGAACCAGCCAATGAACCGAGTTCGCCCCAGAACACTTCTTATTCGTGAATCCCCCTCTGGCATGAAAAACCCGCCACATCTGTTTGTCCCTCGCCATCCATGCATGAATTTATTAAAAATCAGTGGTTTTTATTAAGTTTCATGTGATTAATTATATGAAAAGATTTTACTTTGCCAAATGTAACCTTATATTATTCGATAGTGGGATCATTGAACTTTAAACAATATTGACCAGACTTTGTTTTTTGTGCTTACTCTGGTGCATTCATCAAAACTGGGGTACTGGTGCCTTGAAGTCAAATAGTTATAATATCATGTCACGTGTGCATATTAATCCATGTCTTTCTTTATTCCTATTTGTCTCAAAACTTATTTTTATTATAAAATTCCCCACATTTCATTGTGTAATTTCCCAAAATTTTTGGTTGGCCGTTTGAATTATTATTTCGTAAATGTTGGCAAACGCTTCAACTTCCAAAAACAGGAGTAAAGTGGACTTGATTGGACTATGACCGAGACAAATAGAGCATTTCTTGAAATCGTTCTTCCTTTGTTTTCTTCTAATGCTTCTGTGCATACGCATGTTTGCCTTTAATTTACTCTCATTTTCCCATTGCTTTCTTGGGTTTCTTTGGCATTTTAGTTTTTTCCTTTGTAAGTGGTGGGTTGATATATGATTTTATTGAATATTGGGTTTGTTGATTGTTTGTTGAATTGTTATGATTTCAGAAACTGTTTCTGTTGAACCCTAAATTTGGCTTCATTATATCAATCTATTTTTTCATCATATTAACCAATTTATTCGGTTAATCATTGTTTTTTGTATTTGATTTGGACATTTTGATTGAACTATCAAGTTCTGCATCCCTTTTCTCAATGAAAGCATTCGATTTTTTTAGTGTTCGTTCTATTAACTATTTTATTATGTCAAACGTTTTATAAAGCATTCAATTTATTTCATGGCTAAGCATTTGATTTGTTGTGTGTTCAATAGTCGTGTGGTCAAGCTTGACTCTAATTCAAATTTTTTTCATCCGTATCATTCGGTTTGATTAAAAGAATATTGATATCTTTCTTCTGGTCAAGCATTACTCTCTGATTTAATTTTTCAATTCTGCCTTTTTTGTTTGGTATTTGTTACTGGTTTTTCCTTTCATATGAAATTCCTTTTGGACCTTTTTCTGGGTTGTTTCCAATTGATGCATGTGTTGATGCTTTAATGTTGTTGTAATAATGTTGATTTATATAACTTGTTGTGTGGTTATTGCATTTGAAGTTGTTGGATTTAGCTTGTAGTTATTTTTTCTCCTTTTACTTGTACTTAGTGTGTCTAGTGTTTGGTTTCTTATGTGGCTTATATTTTGGTTTTTGATTTGCCACTTTGTTGCTTTCTCTTTTTATTCTATTGAAGTTACTTTGTTGATTATAAATTATTCTGTCTGTTTTGTAATTCTTTGATGTGATTTAGTATTTTAGAATTGGATAAAACTCCATTAAGAAGATTGGATCAATTACAATTGAGATTGAACCAACGATGGTAAAAAAAAATTATTTGTATAAATTTCTTTTTTAGTTTATTTTAAGTTGATACAATGTATTTAGTCATTATTTAATGTCTCTTTTGTTGAGTCTTAAAAATATTATTAAGGAATTAATAATGTTTTAAGTCTCATAATCCTGAGTTTTAATGTATAACAAATTTGGTTAAAGTATCCTGATAGAAGGAACATATTCTTTTAAACATATTTTCTATGTTTCAGCAACTCTATGAAGTTATGCAACCCTCTGAAGTGGTGCAACCTTCTGAAGGAGAGGAACTTGCTAAAGTATCACGACCTGCTGAAGCCATTAAACCTTCTGAAGTAGGGAGACGTCGTACTGAGAATTGTATCTTCTTGGGAATGAGTTTCTCTGTCGATCCCTTTTGAAGACTCTAGTCTTTTCTTTGCTTTCTGCCAGCTGTCTGCACCTCACCCTCTCTGGCATTTCACAACGGGATTTATAGAGAAGTCTAAACGGAAATAAAGTTATAAAACACTATTCAATCCCCCTTCTAGTGTTTCCTATGGTTTCTACAGTTGGTATCAGAGCTCAACCTCAGGTTGAGCATCTAACAGTGCTGAGGAAGAAGATCCCTGATGGAAACCTCTACAAGCAACCCTCACTACATTGCAAAAGGTGCCTCTATTTCAAGGCCCCCAGCTTTTAACGGTATAGATTAAAATTATTGGAGAGATCGTACGAAGCTGTTCATTGAGAGCAGCAACATAGATCTTTGGGATGTAGTCACTGATGGTGATTATATTTCCACACATGGTGGTGTGCCCATACCCAAAGCAGAATGGACTGGTGAGCAAAAAGCTCGTGTTCAGCTCAATGCAAAAGCAAAAATCTATTTAGTTTGCTACTTGAGTAAATTTGAGTATGAGAAGGTGCATGGATGCTCCTCAGCCAAGGAGATCTGGGATACTTTGGCATCAGCTCATGAAGGGACTGATAATGTCAAACAATCCAAGATCAACATGCTTGTTCATCAATATGATATGTTCAAGATGCAAGAATTTGAAACCATTGATCAAATGTTTGGAAGGTTTCAAACAATAACTAATGGACTCAAGTCTTTAGGCAGAACCTTTGATTCTGGTGATAACAATTGCAAGATTCTAAGGAGTTTACCAAAGGCTTGGAGACCCAAGGTTACATCCATTCAAGAGGCTAAAGACCTCAATACATTGAGAATGGAGGAACTTTTGGGATCTCTTAAAGTTCATGTGTTAGAACTTGGTGAAGATGCTCCTAAGAAAAAGTCATTGGCCCTAAAAGCCAAGTCCAAGATGCTGAAGCATAGACCACATAAAGCCATGAAAGCTGAGGAGACTTCAGAAGGTAATGAAGATTTTGAAGTCAACTCTGAGGATGATGATGATCTGGCTCTTCTGAGTAGGAAGATCAAAAGGATGCTTCAGAAGAAAGGAAAGTTCAGAAAACACTCATCCTCTAAACCAAAAATGGGTAAGTCAAGTAAGGAATCATTTTCTACTGACAAAATTATTTACTATGAATGCAAATAGCCAGGTCATATGAAGATTGACTGTCCCAAGCTGAAGAAACCCTCCTTTATGAAGAAGAAATTCTTGAAAAAGAAGGGTCTGATGGCTACATGGGAGGACCTGGATGATTTAACTTCAGAAGAAGAAGATGGATCTGCTGAAGAAGCTAACTTATGCTTAATGGCAAGCTTACCTTTTTCAGACAACGCTAAATCAGAGGTAATCCCTTAAACCTTGCAAGACATATATGATGATTTACTGGAAAGTTCTAAGGAGCTTTTTCAAGAGTACAAGGATCTATCTCGAGCTTATACTGAGGTTGCAACTAAAAATGAAGCTCTTGAGACTGAAAACCTTCTACTCAAGGAAAAACTCTTGAACTCTGAAGCTAGTAGTTCAGAAGGTTTGACTAAAGAAAATGAGAATCTTAAAAAGCAAGTTGCTGAACTTAATAAGGACCTTGCCAACTTTGTTAATGGAACTAAGAATCTTAACAGAATGTTAGGTATTCAAAAAAATTCCAAGAACAAAGGTGGCTTGGGATATTCAGACAGTGAATCATCATATGAATCCAAGTTTAAACCTGCTAATAAAGGTAAGAAAGGTAGGGGATGCTCACATTGTAGGAAGCCTAGACATCATGTGTCTTAGTGCAAGCACAAGAAGAAGGGCAAACCTATTGCTAACAAAAGAGGACCCAAAAAGATATGGGTACCTAAATCTCTGATTGTTCCTGTTGCAGATGTGTTTAATAGGACAAAGGAGACATCACAAAATGGTATTTGGACAGTGGCTGCTCGTGACACATGACGGGAGAAAGGTCTTTTTTCCAAAACCTTAGACCTAAAGATGGTGGTGTGGTCACCTTTGGAGGGAATCAGAAAGGAAAGATCACAGGTATAGGATCTGTAGGTATATCCTCTCTCTCTTTTATTCAGAATATTCTCCTTGTGGAAGGTCTTCAACACAACCTGCTTAGCATAAGTCAATTATGTGACAGTGGATATGTTGTATCCTTCACCAAGGATGGATGTGTAGTCAAAGATGCTTCAGATCAAATCATTTTTTACTGCCAAGAGACACATCAATGTGTACAAAATAGATCTTGAGGAACTTGCATATCAGAATGTGACTTGTCTTCTCTCTATTAAAGATGAAAAATAGATTTGGCATAAGAAACTTGAGCATGTCAGCTTGAGATTAATCTCAAAGTTAACAAAACACAATCTTGTAAATGGACTGCCCAAGCTCTCTTTCATATCTGATATTTTATGTGAAAATTGTCTTAAAGGTAAACAGACAAGAAGCTCTTTTAAGAGTAAAAATGTTGTGTCTACCTCAAGACCTTTAGAACTACTTCACATTGATCTGTTTAGTCCTACAAGAACTGAAAGTCTTGCTGGTAAAAAATATGGTTTGGTCATTATGGATGACAGCTATTCTATATTTACATGGGTGTTATTCCTCAAAGCAAGGATGAGACTTTTGAGAATTTCACAAAATTCTGTAAGAATGTGCAAAATGGGAAGGGATTTTGCATATCTGCTATCAAAAGTGACCATGGTGGTGAGTTTGAAAACTCAAGCTTCAACATGTTCTATGATGAGAATGGGATCTCACACAATTTCTCTGTGGCAAGAACACCTCAGCAAAATGGGGTTGTTGAGAGAAATAACATAAGCTTGCAGGAAATGGGTAGAACCATGCTCATTTCAAGCAACCTACCAAGATCTTTCTGGGAAGAGGCTGTTCACACAGCTTGCTACATTCAAAACAGAATTTTGGTAAGGCCAATTCTCAAAAGAACTCCCTATGAATTGTGGAGAGGAAGAAAACCCAACATTTCTTATTTTCACATCTTTGGCTGTGAGTGTTTCATACTTAACACCAAAGATGATCTTGGAAAATTTGATTATAAATCTAACAAAGGATTCTTCATTGGTTATTCAGAAACTTCCAAGGCCTATAGGGTTTATAATTCTAGAACCTTGACAGTAGAAGAATCTATTCATGTTAGGTTTAATGATGCTAAGAGACTGATAGGGAACTATCAGATCTAGAAGATGATTTTGCAGGAATGAAGCTGAATCCAACTTCAGAGAAGACGGAGGTAAAAAATGAAGAACCTGCTGAAGGACCCTCTGAAGCACCTGCTGAACCACTTTCTGTTCAACCTGCTGAAGTTGTTCCTCTTCATATAATTAATGTTGATTCTTAGATTGAGCATGTATTTCCTCGCAGACATGAGTGGAGATACAAGTCTCATTATCCTCGAGAGCAAATCATTGGTGAAACTTCAGAAGGTGTAAGAACAAAATCAAGACTTAGAGAAGTCAATAATCTTGCATTCCTCTCTGAAATTGAGCCAAAGAATATTGATGAAGCTTTGCATGATAAAGGGTGGATCCTAGCCATGCAGGAAGAGCTTAATCAATTTTCCAGGAGTGATGTCTGGACTCTTGTTCCTAAACCCCATGGGAAAACAATTATTGGAACCAAATGGGTGTTCAGAAACAAGCTCTCTGAAGATGGACAAGTGATCAGAAACAAAGCTAGATTGGTTGCTCAAGGCTACAACCAACAAGAAGGTATTGACTTCACTGAAACCTTCGCACCTATAGCTAGACTTGAAGCCATTAGGATTTTACTTTCCTATGCAGCCAATAATGGCACCAAACTATATCAGATGGATGTAAAGAGTGCCTTCCTAAATGGATTCATTGAGGAAGAGGTGTTTGTTAGACAACCCCCTGGTTTTGAAAATTTAACTTTTCCTGATCATGTTTTTAAATTGAAAAAGGCTCTACATGATCTTAAACAAGCTCCCAGAGCTTGGTATGACAAATTAAGCAATTTTCTTCTCAAAAATGGTTTTGAAATAGGAAAGGTTGATACAACCCTTTTTAGAAAAATGTCTAACAAAGATCTAATTCTTGTTCAGATATATGTTGATGACATTATTTTTGGATCAACAAATTCTTCTTTATGCATAGAGTTTTCAAGACTGATGCAATTTGAGTTTGAAATGAGTTTAATGGGTGCACTCAAGTTTTTCTTAGGGCTTCAGATTAAGCAAGATTTTGATTGTATATGGATCCATCAGGAGAAATAAACTAAAGAAATGCTTAAGAAGTTCAACATGTATGATTGCAAACCTATGTCAACTCCTATGCATCCTTCAGCCATCTTAAGTAAAGATGAAGGGGAAGAATGTGTTGACCTAACTATGTATAGAGGTATGATTGGATCTCTGTTGTATCTTATAGCAAGCATACCTGACATTATGTTCAGTGTTTGTCTGTGTGCAAGATTTCAATCAGATCCAAGAATAACTCATTACAAGGCTGTAAAAAGAATTTTCAGATATCTAAATGGTACTATCAATATTGGTCTATGCTATAAGAAGAGTAAGGACTGCGGGTTATTAGGCTACTGTGATGCTGACTTTGCTGGAGATAGAGTTGAGAGAAAATCAACAAGTGGAGGATACTACTTCATTGGTGAAAATCTGATAATTGAACTTGCTGATATATATGTGTACCTGCTAAACTTTTGTTGTATTTTTTCTTTTACTCTGATATATGTTCTATCAGCAACATTAATACCCTGTGTTTATTGCTCTGTTGCACTTTTATTACTTCAGCAAGCTCTGGAAACCCTTTTGATTGTGACAAAAGGGGGAGTAATAAACTAACAAAATCTGAAGTTTAAGTATTTTTCAGAGAAGAAATATTGTGTTCAGGGGGAGCAAGCACTTATCTAAGTATCTGACAAGGGGGGAGAATTATTTAAACTTAATTCTATTCAATTTCCCTTCATATATTTGCAAGTTTAAGCAAATTTGTCATCATTAAAAAGGGGAGAATGTTGAGTCTCAAAAATATTATTAAGGAATTAATAATGTTTTAAGTCTCATAATCCTGAGTTTTAATGTATAACAATTTTGGTTAAAGTATCCTGATAGAAGGAACAGATTCTTTTAAAGATATTTTCTGTGTTTTATCAACTCTCTGAAGTTATGCAACCCTCTAAAGTGGTGCAACCTTCTGAAGGAGAGGAACCTGCTGAAGTATCAGGACCTGCTGAAGCCAGTGAACCTTCTGAAGTCGGGAGACGTCGTACTGAGAATTGTATCTTCTTGGGAATGAGTTTCTCTGTCGATCCCTTTTGAAGACTCAAGTCTTTTCTTTGCTTTCTGCCAGCTGTCTGCACCTCACCCTCTCTGGCAAGGCAAATCAGAAACTTTTTGGTATATTTCAAATTCCTATTCACCAAAAAGGTAGTCTTTGCTGTGAAAGTACTCTTTGCTCAGAAAAGTAGAGTCAGCGCTGCTGCACACCTACCTCTACTGTGTCTGCTGCTGCAAGCTATTGAGGCTTGTGTCTCAATGGAAATAAAGCTATTTCACAACGAGATTTATAGAGAAGTCTAAACGGTCTCAATCTCTCTCTCTCTATAAATACAAGTCTTCATGCAGAGAAGAAAGAGAGAGAACGAACGTGAACTTGCTGAAGTGCTGCAAAATTTCTCTAAGAAATATTTTCACTCTATTTCATTTGTACTCAATTTTCATATCCTGAGTTCAAATCAGTAGATTGTACATCTTACCCATTTTAGGCTTTAAACTTGTGTAGTTTCAAAACTTAAGCAATCTTTCTTCTAAAACAAATTTCTCTTTGAGCCTGGAGAGGCTTGGTAGGAAAAAATATTTGTTGTTGAAGAGCCTGAAGAGGCTTGATAGAAAAGAATACTTGTAATCTTTAAGATTAGTGGAAATCCTTAGCTGTTTCGCTTTGGGACTGGACGTAGCTCACAGTGGTTATGGGGGAACCAGTATAAATCTTTGGCTAAGTCTTCTCTTACCCTTAACTCATTTATATTTGGTTTATAATAACATGGAGGGTTCGAAAATTGTTGTTTTATAACTCAAAGCTGAAAAACTATTTTAAATAGATTGAAAAACAAGTTTCATAAATTGATTTATTGAACCTGCTGAAGTTACTTCAGCAAGTGTAATACTTCAAGTTTCAGCAAGTTATAAAAACTTCTTCATGAAAAGTGTTACTTGTGAAAGGTTTTCCAAAATCAGTTTAAGATTTATAAAGCACTATTCAACCCTCCCTTTAGTGTTTCCTATGATTTCTATATCTTTGATTATTTTATGTCCACCATAATTCATTTTTAGGTGCATCTTCCATTTCCTTTCGAGTTTTATCATGCAAGGAAGAAAGTGTTAGGGAATAATATAGAACTTTTTGATGATTTTGATAATCAGTTTAGTATACCCCTATGTTTTGGTGCAAAAATGTGATATTGTGTCTAAGTTGTTGAAGAGTTGAGGCGGTTCTATGGTATACATAAGACGCTGTCTCTTTATATTAATTATGACGGTTGTATTAGATTCAACTTTGAGATTAAAGATGGAGAGTTAAATGAAACTCTAACTTCCGCCTTAGTTCATCTAAGTGGAAGGTAACAATCATGAGGTAGTTGATGTCAATGTTGGTCTCATTCATAACAATAGGAGAAAGGGTCTTCAAAATCACTCTGGAAGTATTAATGTTGCTGCTGCAAGGAAGGTTTTGACTTTTGAGAAAGTTATAACAAAGAGTAAATCGCGTGCTGGATAGAACCCAGGTTATAGTCATTTTAGCTTTTCATGTTCAAGAATTTTAGTATCCTTCTTCCTTTTTGAGCCCTGTTTATTTGACTACTATTTCTGAGTTGTAGAATGTACTCTATCTTCCTGAGTAATTCTTTTCCATTTTTTGGTTTCACTGCCTTCAATTTGAGCAGGGATATTAGTAATGCAGCGTAGAGGGGATGAGGAATTGTTGTGTTTGTTAATATTTGCAGTTTAGGTGCTTATAATGTCTGGGGATTTGACTTGTTCAGATTCTGATTCAACCTTTTCATTTGTGGATTCCCCTGCTTCGAACAACTGTCCACCCTTTTCAACAAAATCCACTCTTTCACTACTTTTGAGAGGGTCTTCTGCGTTCCTTTTCTATATCCTCATGTTGTTTGTGTATCACTTTATTCACTGACAAAAAGGAAAGCTTTTTTATTACATCATTAGAGAAAGATGTTTTTGGTCTTTATCCTCTATGGTCTTTGTTTGAGGTGAGTTGTGTCTTGGGTCCCAGTAGAGATTTTCCTACCAAAGTGAGAGGCCATATCCATGGTCCCCACTCATTCTCTCCAGTAGTATCAGCCCTGGATCCTCCTATACCACTTTTTTTACAGACTTCTTCAGCACGACCCACCAAGCCACACGAGTAATAGAATTGAGGCATTCTTTCATATTGAAAACCCACCTAGGTGACTCCATCTGCTCTATTTCCCAGAGATATACCATTCAGCAAAGGCTTTGCAACCTCAATTTCAATCAAGTTGCCCAGGTAGACACCTTTTTTTGCTTCATAAATTTCCACTTCCTGGACCGTCCCCATGCATGACCAATTTTATAACCCATTTTTGCTGTTCGACAATGGGTAGGGAGTCCCCAGATCTGAATACGCACTGGCACTCGAGAGAAATCAATACCCTTTACATTTTGTCCTCTTTCCCATCTTTCATCAACAACCAGGAATTATGAAATAACCATGGGCTCCCCTTTCAAATACGTTATGCGTCCAACTTTTCATCGAAAAAGAATTGAAATGTTTTCGGTGCATCGTAACCTCTTATACTCGAAAATCCTTTGGATGACACCAGATCCCAGACAGAGTTTTTTGTAAACTATTCATGTGTATCGGCTTTTGGGTCACAATTCTCACTAGTAGTGATGGCATGCTGCTAATGGGAGTAGCGGGGAGATAGAGAGATTGGGCCAATACCACTAGTGGTTGGCGGCCTTTACTTTTGGCACCGGTATTTTTCCTATTCTCACCCCATTATTTTTATAATCCCACACTACCCCTCCCCTCCCCTTTCAAATACGTTATGCGTCCAACTCATCATCGAAGAAGAGTTGAAATGTTTTCGGTGCAACATAACCTCTTATACTCGAAAACCCTTTGGATGACACCAGATCCCAGACAGAGTTTTTTGTAAGCTATTCATGTGTATCGGCTTTTGGGTCACAATTCTCACTAGTAGTGATGGCATGCAGCTAATGGGAGCAGCGGGGAGATAGAGAGATTGGGCCAATACTACTAGTGGTTGGCGGCCTTTACTTTTGGCACCGATATTTTTCCTATTCTCACCCCATTATGTTTATAATCCCACACTACCCCTCCCCTTCAACCCCCACCCACCCACCACACCCCTCTCCTTCACCCAGCGCTCCCTTTCCCCATCTCCTTTCCCCCCACCCCCTTATTCCCCCCACCCCCTTATTCCCCTTAAAAAATATATACCTTACGGACACTATTGTCCGGAAGTTATTTTTTAAAAAAAAAAATATAACTTTCGGACACAATTATCCGGGAACGGTTCCCAGACAATTTTGTCCGAAAATTATTTTTTTTAAAAAAAACTAGTAGGTGACCCGTGCCTTCGCACGGGTATATTAATGGTATGATTTAGGTTGCACGTGCTTTGCATGAGATAAAATATAAGCTATATAAATACTTATATATTAAGAGAATATATTTTAATATAATAATAAAAAAGAAAATTAATGTATGAGAGAAAAAGAAAAAAAATGGTAACAATAAGACTGTCTTTCGTAGTTCATTAAAAAAATTACTCTTATAATAAAATAAATTATAGGAATGAATAATTAATAAAAATAATTTAATATAATTAAAAAAAGAAAACAAAAGTGCGATAGAAATAAAAGAAAACAACAAAAACATGACTCTCCCGTAGAGGATACCTGTTATTCATTGTATAAAAAACCATTACTAAATTGAGAATAAAAAACCAAAAACAAAAAAATGAAGGTAAGATAAAAAATAAAAGAAAAAAGAAAATAATGTGATCAAGACTGCCTCCGGCGGGGGATTCTCGTGATTCATAAAAAACAATATAATTGAAGCTAAATAAATGGAGATATAATTTTGATAAAAAAAATAAAAAAAAAGTAAAAATGATAATAAAAAATAAAATTAATGTGTGAGAAAAAATAAAATGGTAGCAACAAGACTGTCTCATGTGTAGAATAGCCACAGTTCATAAAAATATCTTTTACAATGAAACATATTAATAAAAACACAGTTGTCCGGGAATGTTATTTTTGTTTTAGAAAAATATACCTTTCAGACAGTCCTCCGGACACAGTTGTCCGGGAACGGTTCCCGGACAATTGTGTTCGGAAGTTATAATTTTTTTGAAAAAAAAAAACTTTCGGACAGTAGTGTCCGGAAGGTATATTTTTTTTATAAAAAAATATAATTTCCGGACATAGTTGTCCGGGAATGGTTCCCGGACAACTGTGTCCGGAAGTTATAAAAAATAACTTCCGGACAGCACTGTCCGTAAAGTATATTTTTTTTTTCAAAAAAATATACCTTACAAACATGGTTGTCCGTAAGGGGAATAGATAGGGTCAAAGGGAGGGGATCAGGGGAATAGATATGGGGAGGGTAGTTTGGGGAAGAAAAAAAAATAGGGGGTGGGAATAGCAAAAGTAACGGTGTGAAAAGTAATGGTCTGGTTGGGCACATGAAAGCCCATCAAAGGAGAGTTGATTTCATAAAGTCAACATTGACTATGTAACTCTTGTCAACCAAATAATTCTCATCTTTTTAATCCCTAAAATAGAGGACCAACTAGTCATGGCCTCTAAACCTTAGTTTGATAGGATTTGCTTGTATTTGAATTTAATTGTATTTTCCTACCTCCTACTCTCATATGGGGCGCTAATTTACTTAGAATTAGTGGCTATGATGTTGCTTTACTAAAAGCATTAGGAGTCATGGGTTTAAGGACCCATCAAGATAGTTTTTAATTCCTCTTTTTTCTTCCTTGAGTTGGCCACCCACCTTAGGCTATAAAAGGGGGGCCTTCTTAGAGCTGTCAATACGGGCCAGCCCGACTCACGTGGGCTGGCCCACCACGGGTTACGCAAAAAGTGGGTCGAGCCGGGCTGGCTCACTTTTGTGGTAAGCTGGGAAAATACCAACCCGGCTCAACCCACCACAGGTTGGTGGGTTACACGGGTTGGCTCGCTTAATTTTAGAAAATATTTAAAAAAATTTAAAAACATCACCACTCTCTTTCTCATTTGGATTAGGAGGAACAACAGTTTCATCACAAATCCTTGGATCATCATCAATACAATTTACACTTTGAAGAATAGTTTCAGATTCCATTCTGCAAATTAGATGCAATGCAAACATAACTACTCAGTCACAAACTCACATATTACAACTTTACAAAGACATATTCGCATATTACAAGCACACATTGGGCTACTCACAATCACAGATTACTCACAGTAACATATTACAGGCACACACAGGGATACTCAGCTCAGTCACAAATTACTCATCACCATAGATAACAATCACACACATGGATACTCAGTCACAGTCTCACAGATTACTCACAGCCACAAGGATATGATACCCAATCACAGATTGCAGATTACTCAAGCACACATAGTGAAAGACTGAAAGCAATATCATTAATATTACCTTAATGAGGACACTACTCTCGAAGATGTAGACCCAGATGAACTCCGCTCTAGCTCTGTCACGTAGAGGAAGACGAAAGCAAAGACGACGAACGACGAACCACACCCAGAAGACGAACGACGCAGCCGAACGGAGAAGACGATCGGCGATCTCGCAGACGCAACAACCACCGCCAGAGAAGACGAACGGAGATCTCACAGTCGCAACAGTCGCCGCCGAAGAAGACAAAAGAATGTCATAGTCACAACTGAACAGCCGTGGCCGGAGATGAACGATCTCACAGTCGCAACAACCGCCGCCGGAGATGAAGAACGGCGATCTCGCAGTTCAGATGAAGAACGATGGTGAGGGAGAAACGAACGGAGAGGATGAACGAACGACGGTGAGGGAGGAGCGAACGAACGGCGGTGAGGGAGGAGCGAACGAACGGCGGTGAGGGAGGAAGAGGAACGGACGACGATGAGGGAGGAAGAGGAACGAACAGCGGTTAGGGTTTTTGAAGGAAGAAGAGGAACGAACGACTCTCTAGGGTTTTCAAATGAAATGTCTCAAATGTGAAGAAAAAGAGACCCGTGCGTGAACTGAATACATTTTTTTTAGGTGAATAATTTTTTTTTTATTTTTTTTAATAAAAATCACGGGTTGGCCCGGCTCAACCCGGCCTGGCTCACGGGTTAAGTGTGCCGAGCCAGATTTACCCGAGGTCTGATGAGCCAAATTTTTTTCAACCCAATCCACTGGTGAGCCGGGTTTACACGGGTTGGCTCACCGGGTTGGGCTCATTTTGACGACTCTAGGCCTTCTCCTCACTTGTAGCTTTTAATCTTCATTCATATATTGAGCTTATGCTTGTATTCTCCCTTGTGAGGTTGAGAGTCTTGATGGTTCTTACTTAAACCATTGTGATTCTTATCCGGTTCCATGAGATGGTGGCGAATCTACACTGTTAGCTTATCTGTTGAAGGGGTTGTCATCCTCATCAGTGGCACCAATTCCACCTCTATATATTCTCTTCCACTTTTCTTTCATTTTCTCTCATTTTCTTTACAATTTCTACGCATTTTAGCTTGTTTTCCAGCCGCTTATTTGCTTGAATTTTCACTTCTAACTAGTTGAATTTGCTCAATTCTAGATCCACAACTTATCTGCTATCAAGTAAACTGTGAACACATGATTGAATCCCCTCATAGACATCCTCTTCATCATAAAGGATGATGGAAGGCTTTTTTGTGTGGGTTTCTTTGTCTGTCTGGTCGACCATCATGATTCAATAGTGAGTCACGTTCCTCCATATATACATAGCGAAGAATTCACGTAAAAACGATGATAAAGCACTATGTACCAAAACCCTACAAGAAAGCCCTAGCAGAGCGACGACACAAGGATTATTTTGTATTGCATCATAAAAATAATTAGGCATATTCTTGACATATTCCTTTGCCTTAGTAGATATTCTTAATTTTTGCATATTCTGTTTCTATAAATTAAGCTCTTTATGATTTTTCTTTTGTTTTAATGTTGATTTTAAAGAGAACTATATTTTACATACAATGTATATATTGTTGTATAATTATTGCTAACATTCTTTTGTAAAAATATGAAACATCATGTCATATATCTAAATTACTCATTATATATAAAGAGGTAATTTAAATGAGTAATTTACTTTCAACTTAACTTGAGCGAATGCACGGGTCGATCCAATACTAACATTATATATTTGTCAAACATATAAGTTGTATTTATGCTTAAATTTCACTGAATATATTACCCATGCAAAGCACGAATAACACAGAATGTAGACCATAAAAGTGATTCTAATTCTACCATGTCATTAGGTTTCTTTTTGTAATGGCCAAGTAATTGGTAGGAACAATATAACTATAATCTGTCATTAATTAATTCTTTTATAATATTGCATTAAGAATATATCTAATTGATATTATTGCAGATACTAAACAATTGGTGAGTAAAAAGACGCTATTATAAAATTCTATCGAGATATATGAACAGATTCATTAATTTAATATATGCATGAAAAGAATTATACATGATACTGTTGATATATTCTTTTTTAAGTATTCATTATAACTAACATTTTATCACATTAATACTATTGATTTATTTTATACCATTAGTTTGCCCCGTGCTATCGCCACAAACTAGTTTATCATCAAAATCATTGTGTGCGTGTACTGTAGTATACGACATGTGCGATGATGTAAAAGTAAAACACAATATACTAGTGAAATGTAAAAGAGAAATGTAAATTGTACATGTTGTACATGTATAACAAAGAGAGAGAAATGTGGGATGTGATGGACGATGTGATGGAAAGAGATAAAAAAAATGTGTTGTATGAATTGTTATATGTTTTTATGTTATATGAATTACTTATCTCAATATAAAAATTCAGTATCGATACAATGATGTGACTCATTAATAGCAAGTATAAATATTCTTACTTTTACCTTCGTAAATATAAGGTTGTAGTTCATATTTTGGGGTTTATGGACCATTCTATTGGGATGTTGTGATTTATTGATACTCTTAAATACATGTAAAAACTAATAAAAATAATTTTGATTCAAACAATTGGTCAATTTGCATAGAAAAAACCCTAGATTTTTTTATGGATAAAAAATTATAGCGTTTTTTTCGATGCAAATTGACCAAAAAAACACTAGATTGCATTATAAATACTCCATCTAATTTTTTATCTATCATTTAAAATTTTTGCACAAGGATTAAGAAATGTAATAACTATGTCTTTTAAGCTCCATTTTTTTCCAAAGGTACCCTTTTTCATTCTCTCATTAATACAATTAATATTTTTCTCAATAATTATGCATAAACACCATGTGTTTATATTCATATTTTTTACCTCTTACCATAATTTTTTTGTTAGAAACATAAAAATACATTTATTCAAATTTTGAACTTTTAAAAAATTTATGATATATCTTTATAATAAATATTTCAAATAAAAAGAATCAGATTACGATAGGGATAAAATTGAAAAAATAATATTTATTATTACATTAGTATCTGAAAACGACACTTATTTAAAAATATATTAGACCCTAAAACAATAATTAAAAAGAAAAAGAGGGAGTAGATAAGTGTTTAAGTTAGATTTTGTTCTTTTTTTTTTGTCTAAGACATATTTTGTTCCATATCTTTAAAATGGTAGAATTGAAATCCTCAATTATCTCATTCTTTTCTCAATCGAACTAATTAAATTTGGTTTGAAATGAAAATAACAGATATATAGGTGGAAAAATCATACATGTATTTAATTATATATTTTTTAATATATTCCACTTAAATTAATTAAAACATCTAAAAAACCGTTGTGCATGACATGGATTTTGTTACTAGTAATTAAATATACATTTGAAGTAAATGAATTTAAATTGTAACATGCCATATCAAATTAATAAATAAAAGGACCTGTGGATGGAAAAAAATCTCTGATGGGAGAGCTAGTCCCACCATGATGTGGATGTTCCCGGCTTAAACATAATTGTCTCCCATGGAGGATACCTGTAATTAAACCAAAAAAAAATAATAAACAAAATAATGTTTTTATTTTTTTTATGAGGAAAATTTAGGGTGAGGGGATGGTGCCCCAGTCCAAAGCAGGGAAAGCCTTCGGGCTCAAAGAGCACTAATAGAGATACTTACATTTACCTCGCCCCAATGAGACGAGTGAGGGTTCGAACCTGCGACCTGTCACATCCGGGACCTTGTCTTGCTCCACTCGACTAACCCCTTGGGGTTAATAATGTTTTAATTTTGATTCACATAACTACTTTTAGGGTAAAATATATTTTTGGTCCCTGTAAAATTAGCGAGTTTTGTTTTTAGTCCCTATAATTTTTTTTTATTAAAGCGTCTTCCCAAATTTTTTGCATTTAGTCCCTCCCCTCAATTGGCGTGTGTTAGGTGCTGATGTGACACATTTTCTCTCTCATACATGTCCATGAGTGTATTTCTGGCGTTGTTGAACAGCCAGAAAATTACCCTAGGTTCACTCTCTTCTCCTTCTTCTCCCCCACTCCCTGTTTCCCCACTCCCTTTTCTCCCATTCCCCCCACCTCCTGTAACAATGAACCTGCTGTAACATCCAAATTTCTAAATATGAGAATTAAGCCCGTTGGGAGCCAAATGCCCAAATTTCTGAAATTATTTCGCACCATTTAGATATCACAATTTCGTACATCATATATCGCTTAAGATTTCAATGATTACTTAAACAGTATATGGAAGTACAACTGCATACATAAAAGCCATTAAGGCTACATGTTAATCCAATACATAATAAGGACATGGGATACCCCCATACATGTGCCCTGAACAAAATAGAGAGGGCCCGAAGGCTGCACATGTACAGTCATATCCCGCAAAAGAATAAATATACAAAGAGTATCATCTAAAGTCAAACGGGGCCTATAACAACTAAAGCATGACATCCTGGCCCAAAACAAAAATACAATAAAACAATTCCCCATGCTCCATGCTCACTGTCCGGTGCAGGGAGGAACTTGTACATCTAGAATATAGTCCACAAAACGTGTGGTGAGACAGAGTTTCAATGAATATAACCATGCAACATGCAACATGGGTAAGCAGGCAAATGAAATGCAGTAGGTAACACAAAACAACTCATGCTAAGGTATCTCAATTGAACATAAATATGAACATGTGTGACCTGCAATAACCGGCAAACGGGATCTTATCACTAAACTAGGGATAGATCTGAGCTCATACTACAAGGAATGTCTTCCTTGGGTACTAATCACCACCATTAACTGGGGGTCGAAACCCATGTTTTAACTGGGGACCGAAGTCCAATCTTGATTAATTAAGGTGAACTGGGGCCGGAGCCAAAACTAGGGTCGAAGCCATTTTTATTGCGGCCGAAGCCAAATTCATTTTCTGGTTATCAACTGGGGCTGAAGCCAAGATGCACAATTGACACATAAGACATAACATGTAACACCCTCATCCCGTGATGGGTATTACTCGACTAACTCGGTTGAGATTTGTTAATTACTCTTTTAGGAAGTGAAGAAAATTGGTGATTTTTTTTAAAAGCATTATCTTTGATTAATGAATTATAATTGAGATAAAACAAGAAGAAACATATTAGTACTACAAATACCATTTCATTACTATTCAAAATTACAACGGAAATAACATACATCTAAGTTGGGGTTTTAGCATAATACATTACAAAAAGAAAATGGACTTTCAATCTGGCTACACCCTATCTTTACTGTATACAACTACTTATATATACCCCTAAACACTACCACTTGACTCATCAAGATCCGGTTCAACCTGAATGTCACATCCATCTTCACCACAACGTCCATCCTTCTCGAGTCCATGCCCACTTAGGTGATATAAGAGTGATATACGACGACAAGAAAAACAAGGGGGTTGAGAACACTTAACATGAACTCACTTAACAAAGGATATGATAACTAAAGTAAACAGATACGGGAATTCACACAATTCAACCAAAATATACACATACTCAAACCCATCTAATATAATATCATAAATCCACATCGCAGTGCATACAACCAGTTTCATGATTCACAATCATAGTATTATATATGATGCATGAGGGCCCGAGAGAAATAACCACCACAGTGCACACAGCAACTGCAAGATTATATGGAAGTAATCAGGAGTTAGAGTCTGTACTAGTCCCGGTACTAAGAGCCTTGCTCATATATTTTTTTTGATCGATCTTTCTTTTGTGATACTTCCAGACAATCTCCATTGATCCTGAAACCTTGAGAGTGGCAGGTATAGTCAAGTGCTACCCTATGAACTCAACAGTAGGTAGCTAGCCTACGATATTTAGTCCGGAACTTGACCATCCTCAAGGTTGGCTTCCTTTTCAAGACCCGCTAGCGTCCTCTGCAAGACCCAGTGCACTAGTCCCAACCAGTTTCACACCCATACTAAGGTGTCACTTCCATTTTAGGTCATAAGGTACATAACCTTAAACATCACCAATGTTTAATGATGTATATCCCACATTCTATGCATTCACAACACACACATTCCTTACCGGCAAAGTCAATCGAATCCTTTCACGTAACCACTCCCCGTGGTACAATCACAGATTCAATGACTTTCCTCCGTAACACTATGCCAAAAAAGGCCTTAGAGGGCGCTCCCGTGCAGCCTTAAAGGGCGCTCTCGTGCGTACTAATAGAATTTGCTCTTGTTTGGTCAATAAAACGAGGAAACTCATTGGAGCGCCCTGACAGAAGCAAAAAGAGGGCGCTCCCGTGCAGCCTTAAAGGGCGCACACTGGAGCGCCCTCCATAAGCACAAGACGTACTTATGGAGGGCGCTCCAAGGAAGTGCCCTGGTTCTTTAAAACAAGGGCGCTCCATGGAGCGCCCTCCTTTCGTTTTTTTTTTTTTTAATTTTTGTTTTACAACAAGGGCGCTCCAAGGAGCGCCCTCCTTTCTTTTTTTTTTCAATTTTTAGTTTTTTTAATCTACTTTAACCTGCATATTTATTTCAGTCTGATCCCAATGGCTTAATCCAAAATCATGCATATTAATTCCTTAAAATTCAAACACATGGTCATACTATGAACAACACTTAGTAAACAACACACATATCTACTTGAAATAAGAATTCAAACTTGTCATAATATGAATTCAAAACACATGACATCTCACAAGAATCAACTCAGTTGGTAAATAAACATGCATCTCATATATATGCTTAACAACTATAAGTCTTCTAAACTAAAATTTTTTTGGCGTAGTTTACTCTGTTTATTCAACATTTCCCAATTTATCAAATAGCTGTACAAAACCATACCAGCAACCAGAATTCATAAGTCAAATAGTGATAACCAGTCAGGAATTTATAATGAAAAGGTGCACAAACTACAAACAGGTTTCTTCTCCAAGTTGCAAAAAGAATAGTGATCATATCTACTTTGCTGAACCCGTCAGTTAAGTCATTAATATACAACTTTGTTCAACATTTTAACAATATGTATATGTTTACTTACCCACATACAATGTACAAATCAATTACAAATAACTGGTAATTACATGGTTTGCCCATTCTTCCCGAACCTCATCAAGCTGCTCCGTTGTGTAGGTTGAGCTTCAGAACTGAGCAAAGTACTGTAAAAAGCCAAAAAATTGATTTGATTATATGAAATAGTGAATGGGGTTCAAAAAAGTAAATTGCTATCACAAGTCATAATTACCTCTTTAGGTATTGTGAGTCTGTTTTGATCAATGATCTCCTTCATATAACGCATTACGAAGAGCCCACAATCGTCATTGTTTGTTTGGGTAAGACACTACAAGTATAATTAATTTAAAAGTAAGTGATGCTTACGCGCTCAGTAATGAACTAACAAAATGTCCAGAAGAGATCAACCAGAAACATTAACAAAATGTACATAAAGGAGGGCGCTCCCTGGAGCGCCCTCTATTTCAGGGGAAAATAAATAAATTTCAAACAGAAACATTAAAAATAAAGGAGGGCGCTCCAAGGAGCGCCCTCTATTGCAGGGAAATAAAAAAATACCATGGGAACGAGGGCGCGCAGATGAAGCGCCTTGTATTTTACCTATAAGGTTGCTCCCGCCCAAATTTTGGAGCGCCCTGATTTTAAAACAATCATTTCAGACGCTAGCTAACACGGGAGCGCCCTAAAGATAGTGCTCTAATATCCTAAAATTGGCGTAGTGTAAGGAAATCCAAACCCCATCTTGGGTCAGTCCACATTTTCTCTAGGCTTCTCAAGTCTTATGTGGGTAGAGTGTGTTTGTTATAAGCTTTTAGGATAAGTTGTATTTATTCATCTTCGAGGTTAATGATCACTTTCACTTGAATCCTACAGCTTACTACGACTTATAGTTGCATCTTATGAATAATACTTCACATCTTGGTTCATATAATATACATCATATGTGTATGATTAGGGTTAAGTCTTAGAAAATCTTCCTTAGGTGTTACCTTATCTTAATTGAGTCTATTTTTCCTCAATGAAAGCTTGATATGGTTAATACAAGCTTAACAATCCTTAATTAGCTAAGCAGGGTTAGGTTTAACCCCTAATTATGCCTTGTTTAAGGTTAATCTTCCTTGATTAGGCTATGATTAAGGCTAATCTTTCCTAATTAAGTCTTAATCTTTACTTAAGATCCTAATTAACTCTTAATCATTCCTTAATCTCTTTCTTAATCATGGATTAAACTTTTAATTACACTTAATTAGGGCTAATCACAATTAATTAGTCCTCAATCGTCATTAGATCTTAATCATATTATTAAACATTATTAATCCTTAATGAATTAGATTAGTCATAATTATGTGTAATTAAGACTTAATCGCAATTAAACTTGATCAGGGTAATCTTGATTAAGGTTAGGGTTAATCCTCATTAGGGTTGATTAAGGTTAATCTTAATTACTTGAGTATTAATCCTTGTTAAGTCCCACTCTTATTATTAATCATCATTATTAGTCTAGGTAATTAAGAGTAATCCTATTTAAGTCTATCCTAGTTGATTAACTTATGTAATTAACTTAGTGGACTCCTTAACTTAATTTGAGTCTTATTTTCCACATGTAGGATTAGGGTTGAGGCCCAACACTAATCCATGCTCAAATGTTTCTTATTTATTTTATTTTATCATAGTGGAGTATTTTATAAGTGTTTGGGGGGGGGGGGGGGTATTTGGGCCCAAACCAGTGGCCCAAAGGTTATATGACCCATGGGGGTCCATTTTCTCAAGTTACCATCATGTAAAATGGGTTTTAGGTTAACTTTATTATGGTGTGAATATTTTACCCGAATTTACATTACACTTTCTTACTTAAGTTTAACTTTTCACTTTTACTCATTTACTTCAATTTTTAACCTTTACCTATTGGGCTACTAAAGCCCAATAACACTCCAACATCACCCTCACTAACACTTCAAATATCAAACACAATCATCTTCATGAGTTTCATATGAACACAATCAAGAACACTCATGAACATTCAAGAACACCTTGAATCTCATGAAAAATCAATAAAATTCCAAAAATTGTAAAACTCAAGCATGATGCTCTACACATACCAAATATCCATTTTATCATATCAAATCATCAAACAACATATTTACACATATAAAAGTTCATACATTTAAATATAACCATAACACTTTATTTTCAAGATTTAATCATACAACAATTTGTTTAATTTAAAGTGGTGATTTATACAAGCTTATACTCATTATACCAACACATTCCAACCATCAAACAAAATTAAAATCAAGCATAGCCATACATACTAATAAAATCGAATTATATATTGAAGTTGGCTGGATGTCACTAGAGGGAGGGTTGAATAGAGACTTTTCAAAAATTTGTTCCTGAAAAATACTTTGATACAAGCTGAGACGTGTTCTCAAGTTGAATAACTTGGAAGCTCAGATGTGTTAGTTCAGATACGATCTCAAATAAAAATGAAATTTGCCTTAAAAGAAATTAGTTTCTTTGGTTAAGATGGTGTTTCTTTTCAACAGATTTGATTTATTTATGAGTGACTACGTCTCAGTAAAGAAGTGTGCAATGTAAATGAAGAGATAAGAGATAGAGATGCACACAGATTTATCCTGGTTCACCCACACCTTGGGCTACGTCCAGTCCCCCCAACTTGTGAGATTTCCACTATTGACAAGCCCATCAATTACAAGTATTCTTATTGCCTCTTCAGGCTCACCCTTACACCAAGCTTAGGCTCTCCTACCTTGGCTGAGAAACAAGTATTCTTCTCTGGCCTCTTCAGGCTTCTTATCCTCACACTGAGACTAGGCTATCTCCTATCTCAGCTGAGACTGGTTACAAGAGTTTGAAAGGATGATAGTGATCTAGCTTACAACATACAAAGTATGGATAAACAGTGAGCTTAGCTAGAGGTAATCTCTTTTAACAAAGATTGTAAACTTAGCAAGATAAAAGAGAATAACTGAGACTACTGGATGTTCTCAAGATGAGATCAAATCTGAGATGAGATGGGACTTGAGATGTATGTAAGATCAGTGATTGATCAATGTGCAGTGTAGCCTCGCATTTCTTCATTGTTGATCTTTTGCTTTTATTTCAAACAGAACTAGCCGTTAATAGCCATTGAAAGGAGAAGAAAATAAAAGCAACCTATCAAAAGTATTGTGCCTTCTGTGCGCACTGTTCTCTGTGTGTGTTGTCCTGTGTCAGCATGTACAGTGTACTTTCTTTGACTCTTGTTGACTCCTTGTGATTTGAATCTCTTAGCTGAGTCTGAGTCTGAATCTTAGGCTGATGACTTGTATCTGCATCTGAACTCTGGTCCTAGTATTACGTTCTCATCTGAGTCTTAAGTCTCCTAAGTAAGCTTGCATCCGAGTCACAGTCTGTATCTGAGTCTGAATTCTGCATCTGAGTTGTGCGTCTGAGTCTGAGTCTTAGTCTGAGTCTGAGCTTGAATTTCTTTTGCTTAGCAGCTCTTAGCTTCAAACTTTCTCTTAGGCAAAACTTGATTTTTGGATTTTTACTTTATGCTTCTAACATGACTTCGAGTTTCTCCTGCAACCTTGGGTTCTCAAGAATTTTTAATACCTACAATGCTTTAAGAGACTGGATTTTACCAAACACTTGAGCAAATTATTAGTAATAACATGATGCATCTCAGTTCATGCTTTGAGCTTATTTTACTTTGATGGTTTGACAATATTAAAAACCTTAGGAGTGAGTTTTTCTTAACATATATGCATAGGGACAAGTTCATGAATTCAAAATTTCAAAGAAGGAAAATGAAAAGGGAAGAGGGCCAAGGATCACCCTCACTCTAGTCACCAATCCTACTAGAGATTCATGGTTTCTCCCCCTTACCTAAAGTGTATAAACCGTGGGTATGAAGGTGAAGAGCTCCAAGCTTGACTAAAAAAAACCTAAATACCACAAAAGAGGGGGTCTTATGACTAGAATGATAAGAAAATAGTTGAGGGAGCTCTTGGAGCTTTGAGAATGTGTAAGAGAGAAAATGAGACCTCCAATGATCCCTTCTTACCTTCGGTTGAGTAGAGGGTGGAGAGTAGATGAAGTTCTATTTATGATCCTAGCTCTTAAAATGAGTGAAAATGGTAGGAAATGAGGGTAGAAAGCTAGGTTTTTGTGTAACTATGGAGGTATGACTATGGAGGAATGGAGGAGAGGAAGAGAAAGATGAGAGGAGAAGTAGGAAGCTGCTGGACGAATTCCACTTAGGGTTAGGGTTAGAAATGAATAAAAACAATATTTTAGCTTATATAGTCAAAAGTATGAGAGAGGAAAGGTAAGGGTGAAAGTGACATTTGTAGACAAGGGGTGAAACCTACTTTTATTTTGCTTTATTGTCCAAATTCGAATTTCATGGAGGGAATGTGAATAATTGATCCTAATTTACGTATAACAATGGGGAAATAAGACAGTTCCAGTCTGATAACTCAACACTACGCCCAAGGGCAAAATGGTCATTCCACCATGGAAAAATACAGAAAAATTACCAAAAATTCTATAATTATTCTAACATATTTTAAGCCTAAAAATACGATTGGAAGTCACTTCTCACTTAAACTCACTTATCTCCCAGTTTTTTTCCAGTTTTCAGACAAATAGTCAAATTTCAACAAGAATAAGCAGAAAGAAAAAATTGTGGTGTTATACACAAAAATTCTATAAATTTATGAATATGGTTAATAATCAAATTTTAAGGTCTAAAGTACATTTTTCCTATTATTTCATGAATTTTAATATACTGACTAGGGTTACACTGCTAACTAGGGGCATTTTTGTCCTTTTGCCCAAAAGTGCCAGAAAAATTCTAAATTAATTTCTAAAATTCATTATTAATTATAATAAGACCATTTGGACTAAAAATATAGATCCCCTTAAGTTTTAGATATTTTTCATAGTTAGATTTATATTTTCTTTAATTGCACAATTATTAAGGGTATTTAGGTCATTTTCCCAAACTCCTCTTTAGGAAAATTATTTAAAATTTTGGTTGGATAGTTCCAAAAATCTAAATTTGATTGTTTATCAATAGTTCCTAAATATCTCACAATTTTATTTCTAAACTTTCTTTATCTTATATAAATATATATATGCATATATATACTAGCAGAGGAAATTGTGGGTGTTACATCTCTCCCCTCCTATAAGAAATTTCGTCCTCGAAATTTGGAGTTCCTATTGTTGGATAGGACTAAATCTATTTTCTTAAGATTTAAGAGTTACTCCTCTATTTGGATCATATAAGACCTCAACGGTTCCCTAAAGGTTGGATAATCATTTTAAACTACTTGTGGATGTAGGGATGATATCCTGAATTAAGATTAACCTAGACTTTAAAGCCTTATGTATTCTCTAAAATCCAGTAGCAAATCAGAAGCCTTGACCTAACACATTACCTTAAAAATTCTGGTACGATATAATATTCCATCCAATATAAGATTCGATCAAGAACACCTATTGTCGATGAGCAGATCTTATCAAACTTTCCACCATCACTCATACTACCTCATTTCTTACTAGAATGCTAAGTAAATCCTTTATTAGGTGTGTCACTATGCTACTCCATTTCCTTCCTAGGATGCTTAAGATTCGATGGTCTCTCTAAGTATCATTGATGTTATATTTTGAATTTCAAGCATATTAAGTAAGCAATTGGATGTTACCTTTCGATCTATAATCGACATAGTTATAATATCTAGTGAACTGCACCATTTCAATCCATAAGACAAACCAACAAAATTTCCTAACATAAGACTTAACTTAAGAATCACCAAGCATGTTTCCCCCTAATAACCATTTTTCTTAACATCTTCTCTTTATTCACAATGACTTGTTTTCTTACAATCCTAAAATGTCCATTTTCCTTCACCATGTCTTAATACCTAATTCCACATAATACAATAGTTACAAGTATTGTTTATTATACCAATGATTACATTAGTTCCATTGGTCTTAATATCAACAGGTTTACTAATCTCGTTCATCCTCCATCATTTCCTTGTATAAAAGATTCTAAGTTCTTTTTACCTCAAGGATCTTAAGTTTATCTATATCCCATTAAGATGAAATCCTTCGACTCACGTATTAGTTTGATTTTGACTTATCTATCACTGTTAATCATTGTAGGATCTTCCTACCTAAAATATCAACCACCACTCATAACTAAGGCTTAATCAACTATGATAAATTGTTACTCCCAAGAAGGCCTCACCATCCATCATCACCTTATGTCCTTTTTACCGTAAAACTACTCCTTTTTTTATAGCCACCCATATCCTTTTCCTAAAAAAAATATATCTCAAGAATTTTACTTTTATCTAATTAAGGCTTATAATTAGACAGATCCACTTATAGTATCGATACGTAGTTAGAGGTAATCAATCCTTAAACCTATCTTAGAAAACATTAATTTTTTTTCTTATTTGATTCTTTAAGGTCATTCTACTTCCATGGATTGCATTTGTCCCCTAGGGTATCCTTACATGAAACCTCACCTACCTATGTGTAGTACTATTCCAATCTTCAAAACCCTGTCTAAATATTTACTGATTAAAATACTCTTCCTTGAGAATTTACGCCTCTCAAGATCAATGCACAAACTAATCCTATAAATTTGCAAGATCGTACTCAATCAACACATCAGTAACTTTTACCAAATCTAATCTAATCATGTATGGGATTTATCTCACATACCTATTTCAAATTACAGAATGAGTCAATCAAGTATATCTCTTAATCATCAAGGTTAACACATACAATAATTCCCCATTGTTTTTCATATATATAATTTCTACTATCCTCATGGAAGTGTTATCCTTACTTATTTCATAAAAATATGGCTCTTGTAGTGCCTACCCATACATCTAATTCCATATTCCATGATTTCTTTCTTCAATCTCCTCTGCGCAATCTTGATACTAACAAATCATTTTCTTAGTCATGTTCTATTCTACGACTAAAAATTTTTAAGAATCACATCTTATGCTATTGGTCTCAACACTTTGACATCCTTCGTCTTAAATCGTGTTTCTCCACTTAATTCCGTAAACCCTTATGTTATCAATCCCTTAGAGATAGCAATCATACTCTATTGTATTTATTAAACTTCAAGCATGGCACCTATCCTACAGTCAAACCCTTTCAAACTTCAAGTCAAACAATAAGGTATCCGAATATGCCTTAACTGTTGAAATCTAATCTCAAATCGTATATTTGTCACTCCTATCCTTAACTCCATCATCATTTACCCTAAGTATACCCCAAGTCATCAATCACTTTTAACTGATTTTAACAAATCAATTTTCAAGAATCGAATCCTCAAGAGCTATCAATATAAATCCTAGATCAATATCAAAACCTTAATGATCAACCATCTTAGACCTTGAATTAACAACCTCGAATCCACCGTTGATCCACTAGGTCATTCATCTAAAGGAATGGACACCTATCCTTAGTGGTAATCTTATTCTAACCTTTGAAATTTCATGCATCGCCTCAAATCACAATCCTAATCAACTATTGACTACACTAGTGTACAACTTCAGGACCTAGAGGTCTTAGCAAACCCATTTTAGCAGGTTGACTACTTGGTTCGTTCTATAATTCAACTAGCTTTTAATGGTAGAAACGCTCATGAGGGAAATAGAAGAGATCTAAGAATAAGGATTAGGATAATTCAACTCACAAGGAAGAAACACAGGTAGATCTAAGTGTTTATATATATATATTTAAGGTTTCTAAATGATTACTATCCACATACAACTTCTATATTCTTTCCCATACTCAAAACTCAATTCAATTCTAAACAGCAAGCATGTCACAAACTATTGCATACTAATAGGAAATAGAGTTTAACATATCAAAGTCACATCATTCAACATATGCATAAAACAACATAAAACAATCACTAACATACCAGTTAACCAATCCAAACAAAATCATGGAAAGAATAACGTAATTCAAACACATAGGGTCTTACTCAAGACATCAAGAAGAATACGAAACTCAATAGACAACATAACTCCATCTCTTTATAACCACTCACGTTCATCATACAGATGACAAAACTTCATTTCTCAACTTCACAACTAATCAAGTTGGGATTATCAGCCTTGTGTTCCCAACACTCACAATTGCAGGTTGTCACACTTCCTTCTAACCTGAACAGGCCATTAGGGTGGCCAGTCCCATTGTCCTGTACCAGAGTAGTCAGAAGCACATCAACCATGCAAGACCTTAAAGACTGCAAAAAACCTAAACTGGATCAAAATAGACTCAGTATAACTATCAAACCCAAACTCACAGTCCGGTTGGACCGAACTACTCTGATACCACTAATGTAACACCTTCATCCCGTGACGGGTACAACTCGACTAACTCGGATGAGATTTGTTAATTACTCTTTTAGGAAGTGAAGAAAATTGGTGATTTTTTTTAAAAGCATTATCTTTGATTAATGAATTATAATTGGGATAAAACAAGAAGAAACATATTAGTACTATAAATATCATTTCTTTACTATTCAAAGTTACAACGGAAATAACATACATCTAAGTTGGGGTTTTAGCATAATACATTACAAAAAGAAAGTGGACTTTCTATCCGGCTATGCCCTATCTTTACTGTATACAGCTACTTATATATACCCCTAAACACTACCACTTGACTCATCAAGATCCGGTTCAACCTGAATGTCACATCCATCTTCACCACAACGTGCATCCTTCTCGAGTCCATGCCCACTTAGGTGACATAAGAGTGATATATGACAACAAGGAAAACAAATCAAAGGAGTCAGTTGTTGTCTCCTGCACTTAGTAGATTTCTATATGAATAAAGCACTTATGAGTAGTAATTGCATGAATTTATACTCCAAAATCACCCTTTTTTTCTTAGTTTGTGGCCGTTGTAAATAATGGATTCTAATTTGAACTTGATGCTATTTTAATGAAGAAATTGTTGATTTTACAGATGAGGAGTTAATGTACAAGTGAAGCATAAAAAGAATAGTGAGCAAAGACAGGAGCAACATAGAGCAAGTTTCAAAGGGTGATAAATCAGAGGAGTCAGTTGTTGTCTCATGCGCTTCACCTGCGCTAAGCGCAAGTTTGCCCATTTTGTTACTGTTTCCTTTGCTTCACCTGCGCTGAACGCAAGAATCGTAACCCTTGCGTTTTAATAAGCCGCAAACATTTTTTGAGAGAGACTTGGAGTTTTGGCAGAGAGGAAGTTTTTGGGAAAGTACAGAGACCATTCTAGAGCAAGGGAAAGAAGACAACAGAGCTGGAAGGCTTCACTAGAATCTTTCTCCTTAATTCTTGTGGGTTGTAATGGCTACCATGAGTAGCTAAACTTCTCTGTTGGATTGAATGTAGTCGATTTAAACCGCAATTGTATTTTGGATCTTTGATATTTAGGAATCCTTATTTTAACAGTATTGGTGTTTTTATTCTTTACTTAATGCTTAATTCTATTTATCCAATGGAATTATGATTCGATTTCTTGATTTGTCTGGGATGCATTTCCTTAAATCTGATTTGGATAAAAATACTCAATAGATTGAATCACTAGGAATAGGGTTCAATATATTGATAGCTTTAAACAACTTTTCTTAATGCTAGGCAATTTATTAAATATCCGAGGGATCGATATTTAAGAGATTGTTCTAAGAATTTCATATCTGAGGAATCAATGAGAATGAAAATTATTTGTGCTTCAATATTGTTAATTGCAAATTCCTAAATGTTATTGAATTCCCAAAATACAACAGGGGTGCGATAGATGAAGTTCAATCCTAGTTTCTCAATTGCCTAATTTCATCCAAATTTCTCTTTGTCTTAAATTCTTTTCCAGCATCTTTAAATTTACTTTTCATAAACAAATTCAATCATTCCCAATCATATTTACTCAGTAAGTTTGAGTCCTAAGGATTTATTTTGAATCGTTCCTCGTGGGTACGACAACCCCTACTTTTCAAACTATTATACTATTACGATATTGGTATGCTTGCCAAGATCTCAACAAGTATTTTTGGCGTCGTTGTCGGGGAATGGTGTTTCAATTTAAATTCTTAGTTCATCTTATTGAGTTGTGAATATTTTTGTTTTTATTTTTATTTTTTTGTCATTAATCTATTCTTATTCTTCTTTTTTGTGCTAATTCTTGCTATAGTTTCTGTGATGTATGCTCTTGTGAGGTCAGGTGTCTGAAGACCAATTGGAGTTTGATCTTGAGATCGAAAAGATATCCAAAATTGTAGAAAAAACAGGAAGAAAAGGCAAGGGCAAGCTATAGGAGACAATTCCAACATTCTTGAATCAACCATCCAAAGTGAGATTAAAGCTGAAGATATGGCTGAGGAACGACAAAATCCACCTCCGCCAAGAAGGACATTAGGAGACTATGCTATGCAACAAGGCCCAAGACATTTCTCAAGCATAGCTATACCAGCCACTACAAAGTCTTTGGAGATGAAGCCAGCATTCCCGAGTCTAATCAGTGCTCATCAATTCACGGGAATGGATCATGAGGATCCATATACTCATCTCTCAACTTTTTATGAATTGATTGGTACTATGGGTTTTGAGGAAGGTGATTTAGAAGCTGTTTACTTACGTTTGTTTCCTTTCTCTTTGATAGGTAAAGCTAAGGAATGGCTGAAGTCACATCCAAACCAGAGTCTGACTAGCTGGTGTTAGGTATATGCACTAGAGACTTATATGTTTTTTGAAACATCCATCACATGTATCATATTATTTTATAAAGGCAATTGATTCTTTTAAGAATACAATTAATGTCCTTAAAACAATAAACTCAAACTTCATAAGAAATCAAGTAGATGACTTGATCGTGAGATCTTATGAAGGACTATTCTTAAAATAGTCCCTGGTCAAGTATCATCTTAGGACAAAGATGCATTTAGACTAGTATGTGAGTTCATTGATGATCACATCTCACGGATCATGGATATGAAATATCACGTGTTCACAGAGGTACACATTAAGAGAAATGGTGTACTGGACAGACCCCCACCTTAAGAACGTTGCATGGATTGTTACATAAGTGTCATAAACGTTTCTTAAATTGATAAATATTATATGAAGTCCTTTGACCTGAAATCACTACGATTCCTACATAAGGAATTATATGTTTTAATTATCATCAAACGTTGCCTGTAACAGGGTAATCATAAAGTTGGTTTTGGACATATAATAAATTATGTGGTGGGATGTGAGTGACCTAGATGGGATTTGTCCCTCCTATGTAACAGGAGTTATATCTGTAGGCCTCTTGATAAAGTGAGACTGCAAAATGCATGGCCATGCTCAGGAGGATAAACATGAGATGTTTATTTTCTGTACAGTTTACTTGGGGATCAAGAAAACATAAATTGAACTATACAAGGTTGACACATTCCATGCCCTTGTGTTCAATTAGATATTTGGACAAAGGGACAAATCATATAAACTATCATAAAATAGGATTCGTCAAGGTTGTTGATAATCTCAATATTTGGACAGTGATGTATTGCTAGATACTGCTCACTATTTATGATATTAAATATAAAAGGGTTTTATTTTAATATCATAACCAAATATTAAAAGTCTATTGGGTCACACACATACAACAAGCCGCTAGGAAAGGATAATAATTCTAATTTGATTAGAATTATGGGCCAGGCCCATATGTGTTAGGGATAAGTGAGTGAGGGGTTAAACCCTAGCCACCACTCTTTAAATATAGCATAAGATGCATTACCTTGGACATATGAGCAGTCGCTCTTACTCTCTAAACAGTACTAGTAGAGTTGAGGAGGGTTTCCTAGTTCGGCTGTTGGCGTGGACACCATTAGAGACGTGGCTGCTATTGCCTCGTTCGCAATCCTTAAAAGGTACGACCTTTTGTTTTATGCCTTTTATGCCTTAATTCGTGTTTTCGCATTAACGATCATAACAAGGGAGGGAATCCATTTATTTCGCTACACCCTGACCACATGTTTAATTCCCTTCAGCTGGGACAATGTTGAAGAAAAGTTCTTGAACAGATTCTTCCCACCATCTCGCTACATCAAGGCCAAGTCAGACATCTCTACATTAAGGCAGGGACTAGAAGAGCCATTTTGTGAAGCTTGGGAAAGATTCAAATTCTTGCTGAGGAGGTGTCCTAACCACAGATTTGAAGACATAGCTCAACTCAACAACTTTTGCAATGGTCTCAGGCCTGATACCAAGATGATACTGGATGCTGCAGCAAGGGGCACAATGATGTTTGTGGATGCAGAGCAAGCTACTACAATTATTGAAGCATTAGCATCAATTGATTAGCAAGCTCAACATGGAAGACAACCGGTGCAGAGGAAGGGAGTGCTAGAACTGAACACTTCAGATGCAATTTGATAAGTGTTAAATTTACGTAAAATTCATATTTAATTACAACACTTATTGAGGGCAAAATGCTGAATTTATACCCCAATTTATCCCTTTTTGGCTTAAAATGTGGTTCCTATAATTATTTAAATCAAATTTGAATTTGATGTTATTTTGATAAAGATTCTGTTGATTTTTGCAGATAAAAAGTTAAATTCAAATACAACATCGAGAGAGCAGTAGATAAGGATAGGAACAACACAAGATAAGCTTAAAAAGAGGAAATTCAGGAGAGGAATTTGCGGCTTCCTACACTCCACCTGCACTGAGCGCAAGTGGAGCGCAGAAATAACATTCCAGTTTCTGTTTCCTACACTTCACTTGCGCTGAGCACAGGCAGAGCACAAAAACGTAACCTAATTTTTAATGGGCCGCAATCAGAGTCTCAAAAGCCCATCAGAACGGTTATAAAAAGACGTCAAGAGCCACATTCACAATCATCCTGGAGTCGACAGAGAAATCCTAGAGACTATACTAGTGATCAAACCCAGAATACAATACAGAGCTGAAAAGGTAGAGTCTTGATAGAGGATTCTTGAGAGCCAAGAGAGTGATAGTCTCAAGGAAACCAAAATGGAGCAAGAAAGAGATTACAAAGAGGGTGATAGTCTCGTTGTTTATTCAACTTCTCATCTATTTGGGTTTGTAATGGCTACAATGTGTAGCTAGACCTCTTTTTAGGATTGAACATTGTCGATTTAATCCCCAATTGTGTTTCAGAATTTATGTTATTTGGGAATCCCTGTTTTCATAATATTGGTATTTTTATTCTATTCTTAATGCTTAGCTTCCGTCTTTGTACCGGAGTTATGATATGATTTTATGGGGCGCTGATAAGTGAAAATTAGTTGATAAATTAGAGCACTTTTTAGTTCACTTATCAAGGATAAAATGGTATTTTTGCCCCAGTTTAATCCCTTTTTATTAAATATTAGATAAATTGTATTTATTAATCTGAGATTTGAATTTGATGCTATTTTGATAGAAATATTGCTGATTTTTGCAGGATATGGCAAAGATTTGATTTGAAGGAAAGATAGCATTAAATGAGGGAGATATCTGCAAGATTTGAGTTTGATTGAAGACATTTAATAAATATTTGAAGAATATTTTAGGCAGTCAATGAGGAGATCACTGCCAATCAAACAAGGATTCTGCAGACAACCTTCCCAAATAAATCAATGATGCTCAATAAATGCAAGGATTTCATCAAGAAAAGGGAAACAAGGAAAGACAAATCAGGCAAAACCAGTATCGGGGAGAGATCAAGTTAAAAAGAGAAAGATTGAAGCTGCAGGACGCATTCTGCACTTCAACCTGCGCTGTAGCGCAGGGTGAAGCACAACTCTCTGGAACCTGCGCTGTAGCGCAACTTGAAGCGCAGGTCACGCAGATTTATTCCCTGTTGCCGTTTTTAGATAGGTTTCTCCCCAATTTCCTTTGTCTTTCCTTAGCCTATAAATAGAACTTCATTGCACCAGATCAAGGTGTGCACGATTATTATAATTCATTCATATTTCAGTGATAATGCACCAAAGCTAATTTTAGAGTAGGAGAGGAGGAGCGCTTCACAAGGATTGAAGATGGTGACAGCATCTTTGGTGGTTTTTATGGCTACCTTGTGTAGTTAGCTCTCCATTAGGATTGGATGTAATTGATTATATCCCCAAGTGTATGTCAACTCTATATTATTATTTCCTGAGCTCTCTGTCTATAATATTGATAATCTTATTTTGTGCTTAATTCCTAACTTTCGCGCTTGCGCCAGAGTTATAGGCTAGTTTCGACTAGGATTGAGGATGGGGGAGCAGATTCTGAAGAAATGCATTCTCTGAGTGAATAAGAGGACTCGGTAGCTAGTGAACCGAAACATGGGCGTTGCTAGTGATTGATGGGTAGTGTGAGTACTCTAATGAAGGGCATCTACAGGATAGGGATGGTTATTAAATTACCGATAACAAAGGTTAGTTGATTATCAATCCAGGAAGCGAAACGTGGATGTATTCTAATGAGTGATGGGTAGTGACAGTACTCTAGCGAAGGTGCGTCCAGAGTAGTAGGCCTCGTTTATCAACTAATTCTTTTACAAACGGAATAAAAGAAAGCAAAATAAGTCGAGGGTAAGTCTGTCGCCTGGGAGAGCCCGCATGGATTACCTTTGAGTGTGTGAGGCCGCTGGTAACTCGGGGTCTTAGCAATTTAGTTTGTCTATAGTATTATAGAGTAAACCTAAAATAATAGATAGTTTTTACATTCACGAAGGGTGTGATGATATGAAGTCCAATCCTAATCCAAGTAAAGTGTCTCTAACTCTTCCTTTCTAATTCAATTGATTATTTATTTGCTATTTACAATTTACGCAACAATACTCTCAAAACCGTTATTTCCCTTGATAAATAGACCACAAATTTACGCGAATTGACTGTTCCCTGTGGATACGATAACTCTTCTTACTATCATACTACTGGATTTTTGGTTCGCTTGCCATAAACCCATCAGGCGCACTGGGAAGTGGTTTTGTGAAATCAGTAGCGAGTTCCTGAGTGCCTTGGAATAGGGCTCTTGAATTCTGATTTGGGTAAAAATACTCGATAGGTTGAATGACTAGGAATAGGGTTCAATTTATGGATAGCTATTAACAACTGAACTTAAGGCTAGAACAATTTTTTAAGTATACAAGGAATTGGTGTTTAGGGAGTTGATTCTATGAATTTCATAGTTGAGGAATCTTTATGAATGAAATTTATTTGGACTTCAATATTTATAATCATAAATTCCTAGATTTCATTGGTTTCCAAATACAAGAGGGGTGCGATAGACGAAGTTCAATCCTAGTTTTCTCATTCATCCTTATCCTTTCAATTTCTATTTTGAATTTAATCTATCTTTATTTTATGTCATTTAAATTCAGTATTTTAAATTCAGTATTTTAAAATTCAAAAATCCAAAACAACTCTTATCCTTCCCAATTTGATTAGATTGATCGTTAAGAATTTGAATTGTACTGTTCCCTGTGGATACGACAACTCTCTTACTTACTATTATACTGCTGTGATATTGGTACGCTTGCCAAGATCTCAACAAATATTTTTGGCGTTGTTGCCGGGGAACGATGTCTCAATTTAAATTCTTGGGCAGTCTATCTTATTGAGTTGTGAATATTTGTATATTTTTATTTGTATTCTTCTTTTTAATCTTTTGTAATTATTTTTCCTTATTTTTTTATTTTATTTTTTTGTAATTAATTTATTTTTCTATTTTTATTTTTTCTTTCTAACTAACCCTTGTTCTAGTCCTTGTGATTTATACTTTTGAAAGGTCAGGTACCAAGACTGCTATTGGAATTTGACCCTGAAATTGAAAAGACATCCAAAGGACGAGTTCAAAGATACAAGAACGCTTGGAGATTATGCCAGGAAGCAAGAATGCTTGGAGATTATGCCAGGAAGCAAGAATGGCAACGTCCACCAAGGAGAATACTTGGAGATTATTTTCCACAGCGAGAACCAGAATACTTTTCCAACATATCGATTCATTGTAACTTCTACCTACAATAATTATTCTGACAATTTTTCACAAGATTGGGGAAGTTAACAGAATCAGAATTTTGGGTGGCAACAACATGCTGTCTCTCCCCACATGCAAACTCCTGCAGATGAAATCCTGACTCAGAACGAGATTCTCATCCAGCGATTAACAACACTCACCAAGCAGATATCCATGATTCCTCAGCAATTCCACGTAATGCAGTCCTATCCTGGCCAGTCACCACAATTAACTTGTGACTATTATGGAGGTGACCATCCTAATAGTTACTACTCTTATCCATGCACTCAAGAAGAGCAAGTTAATTACATGGGCAATCAAGGAAGACCAGACAACTTCTCCAACAGCAACAACTTTGCAAACAATTATTAACAAGGTTAGAGAAATAACCAGAACAATAATTCTTGTTGGAGACAAGACGCAGAGCCTTCTAACATGCAACCTTCTTTCCAACAGCAGCAAAGCTACTCTGCACTCTACCAAAGATGGGATGATGCTCTTGAAAGAATCTCGCAAGACATTATACAATCTCAGAAGGAGAGAGAAGAAGCAAAAATAAATATTGACGCTCTGCTGGAGCAGATAGCAGAAATAAGAGCCAACCAACAGTCAGAAAAAATCTCAGCAAATTCACAATCCAACCCCGAAGAGCAGTGTGACGACATTGTTCAACAGATAGGGGAAGGAACCGATGACAACCTGACTGATGAAGAAGACGAAACTGAAGAAGCTGAAGAAGAAAAGGAAGAAGAAGAAGGTGAAGCAGACGTAGAAGAAGAAAAAGAAGAGGATGAAACAGAGAAAATTGTGCTTAAAGAAGATAGTGATTATGAGGGGGAGAAAGAGAACAAAACATATGAGATTGTACATGATGTAATTATAGAAAAAGAACAAGAAAAAGAGTGAGCAAAGAACTGAGGGAGGAGGGGAAGTAGTGAAGCATCCCCCAGATCTTGACAACCCTCAGAAGGAAGGCAAAGACGGGCAACATACAAATGTTCAACCTTACAAGACTCACAAAAGAATGGCCTGTGAATACACTGACCTGAACAGGGCAAAGAGAAGAAAAGTCAAGCCAATAACATCACAATCAAAGCCTAAGGTCAAATTGAGGTCAAAGTGGTTAGGTATATTCCATACCAAGGACCCTTGTGAAGCAAAAAGAGTAAGATCTGATAACTTTGAATTTTCCAAGCTTCAGGAGGAGAAGACCCATGCAACTCAATACAAGACTCCAAAGAAGAGAAAAGTCAGGTCAAAGGAGTCAGCAACATGGTCTAACTCCATACACAAGACCAAATGGTTAGATTCAAGTCTCATTCAATAGTTTTCAATTTTATTTTTGTTTTTCATTTGTTAATTAGGATTTTTAATTTTTAAGATTTAGGAAATTTTCAAAATTGATTGGAATGAGTTTGTGGACAAATAAAATTTTAAACAGTTGGAAATAGCGGAAAATTTGACTGAAAATTGCAAAATTTCATTCTGTTTCTTACGTTTCACCTGCGCTGAGCGCAGGTAAAGCATTGAAATTACAATTTTGTCACTGTTTTCTGCGAATCACCTGCGGTGAGCGCAGGTGAAGCGCATTGGTAAGGAATTTCAAAACTGAAACCTGCTCTTCACTCACGCTGAGTGCAGGTACGCGCTATTGCTTAAATTTAACTAAAAACATGGGGAAGTCATTCGTTCTTCCACCCCTGTTTTCTCCTATACCGTCTCTCTACTTCCTAAGTCCTTCTTTTCACTTTTTCCACTTACAAATCCCCTTCAAGGTATGTTTTTCTTGTTTTTCTTTCATTTTAACCGATTGAAATTTTCATTTCCTCTGTTTTTGTGCTTTGAACTTTAGGATAGCAACCTTAGGATTGTAAATGTAGATATTGTTGATTATTTCTATCTTAGATGTGATTTTGGCTGAGTGAAATATGAAGAACAAACTGTTTATTGGAATACTAGTTGTTCTGTGAGTTTTTGAGTTTGAAAGTGTTATGCTCTGTTTCTTGAAAAAATTTAAACTTTCACTTTCCATAGAATAGTTGAATGCTTTCAAAACAACTGGGTATATTCTATTTATATGAAGTCATTACCAATTGCAACTGAAATTTTTCTGTGAATTGACTGATTCTTTTGCAGAATGTATATTGAATTTTGCATGCAATTTGGTTAATTATATGCTTCCATGTTCTTCATGAATTATTGTTTGCAATAAGGCATCGTTGAATTGACTATGTTTCTTTAAACTAATTATTTTTGTTTGATTTTTCAGATGCCTCGTATCAAATACATTGTTGGCCTTTCCCGTGGCTCTAGCTCACAAGGAGAAGGCAGGGGGGAAAGAGTTCGAGATGAACCCCATTACGACCCCATGAGATTCAAGAACGCATAGGCTGCTGCGAAGTATGAAGCTCTTAGATCTTGCAATTTTGTGCTCGAGAGACCCGTTGACCTCAAACCAGGGGAGTATGAGGAGTTCAACATGGAGATTACCCAACGCAGATGGCGTAGGATAGCTGATCCTGATCGATTATTCGACCCAGAACTGGTCCGGGAATTCTACGTCAACGCAGTTGGATCTCGCTCGAGTAATATCAGCAAAGATTCATTCTACCGTGACTGCGGTGGGGTGTCTTAGTGCACGCTCCAAGATCCTTTTAGGCTTTCATTCTCTGATCACCGCATTATCCCGTTCTCAGGGAATTGCTACTCAGGCTGCTGCTCCCATTAAGGCTGCCATCACTAGAGGTTATATTGATGCATATTGTGTTGAGTCTCAAAATGTTATTAAAAGGATAATATTGTTTTAAGTCTCACAACCCCAAGTTTTAATGGATAACAAATTTGTTTATTATAAGAAAGAATAAGTTTCTGTTCAGTATTTCAGAAGGTGCAATATGAAGAAATCATATCCTCTGAAATAAGTGGAACCTTCCGAAGCAAGGAAACCTGCTGAAAGTGGTGAACCTCCTGAAGTTGTGAGATGACGTAACGATTTCAGTTCGTCTTCAATATAATACTCTCAGCAAATTCTCCTTGAAGACTCAAGTCTCTTGTAGCAGTCTCAGATTACTCAAGTCTCTTCTGGAAAGTCAGAGAAAGTGCTTTTTGGCATATTTCAAATTTCTCTCACCAAAAAGGCAAAGTCTGTAGAAAAGTACATGCGGCTCAGAAAAAGTGAAATCTGTGAGCAGGCTTTACTACCTGCTACTGCTGAGGGTTCAAGCTATGTGTCACAACGAGAGCATTAGCATTAAATGCAATCTCTCAACGAGAAATCGACTAGAGTTCAACGAACGGAAGCTCTCCTCTCTATAAATACCAGACTCCATGAAGAAAGAAATAGAGAACTGAGAACAGAGAAATCAACTTGCTGAAACGCTGCAAAAATTTATACTCATCTGTTTCATTATTTGTTCTTTGTACAACAACTTCTATATCTTGAGTCTTACTCAGTTATTTGTACAAGTTTCCTAGTTCGAGCTCTAAACTTGTGTAGTTTCAGAGTTTGAGCATTCATCTTTCAAAACTGTATTTGCTGGGTGATGGGTTTCTGGCAAGCGAACCAAAAATCCAGTAGTATAATAGTAAGAAGAGTTATTGTATCCACAGGGAACAGTCAATTCGCGTATAGTCGTGATCTATTTATCAAGGGAAAACAACAGATTTATGAAAGTATTGTTGGGTAAATTGTAAATAGCAAATAAATAATCAATTAAATTAGAAAGGAAGAGTTATAGACACTTTACTTGGATTAGGATTGAACTTCATATCATCACACCCTTTGTGCATGTAAAAACTATATATTATTTTAGGTTTACTCTATAATACTGTAGACAAACTATATTACTTATGACCCCGAGTTACCCTCGGCTTATTTTGTTTTCTTTATTTCGTTTGTAAAAGAACTAATTGATAAACGAGGCCTAATCCTGTAGACACACCTTCATTAGATTACTCACACTACCCATCACTCATCAAGATACATCCATGTGTCAGTCCTGGATTGACAATCAACTAATCCTTTGCTATCGATACTAAGGCCTAATCCTGTAAACGCCCTTCGCTAGAGTACTGTCACTACCGATCGCTCATTAGTAACGCTCATGTGTCGGTCACAGAGTACCGAGTCCTCTTATTCACTCAGTGTTTGGGTTTCTTCAGAATCCGCTCCCCCATCCTCAATCCTAGTCGAAACTAGCCTATAACTCCGGCACAAGCACGAAAGTTAGGAATTAAGCACAGAATAAGATTACCAATATTATAGACAGAGAGCTCAGAAATAATAAAATAGAGTTTACATACACTTGGGGATAGAATCAATTACATTCAATCCTAATGGAGAGTTAACTACACAGGGTAGCCATACAAACCACTGAAGATGCTGTCACCATCTTCAATCCTTGTGAAGCGCTCCTCCTCTCCTACTCTAAAATTAGCTCTGGTGCATTATCATTGAAATATGATTGAATTACAATAATTGTGCACACTTGATCGGGGGCAAGAGGTTCCTATTTATAGGCTAAGGAAAGAGAAAGGAAATTGGGGAGAAATCTATCTAAAAATGGCAACAGGGAACAAATCTGCGTGACTTGCGCTTCAAGCTGCGCTATAGCGCAGATTCCAGAGAGATGTGCTTCACCCTGCGCGGCAGCGCAGGTTGAAGCGCAGAATGCGTCCTGCAGCTTCAATCTTTCTCTTTTTAACTTGACCTCTCCCCGAGACTGGTTTTGGTTGATTTGTCTTTCCTTGTTTCTCTTTTCTTGGTGAAATCTTGCATTTATTGAGCATCTTGGATTTAATTGGGAAGGTTGTCTGCAGAATTCTTGTTTAATTGGCAGTGATCTCCTCATTGATTGCCTCAAATCTTCTTCAAATCTTTATTAAATGTCTTCAATCAAACTCAAATCTTGCAGATATCTCCCTCATTTATTGTTATCTTTCCTTCAAATCAAATCTTTGCAATATTATGCAAAAATCAGCAATACTTCTATCAAAATAGCATCAAATTCAAATCTCAGATTAATAAATAAAATTTATCTAATATTTAATAAAAAGGGATTAAATTGGGGCAAAAATACCATTTTATCCTTGATAAGTGAACTAAAAGTTGTTGTAATTTATCATATGATTTTCATTTATCAAAATACCCCCCAACTTAACTTCTTGCTTGTCCTCAAGCAAGAGACCTCTTTGCAATCAAAAATCAATTCTATTCCCTGTGTAATAAAAAACAATTCAAAAAAAAATTCAAGGAACTCTTCATCATCCCTTTGTTAAGCAGCAGTCACTTTCCAAACATAAGAAAAAATCAGGATTAAGAGATGTTACCAATCCTTAATCAGAATAGAACACAAACATCAGTCAAACTTCTCAAAAATAGCAATTAAAGCAGTAAGTGATAAATCAAGGAAATCTCTCATTCTCACGGGTAAGTGTTTCCCTCAATCTTTTTCACCACCGTTGAACAACTAGAATTGATAGTTGTTTCCAACATATGAACCTGCAAGTAGTTAACATGGATCAAAAGGTCTTTTCTTTGGTTGTAATGAGGCTAGGCTATCAAGAAATTATGGTTTTTCTGGATATGCAATGAACACTTTGAATAGAGAGCATCTTGTGATTGTGCTTGGGACTTCTCTCCATCTGCCATGTCATTCTTGAATTGTCACCTTTTTTTTCAGCTGGCCTCTTTGTTTGAAGAAGTACTCCCCCCAACTTATTCAATTTCCACACTTTTGTGCAGATTTTTTTTTTAATAAAATACAATAACATAGAGAATTTATTTATGAGGGAGTATTCTTCTTTGTGATTTCTTGTGCCTGCTCTTTGAATTTCTTTGACCTTTCAATTCACCAACCTTTTGTCCCATCTTGTTGTGTTGCACCTTGCTCTCTATCCCAAGTGTGAAGGGACATGGTATGATCATTAATCATGGCTGGGGTGCATCAAAAGAAATATTAAGGCTCAAATGGGCAATCAAAAATTGGAAAAATTTAATCAAGGTTGGCTATTTGGCACTGAGCAAAATATTATAATCACAAAATATGCCTTTGTCACTTCCATATCTTTTACTAGCAAGAAAAAATTTAGAAACTCAAGCAATAATAGTTGACAAGTAGCGGTGAAAAACTCTCAATTTCAGTGTTTGGGCTCTCAGCTCACCGGTTATTGGCTAAAATTCCTTGATAAAGCATTTACTGGTTTTAATTAACCATCCTGATAGGTTCTCCTGAGAAGCATCCTGATCCTAACTGATTATGGAGTTAATAACAAAACCCTATCATTTTTCCTAATCTGGTTAGTTAAACTACTTAATTACAGAGAATTTTGAAAAAGTTACCTTAATTCCTAATTTCCTAAGGTCCTAAAAGTCCTAAAAATTTAAAAATTTAACAGAAAAATAGGAAATAACAAAATAAGTACTTCCTGATATAGATAATGTATCAGTGGCAATAATATATATTACATATCAAAAGAAAATAAGAAAATAAGAGGCAAAAAATAGGAAAATAAAATGAAAAAAGAAAAGAAAAAAAGAAGGAAAAGCACCAAATAGGAAAGAAAACAATCAGTCCTCATCCTGGTCCTGATCCATGTAAGTTGCTCCATCCCCCCTGGGAAAATAGGTCTGTCCCCAGGCCACTATAAGTAATCATGAAACTGGGCAGGGGTCATGGGGTCCACACGAGCCTGATAATGTCTACTCTGAAAATGAACAGCTGCTCGGTGAATAGTGGACATCTGAGCCATCAGATAAGTGTTTTGTGCCTCAAGTCGTTGGGCCCAGACTGGAGCGTCCATGTCTGCTGCTGGTGGTGGTGGTGGTGCCTGCTCCTGTTGCTGCTCCTCAACCTGTAACTCCTCAGCCGGGATACAGTTGGCTTCAATGTATGCTTTGGTCATGGGAAACGTGATACGAACCTTGGGGTTCACCTCTACACCCCTAGATCTGCAAAGTGAGGTGATGAGAGAAGGGAAGCCAAGCTTGATCTTGGAGTTAGGAGTCCGGCGCCCCACAGAAGATTCAAAGTCTGATATCTTCTGGGTGATGACCCGTGAGACATCGATAACGACGACGGTGAGGATAGTGTAGATGAGGTGGGCCATGGGCATAACTACATCAGAAACGTGCCAGGTAGGATGAATGTTGGCCAGTATCAGTACTGTCCACATCTGAGCTATGCTCCTCATATCTTTCCTGTAGATCCTAGCAACCTCTTAATATGCATTCCTTTCAAAGGAACGCCCTGGTAAGCATAGCAGCTGAGCAATATCAATGTCAAGGGGATCATTGCCATGAATCCCCACAGCCTGCATCCTCTCGTGGTATTGGCACACCACGAGGTCTCTGTCCTCCTCTATGGGATGTCCTAAAAGTGCATTGATTGCATCGCAATCAAATCTGATAACCTGTCCTCGAACATAGGACTCCCTCCTGTAGTTAACATTGTGGTCTCCAATAGCGTTGGCATAGAATTCCCTGACAATGTCTGGATCAAAGTAGTTGTCAGGGCGGCTGAGGCGGTTCCAACGCCTCCTGTGAATCTCAGCAGAGAAATCCTCATATTCCCCCTCCTGAAGGATGATTGGTCGCTCCAGGATGAATTTGCAATCAGCAATGTCAGTGTATGCTTCAAAGGACTTGAGGTCCTTGAAGCGATGAGGGTCAAAATCAGGTTCCCTTTGGGGGCCCTTCCTCTTGGCACCCCTTGTGCCCCTCCCAGAGGAACTAGCACCACTGATATTCTTTGTGCGAACCATCTGCAAAGCAAAAGCAACTCAAAATTATTTATGCATTATAATATTTAATTGCTCATAATTATGAAATAAATGGCCAATAAATTTCAATGCTTAGAGAAATCAATTAACCAAATAAATGTGCATAAAAATTTTGATTTTAAATTTTACCCAATAAATGCCAATTAATTAATTAAGACATGCTAAAGTGATCAGTTAAAGCAAGTCCTAAACAATTCTAAACAGGCAAAGTGAGAATCAAACTCATGCTAAAAAATCATGTCATCAGTAACATGCAATATTGCACAATTATTTATGTATGGGCATGCAAAAATATTAGAGCAATTAATTAAGCATACATGCACCAACAAAATAATTCGCAGGAATCATTGAGCACTCAAAAACTACCACCTGAGCAAACATGAATAACTCACAAAGAATCCTAACCACATGCAATCTAATTTAAAGCACTATGAACAATTATTTCTTTCCTAAAGGTTTCTAGAGTCCTAAGATTCCTATCCTAAGGTTATGCTCAAATAAAATAAAAATCAAAATTTCAATCGGTTAAAAAGAAAGAAAACTGTAAAAACATACCTGGTATAAGCTCAGAAACTAAAATGAAGGCTATATGAGTGAGAAAAGGGCAAAGCAAAGGTTAGGAATATCAGAGAAAACGCAAAGGTATGGAATGAAAGGAAGTTCAAAATGAACTCCTTCGTTCAAACTTCAGAATTTAAAATCCCGCTTCCTGCGCTACACCCTGCGCTACAGCGCAGAGTGGAGCGCGTACTGCTTCAGAAGTTGAAGCGTCCCGCTGCGCTTCACCCTACGCTACAGCACAGGTTGAAGCACAAAAGTCAGATAGTCAGGTTTTTAATTTTAATTCTGCGCTTCACCTACGCTACAACGCAGGTTGAAGCGCAGATCTGCAGTACTCTCTATACTTCTGCTACTCCTAATTGATTCCATGCCATCCTTTTAGATTTAGATCCCCATTTTAACAATTTCCTAATTACACAGGTAAATCCTAAAACTAGAAATTACCAAAATGAAAATTAAATGAAAATTAAAAACTTACAATGACTGGGTTGCCTCCCAGGAAGCGCTTTTTTAACGTATTTTAGCTCGACGCCTGGTTACTCAACCCTTTTATGGTGGCCTCAAGTGGAGGATGATGTTTGACTCTATACCAGTTCTTCCTTTGAGCTCCCATCCTCCTTGCCAATTTTTGATTCTTCCATCACTGTCACTGTCTTCCTCAATATCAGATGTTGATCTCCTTTTCCTCTTAAATTTGAACTCCCATATTGACTCTGGATGCTTTACCCTCATTCTAGGCTTCCTCAGAAATTCGGAGCCTGGAAGCTTTGTTTGACTTTTGAAAATAGCATCAGTTTGTTGTAACTTGGGCGTACCTCTATGAAACGTAATACTTTCATCTTTTGAGCTCAATTCATATTTTCCTCGATCAATATCAAGGATCATCTTAGTAGCTTTCATGAAGGGTCTTCCTAAAATTAGGGGGACTTCAGTATCCTCCTCTTCTTTCTCTGCAATGTAGAAATCTACAACATATATAAATTTATCCACTTTGATTTGAATATCCTGTACTATCCCATGAAGGCGTTGAGCGGATTTATTTGCAAGAAGTAACTTCACATTTGCAGGATTGACCTTCACATTACTCAACATGTTAAAATACGATAGCGGCATCAAATTGATGCTCGCTCCAAGATCTAATAAGGCATGAGTAGGAGGTAGATTACCAATAGAGATGGGTATAGTAAACCTACCTGGGTCAAGTGATTTACTTGTGATTAAGACCTTCTCTTCATGATGTTCCTTTTGTGTCGCTTCTTCATCTTGTTGAACAACTTCCTCTTGAAGCAATTGTTCTTCAAAGATGATTTCTTCTTCCTCATCAAGTTCCTCCTCCTCTGACTTGTTGCCATCAGTAGCAATCAAGCTGCATTGTTCCTTTGGATTGGTTTGGGTCACAGCTGAGAAGTGTTGTTGCCTGTGCTCTGCCATTTCAGTTGCTAACTGACCCACTTGACTCTCTAGAGTCTTGATTGATGCCTCAGTAGTTGTCTTGAATCCACTAAATTTTTGCACAAGGTCATCAATCTTACCTTTCAAAGTGTTCAATTTATCATATGTTGAGGGCTGCTGTTGGTAAGGTTGTTGTCTTGGTCCTCCATTCTGACTCCAACCAGAGTTGGTTTGGTTATTTCTCCAACCTTGTGAATATTGATTATTTTTATTGTTGGAGTAATTCCCTTGCCTTCCCTGGTTACCCATGAAGTTGACTAGTTCTGGTTGTGTTCCTTGGCTAGCACATTGACCATTTAGATGGTCACCTCCACAGAAATCACAAATCAATGGTTGGGCCTGGATAGGTTGTGAGTGGACAACTTTTAGTTGTTGAGAGAGTGTCTTCAACGTCTCAGTGAGTGCTTCTAGTTGACGTTTAATGAGCTTGTTCTCAGCTAACAGAGCATCACTTTGATTGAGTTCCAGCATCCCTTTCTTTGGTAATTGCACGGGTTGTCTTCCACTTTGAGCTTGTTGATAATTCTGTGCAAAATGGTTGATGATTTCTAGCGCTCGACCAACATCTGCGGATAAGATAGTTCCACTTGTCGCCACATCTATGAATGACCTTGAATCTAAACGAAGTCCTGTAAAAATATATTGAATTGGGCTATATCCTCATAGCTATGGTTGGGACATTTGCGCAACATAGACTTGAATCTTTCCCAAGCTTCACATAGTGGCTCATCAATCCCTTGTATGAATGTAGAAATATCTGCCTTGGCTTCTATCTGCTTCCCTGGTGGGAAGAATCTTGTCAAGAATTTCTCCTCAACCACACCCCAATTGGTTAGGCTTTGATTTGGGTGTGATTGCAGCCATTCCTTAGCTTTTCCTATCAAAGAGAAAGGAAACAAGCGTAAGTAAACAGATTCCAAATTACCTTCCTCGAATCCCATAGTACCAATCAATTCATAAAAATTAGAGAGATGAGCATTTGGATTTTCATGATCCAATCCAGCGAATTGATGTGCACTAATGAGGTTGAGGTGTCCAGTCTTCAACTCCAAAGCTCTTGTGTTTGGTGGTAACACATTGCTTGAGAAGTGACGTGGTCCTTGATGAGAGATATAATCTCCTAGCGTTCTTCTTGGATGTTCCGATGCCATATTTTTGGGTTCCTCAACAATTGTCCATCTTCTCCTTCTCGAGTTTCTACCTCTGTTCCTTCGCGACGTCCTTTCTATTTCTGGGTCGAACTGTAATTGAATGGGAAACGCCTGACCTCTCAGAAGCATAAACAAGAAACTTTGAAAAAGGTAAGTGTTGAAGAGAATTAGAAAAAACAATAAATTTCCTAAGATAATAATAGATCCTAAAAATAATACGAATAATAAACAAATAAACAAAATCCTAAAATAAAAACTTGATAACTAGACCGCCAAGGTCTACACGAATTGGAAACTGTTCCCCGGCAACGGCGCCAAAAATACTTGATGGGTTTCTGGCAAGCGAACCAAAAATCCAGTAGTATAATAGTAAGAAGAGTTATCGTATCCACAGGGAACGGTCAATTTGCATATAGTCGTCATCTATTTATCAAGGGAAAACAATAGATTTATGAGAGTATTGTTGCGTAAATTGTAAATAGCAAATAAATAATCAATTAAATTAGAAAGGAAGAGTTAGAGACACTTTACTTGGATTAGGATTGAACTTCATATCATCACACCCTTTGTGCATGTAAAAACTATCTATTATTTTAGGTTTACTCTATAATACTGTAGACAAACTATATTGCTTCTGACCCCGAGTTACCAGGCGCTACTCACACTCAAAGATAATCCATGCGGACTCTCCCAAGCGACAGACTTACCCTCGGCTAATTATTTTGTTCTTTTTATTCTATTTGTAAAAGAACTAATTGATAAACGAGGCCTAATCCTGTAGACGCACCTTCATTAGAGTACTCACACTACCCATCACTCATCAGGATACATCCATGTGTCGGTCCTGGATTGATAATCAACTAATCCTTTGCTATCGATACTAAGGCCTAATCCTGTAAACGCCCTTCGCTAGAGTACTGTCACTACCCATCGCTCATTAGTAACGCTCATGTGTCGGTCAAAGAGTACCGAGTCCTCTTATTCAATCAGAGTTTGGGTTTCTTCAGAATCTGCTCCCCCATCCTCAATCCTAGTAGAAACTAGCCTATAACTCTGGCGCAAGCGCGAAAGTTAGGAATTAAGCACAGAATAAAATTACCAATATTATAGACAGAGAGCTCAGAAATAATAAAATAGAGTTTACATACACTTGGGGATAGAATCAATTACATTCAATCCTAATGGAGAGTTAACTACACCGGGTAGACAAACAAACCACCGAAGATGTTGTCACCATCTTCAATCCTCGTGAAGCGCTCCTCCTCTCCTACTCTAAAATTAGCTCTGGTGCATCATCACTGAAATATGATTGAATTACAATAATTGTGCACACTTGATCTGGTGCAAGAGGTTCCTATTTATAGGCTAAGGAAAGAGAAAGGAAATTGGGGAGAAATCTATCTAAAAATGGCAACAGGGAACAAATCTGCGTGACCTGCGCTTCAAGCTGCGCTACAGCGCAGGCTCCAGAGAGCTACGCTTCACCTTGCGCTACACCGCAGGTTGAAGCGCGCAACGCGTCCTGCAGCTCCAAACTTTCTCTTTTTAATTTGATCCCTCCCCGAGACTGGTTTTGGCTGATTTGTCATTCCTTGTTTCCCTTTTCTTGATGAAATCCTTGCATTTATTGAGCGTCTTTGATTTATTTGGAAAGATTGTCTGCAGAATCCTTGTTTGATTGGCAATGATCTCCTCATTGATTGCCTCAAATCTTCTTCAAATCTTTATTAAATGTCTTCAATCAAACTCAAATCTTGCAGATATCTCCCTCATTTAATGCTATCTTTCCTTCAAATCAAATCTTTGCCATATCCTGCAAAAATCAGCAATATTTCTATCAAAATAGCATCAAATTCAAATCTCAGATTAATAAATACAATTAATCTAATATTTAATAAAAAGGGATTAAACTGGGGCAAAAAAACCATTTTATCCTTGATAAGTGAACTTAAAAGTGCTCTAATTTATCATATAATTTTCACTTATCAAAGGGACATCTAGAAGGAACAAAAGTAGAAACAGAAAAAGGGGCAAGGATAAGCTCAATGAGACAATCTGAACACTCTCTTTCAATCACCCCAAGTGAAGTAAATGTTGAATGGCTTCTGAATGGCAAAATCCACCAAGAAGAACACTTGGAGATTATCAAAATCCACCAAGAAGAACCCTTGGAGATTATGTTAGGCAGCAAGAACCAGAATATTTCTCCCACACACCGATTCAAGGTAACTTCTCTAACTACAACAATTATTCTAACAATTTTTCGCAGGATTGGGGAAGTTACCAGAATCAAAATTTTAGGTGGTAACAAGATGTTGTTTCGCCCCACATGCAAACTTCTACAGGATAGATCGTGGCTCAGAATCTTGTTCTAAAAAAGATGCTCCGAAAAAAATTAGAAACACTCAACAAGACGCTAGCTAACCTTCCTCATCAATTGCAGACAGTTCACTCTTATCCTGGCCAGTCACCATAATTAATTTGTGATTTTTGTGGAGGTAACCATCTCAATCGTTACTACTTTTATCCATGCATTCAAGTAGAGAAAGTTAATTACATGGGCAATCAAGGAAGACCAGGAAACTTCTCCAACAGCAACAAGTTTGCAAACAACTCACAAGGATGGAGAAATAGCCAGAATCAGGACTTTGGGTGGCACTAAGATGATGTGTCATTCCATATGCAACCTTCTTCCCAACAGCAGCAAAGCTACTCTTCAGTTCAACCATGGCATTCAGATGGGGAAGATCCTGTTGAAAGAAAGTTGCAAGAATTGATACAATTTCAGAAGGATTGTGAAGAAGCAGGACTACCTGCTGACCCCATACTAGCTAAGATAGTAGAAAATATGACCAAATATCGGTCAGAACAAATTTCAGCAAATGCACAGCCTAACCCTGAAGAACAGTATGATGACATGACCACCATAAGTGTTCAACTGATAGGGGAGGAAACCAATGACAATCTGGCTGATGAAGAAGAGAAAGCTGAAGAAGAGGAACCAGAAGAAGCAAAAGAAAAAGAAGAAGAAAAAGAAGAAGGTGAAGCAGAAGAATAAGAAGAAGAAGAAGAAAAAGAAGAGGAACCTAAAGAAAAGGAAACTGAAGGAACACAAGAAAGAGAAGCTGAAGAAAGGGAATCAGAAGAAGCTAAAGAAGAAAAGGAAGAAGAAGAAGGTGAAGCAGAAGTAGAAGAAGAAAAAGGAGAGGATGAAACAGAGAAAAATGTGCTTAAAGAAGAGAATGACTATGAAGGGGAGGAAGAGAATAAAACATATGAAAGTGTACATGATGAAAAAGATCAAGAAAATGAGAAAAAGAATGAACAGGGAGATAGTAAGTCAAAGCTCGAGAAAGGAAGGGAAGTGGTACCAAGACCAAAGACCCTGCCTTATCCAACCAGGCCTCCAAAGGAAGATCAAGAAAGGCATGGTGCAAGTGTTAAACCTTCCAGACCTCACAAAAGAAAGGCCTGCGAATACACTGACCTGACCAGAGCAAGGAGAGAAAGAATCAGGCCAAGAGAATCAAATTTAAAGCCTAAAGCCAAATTGAAGACAAAGTGGTCAGGCGTGTTTCATATCAAAGACCCTTGTGAAACAAAGAAATGGCAAACAATCAACTGTGAATCATCCAAGCTTTAGGAGAAGAGGACTCATGCACATCAGAGCAAAATAATAAAGAAAAGAAAAGTCAAGCCAAGGGAGTCAGAAGCATGGTCTAATTCCAGAAAGAAGCCTTATTATTCTTTTCTTTTTTATTATCTTTTCTTATCTTAGTCAGGCCAAAGGAGTCAAGAACATGGTCTAACTCCAGACACAAGACCAAGTGGTTAGATTCGAATCTCATTCACAATTGGTCCGAGGCAAGAATATGGGTAGGAACACTACCAAAAGGAATCAAGGGTACAACACAGAGGTTAGCAAAAGGATTCTAGTATCACCCACCTTGAAATAACAGGCGTTGAGCTAAATGACGTTAAACGAGCGCTTCCTGGGAGGCAACACAAAGATTTTTAAGTTTTTAATTGTTTTCAATTTTGTTTGTTAATTAGGATTTTTCATTTTTTTAGGACTTAGGAAATTTTCAAAATTGATTGGAATAAGTTTATGGAAATTTTTTTTTTTTTTAAAAAAACAATAGGAAGTAACAGAAAATGTGACTGAAAATTGCAAAATTTCATTCTGTTTTCTGCGCTTCACCTGCACTGAGCGCAGGTAAAGCGCAAAATTGCAATTTTAGTCACTTCGCAGGTGAAGCGCAGTGGTACAGATTTTTGAAACTGAAACCTGCGCTCCACTCACGCTGTGCGCAGGTACGCGTTGTTACTTTAATTGAACTTAAAACAGGGGAAGTAATTCGTTCTTCCTCACCTATTTTCTCTTGTACCTTCTCTCTACTTCCTAAGCTCTTCGTTTCATTTTTTCCACTCACAAAACTCTTTTCAATTTTGAAACTTTTTCTTTAGTTATCTTTCCTTTTCACTAATTGAAATCTTCATTTACTCTATTTTTATGATTTGAACTTTAGGATAGCAATCTTAGGATTGTGAATAAGTATATTGTTGATTATTGCTATCTCGAATATGATTTTGGCTGTGTGGAACATGAAGAACAATTTGTTTGATTGGAATGCTCTTTGTTTTATGAGTTAGTGAATTTGAAAGTGTTATGCTATGTTTCTTTCAAAAATTTTGAACTTTCACTTTCCATGGATTGATTGAATGCTTACAAAACAAATGAGTATGTTTTGTTTTTAGGATGCCATTACCAAGTGCAATAAAATTTTGTTGTGAAGAGATTAATTCTTTTGAAAGCATTTTGAATTATACATGCAAATTGGTTAATGATAGTCTTCCACGTTATTCATGAATTGGTGTTTGCAATAAGGCATCATTAAAATGAATGAGTTGTCATCAACTAATTGTTCCTATTTGACTTTTTAGATGCCTTGGATCAAATATATTGCTGGCCTTTTTCGTGGCTCTAGCTCACGATGAAAAGGTATGGGGAAGAGGGTCAGAGATGAACCCCATTATGACCCCATGAGATTCAAGAGTGCACAGGCTGCTGCAAAGTATAAAGCTCTTAAATCATGCAACTTTGTGTTGACAAGACCAGTTGACCTCAAACCAATCGGGAGTTACCAGACCATTACCCAGGCATGCTACTTGAAGAGTTCTGGATATTCTTGCAGTGGCCTAGGGACAGGCCTATTCATCCAGGGGGAGGTGGAGCAGCAGTAGCAGGAGAGTAGGACAAAGGACTTACAGGATACAGAGGATAAAGATTGACACTGGTGTTTTTCTTTCTTTTCGTTCTTTTAATTTCTATTTTTTTAATTAATTAGGATTTTTGTTTTGTATTTCATTTTTTTTAGGATTTTAGGAATTAGGGATTTAAGGAATTAATTTTAAAATCTCAAAGCTAGGCAGTCTAAATAACAAAATTAGGAAAGAATTAGGAATTTTGTGATTAAATCCATAATCAGTTAGGATTAGGATATTGTGTAGGAAAATATATCAGAATAGTTAATTAAATTCAATAAGTGATTTCATCAAGGAAGTTAGCCAAAAAGTCGGTGAGTTGTGAGACCAAACACCTGATATGAGAGTTTTCACCGCTGCTTGTCAACTGCTATTGCTTGAGTTTTTGGATTTTATTCTGCACATGAAAAAATATGGAAGTGATAAAGGCAAATTTTGTGATTAAATTATTTGCTCAGTGCAAAAAAGCCAACCCTTGAAAAATTTTTCCAATTTTTTTTGGTAACCCATTTGAGCTTTAATGTTTCTTCTTATGCACCCCAGCCAAAATTAATGTCTATATCTTGTCCCTTATACATTTGGGATAGAGAGCAAAGGTGCAATCTGATAAAATGGGAGAACTGGTTGGTTACTTGAAAGTTGAAGAAATACAAAGAGCAGGCACAAGAAAGGAAAAGAGGATCACTCCCTCAAAAATCAAAAAGAAAAAGAGAAAAAATGAATAAGTTGGGGGGAGTGAATCATCAAACAAAGAAAGAGGTCAGCTGAATGATACAAATCAAGAAGGAAATGGAAGAATGGAGAGAAATTTTAAGTCCAAGAAAAATTTAAAGATGCTCTCTATTCCAGTGTTCTCTTTGCATATCCAGAAAAACCATACTTTCTTGATGGCCCAGCCTCATTACAACCAAGAAAAGACCTTTTGATCCATGATGACCATGTGCATGTTAATAACCAGAAACGACTATCAATTTTAGTTGTTCAACGGCTATGAAAAATTGAGGGAAACACTTACCCGTGGGCATGAGAGAATTCCTTGATTTTTTCTTCACTTATTGTTTTGGTTACTATTTCTGAAAAAGTCTGAATATACTTTTATCCTGTTCTGATTGAGTCTTGGTAATATCACTTGATTCTAATTTTCAATATGATATTTGGAAAGTGACAGTTGCCTAGCAACGGGTGATGAAATTATTTCCTTATTTTTGAGAATCTTAACAGGGGGATTGAATTCATTTGATTGCAAAAGGTTTTCTTGCTTGAGGACAAGCAAGAAGCTAAGTTGGGGGGAATTTGATAAGTGAAAAATATATGATAATTTACTGTATAATTTTTGCACTTGTCAAGGGTAAAATAGTAAATTTATGCCCCAAATTACCTCTTTCTAGTAATAAATGCAGGTTTTGTAATTATTTGATTTGAATTTGAATATGGTGCTATTTTGATAGAAAATTTGTTGATTTTGCAGATAAAATGGAAGGATTTAAATGAAGAAACAAGATAACATTTATTTGAAAAGAGAATCTGCAAGATAAGGATTTAAATGGCAGTTGATTAGGATAATATTAGAAAATTAATTGGATAAGGATTCTGCAGATTCAATTCTAAATTTAAATTGAAGATTAAATTAGCACAAGATCAAGCTAGAAAGAGGGAAATAAGGAAAGCAGATCAAACAAGGATAAGATCAGGAAAAGATCAAGCTGAAAAGGAGGAAATCAAGGAAAGTTGGAACGTAACTCACGCTCCACCTACGCTGAGTCTAGGTGGAGCGCAGCATTAAAAGTTGCTCTCTGGTTCCCGCGCTTCAAACGCGCTAAGCGCAGGATGAAGCGCAAGAATACGGATCAGTTTTTCAAAGAATTTCAAATTAGATTCCTTCCAGATTTCAAATAGCTTTCCAACTTCTATAAATAGAACCTTTTGCAAAGATCAAAGGAGCTTTTGGAGAGACGGCAGAGCAGAGCTAGGGCTGGAGAAAAGTGTGACAGTTTCTCCGTTGGGTTGTAACGGCTACCATGCGTAGCTAAACTCTCCAATAGGATTGAATGTAGTTGATTCAATCCCCAATTGTATGTGAATTCTCCTTATTATTTATGAATCCCTATTTTTATACTTTGCTTAATGCGTAACTTCTGCCTGTGTGCCGGAGGTATAGGTTGGTTTTATGGGGCGCATTCGAGAAGTGGTTCTATAGAACCAAAAGCGAGTTTGGGGGAGCCTAGGAATAGGAAACTTGAACTCTGATTGGTAAAGATACTCAAAGTAGTCACTATGGGATCGAGCTATAGGACGAACCGATAGTTTTAACAAACAGAAAAGTAGATCTTTAAAGCCGGGGTAATTTGTCGCCTGGGAGAACCAGCATTAATTATTTCTGAGTATTTTATCGCTAGGGAACTAGGATAAAATAATATAGTTTGGCTAAGGTATCATAATTATATATTCATAAATATTATTGGGGTTCACATACGAAAGGGGTGCGATGAAACGAAGTTCAATTCTAGTCCAAGTGACTGTCTCTATATCTCTCATTTAAGTTCAATTTTCTTTACATGGACAACTCTCAACAAACAATTATACGCTTTTACTTGATAGTTATGACCACTAATCTTTATAAATTGAACTGTTTCCTGTGGATACGATACTCTTACTTACTATTATACTGCTGAGGTTTTGGTACGCTTGCCAGATTCTCAACAGGCCTGGAGAGGCCAAGTGTGCAATGAATACTCAGTGTTGAGCCTGGAAAGGCTAGGTGTGCAAACAATACTTGTAATCTTGCGGGATTAGTGGAAAATCTAGTGGTGAGTTTGCCCTAGGACTGGACGTAGCTCACGGTGTTAGTGGGTGAACCAGGACAAATCTCTGTTGTTAAGTTCTCTCAACCCTTTACTCTTTATTTTCCGTTGTTATCTGTTTATTTCTAACTGAGGAGGGTTCTGAAAAGTGAGTTTATAATTTGCGTTGCAGAAACAATTTTATTTATTACGCAAATCATTTTTAAAAAAGACAATTTTACTGGACCTGTTGAGGTATCTCAGCAAGTCTCCGCAAAACTCATTTTCCAGCAAGTTGCTTGCATCCTTTGAAAAAACTATGTTTGCAAAAAGGATTCCACAAAAATCTATAAAGATTATAGAACACTATTCAACCGCCCCTTCTAGTGTTTCCTGTGGTCCTAACACATAGGAAGATCTTGATGACTTCACCTCTGAAGAGGACGATGAAGATGTTGAAGAAGCCAACCTGTGTATGATGGCAAGCCTTCCTTCATCAGATAGCTCTGAATCAGAGGTAATACCTCAAACCCTGCAAGATATGTATGATGATCTGGTGGAAATGTTTAAGGAACTTTTTCATGAGTACAAAGAACTATCAAGAGCATTCACTGAAGTTGCTACCAAAAATGAAGCTCTTGAAGTTGAAAATTTGTCACTCAAGGAAAAGCTTCTTAGCTCTGATATTTGTGATTCAGCAACCTTGAAAACTGAAAATGAGAATCTTAAAAGACAAGTTGCTGAACTCACAAAGGACCTGGCTTCTTTTGTCAATGGAACCAAAAACCTGAATATGCTTCTGGGAGTTCAAATGAATTCCAAAGACAAAAGTGGTCTTGGTCACTCAGAAACTTCCTCCCTGCATGATGTTAAGAATGCTAATAAGGCTAAGAAAGGTAAGGGATGCCTTCACTGTGATAAGCCTGGACACAATATGTCTCAGTGCCGACACAAAAGGAAAGGTAGACCTCCTGCTAACCAGAAAGGACCCAAAAAGATGTGGGTACCTAAAGCTTTAATTGTTCCTGTTGCAGATGTGTTTAACAGGACAAAGGAGACACCACCAATGGTACATGGACAACAACTTCTCGCGACACATGACATGAGAAAGGTCTTTGTTCCAAAACCTTAGACCTAAGGATGGTGGTGTGGTGACTTTTGGAGGAGATCGGAAAGGCAAAATCACTGGCGTTGGTTCAGTAGGTATATCTCCTTTATCTGTTATCCACAATGTTTTTTTGGTTGAAGGACTCCATCATAACCTGCTGAGCATAAGTCAATTATGTGAAAGTGGTTTTGTTGTATCCTTCACTAGGGATGGATGTATAGTCAAAAACTCCTATGATCAAATCATTTTTACTGCCAAGAGACACAACAATGTGTATAAAATTGATCTTGAGGACCTAACATATCAAAATGTAACTTGTCTTATTTCTGTGAAAGATGAAAAATAGATTTGGCACCAGAAACTTGGGTATGCCAGCTTGAGAATAATCTCAAAGCTCACAAAACACAATCTTGTGAAAGGTTTACCCAAACTTTGCTTCAAATCTGATATTCTTTGTGAAAACTGTTTAAAGGGGAAGCAAACTAGAAGTTCTTTTAAAAGCATAAATTTTGTTTCAATTGCTAGATCCTTAGAACTTTTACATATTAATCTATTTGGCCCTACAAGAACTGAAAGTCTTTCTGGTAAAAAGTATGGTTTGGTCATCGTTGATGACTATTCTAGATTTTCATGGGTGATATTCCTCAAAAGCAAGGATGAGACTTTTGAGGACTTTGCCAGATTCTGTAAGAAAGTGGAAAATGAAAAAGGATTTTGCATTTCTGCCATCAGAAGTGATCATGGAGGTGAGTTTGAAAACTCAAGCTTTAGTATATTCTGTGATGAGAATGAGATCTCTCACAATTTCTTTGTGGCAAGAACACCTCAGCAAAATGGGGTTGTTTAGAGAAAGAATAGAAGCTTGCAGGAGATGGGAAGAACCATGCTCATCTCAAGCAATCTTCCAAGGTCTTTCTGGGCAGAGGTTGTTCAACAGCTTGTTATATCCAAAATAGAATTTTGGTAAGGCCTATTCACAATAAGACTCCCTATGAATTGTGGAGAGGTATAAAGCCCAACATATCATATTTTCACATTTATGGTTGTGAGTGTTTTATACTTAACACCAAAGATGATCTGGGTAAATTTGATTCCAAATCTGACAAGGGATTCTTCATTGGTTATTCAGAAACCTCTAAGGCATATAGAGTTTACAACTCTAGAACCCAATCTGTTGAAGAAATCATACATGTTAGATTTAATGATGCTAAAGAGACTAATAGGGAACTATCAGACCTAAAAGAGGATTTTGCAGGAATGGAGCTGAATCATTCTTCAGAGACTTCAAGAGCTAAGGATAAAGCACCTGCTAAAGGACTCTCTGAAGTATCTGCTGAAAAGACAATTCCTCAACCTGCTGAAATTGACACTCTTCAGAAAGTTTCTACTAAGTGTCAAAATGAGCAAGCTTTCCCACGCTGGCGTGAGTGGAGATACATAAATAATCATCCTAGAGAGCATATCATTGGTGACACTTCAGAAGGTGTAAGAACAAGATCAAGACTAACAGAAGTCAACAATCTTGCCTTTCTCTCTGAAATTGAACCAAAGAATATTGAAGAAGCTTTGAATGATGAAGGTTGGATCCTAGCCAATGAAGAAGAGCTAAATCAGTTTTCCAGGAGTGATGTTTGGACTCTTGTTCCTAAACCCCATGGGAAAACTATCATAGGAACCAAGTGGGTGTTTAGAAACAAACTATCTGAAGATGGTCAAGTTATCAGAAATAAGGCCAGACTTGTTGCTCAAGGCTACAATTAGCAAGAAGGTATTGATTTTACTGAAACCTTTGCTCCAGTAGCTAGGCTAGAGGCTATTAGAATTTTACTTTCCTATGCAGCGAATAATAGCATTAAACTATATCAAATGGATGTTAAGAGTACCTTCGTAAATGGTCTCATTGAGGAAGAGGTATTTGTTAGACAACCCCCTGGTTTCGAAAATTTGACTTTTCCTGATCATGTTTTTATACTAAAAGAGCCTCTGTATGGTCTGAAACAGGCTCCTAGAGCATGGTATGAAAGACTGAGCAATTTTTTAATAAAAAATGGCTTTGAAAGAGGAAAAGTTTATACAACCCTTTTCAGAAAAATGTTTAGCAAAGACCTGATTCTGGTCCAAATATATGTTGATGATATTATCTTTGGATCAACAAATTCCTCTCCGTGCACAGAGTTCTCAAAGCTTATGCAATCTGAGTTTGAAATGAGTTTAATGGGAGAACTAAAATTTTTCTTGGGACTTCAAATTAAGCAAGATTCTGATTGTATATGGATCCATCAAGAGAAGTATACAAAGGAAATGCTTAAAAAATTTAATATGAATAATTGCAAGCCTATGACAACTCCTATGCAACCCTCATCTATTTTAAATAAAGATGAAGGAAAAGAATCTGCTGACCCAACTATGTATAGAGGTATGATTGGATCCCTACTGTATCTTACAACAAGTAGGCCTGACATTATGTTCATTGTTTACTTGTGTGCAAGATTTCAATCTGATCCTAGAGTAACTCACTATCAAGTTGTAAAAGGGGTTTTAGATATTTGAAAGGTACTACTAATCTTGGTCCATGCTATAAGAAGAGTAAGGACTGCAGGTTAGTAGGATTCTCTGATGCTGATTTTGCTAGAGACAGAGTTGAAAGAAAATCAACCAATGGAGGATGTCACTTCAATGGAGAAAATCTAATAAGCTGGTCAAGCAAGAGACAAAGTACGATAGCTCTTTCAACTGCTGAGGCTGAGTATATTTCTGCTGCATGCTGTTGTTCACAGCTGCTACGGGTAAAGTATCAGCTAGAAGATTTTAATATTCATATTAAATCTATTCCAGTCTTCTGTGATAACACGAGTGCAATCAATCTTTCTAAAAATCCAATTCAGCACTCTAGAGCAAAACACATTGAAAGTAAACACCATTTTATAAGAGAATATGTTCAAAATGCGATTATTGATATACAATTCATTGATACAGAACATTAATGGGCTGATATATTCACTAAACCACTTGCTGAAGATAGATTCAAATTTATCAGACAAAATCTGAATATTCTCACACTTTTTGAAAGTTAAAACTCTCTTTTCTACACTATTTTGTATAGAAAGTGTTGATATGCATAATTGTTATCCTGAATCTTTTTCCTACTCATCCTTCACTTCTTCAGAGTCTCTGTCTAGCCTTTTGACTGCTGACAATAGGGGGAGTATTAAGAAACTAAAAAAATCTGAAGTTAAGTGTTTCAGAAGGATTCTCAGGTTCAGGGGGAGCTAATTTGAAGAGCAAGTGAATTAATCAAAACCAAGAAGGAAGCTCTGCATTAGTATCTGATTTAGGGGGAGCAATACTGTAATATCTTACTGTCTCTTTCCTTCAGATATTTGATTTAGTTCTTAACGCAAATTTGTCATCATTAAAAAGTGGGAGAATGTTGAGTCTCAAAATGATATTAAAAGAATAATATTGTTTGATGTCTCACACCCCCAAGTTTTAATGGATAACAAATTTACTTATTATAAGTTTCTGCAGAAGGTATCTGTTCAGTATTTCAGAAGGTGCAATCTGAAGAAATCATATCCTCTGAAATACGTGGATCCTTCCGAAGCAAGGAAACCTGCTGAAAGAATGCAACCTGCTGAAAATGGTGAACCTCCTGAAGCTGTGAGATGTCATATCGATGCCTGCTCGTCTTCAATATAATACTCTCAAAAAATTCTCTTTGAAGACTCAAGTCTCTTGTAGCAGTCTCAGTTTACTTGTGCCTTTTATTCTTCTGGAAAGTCAGAGAAAATGGTTTTTGGTATATTTCAAATTTCTTTCACCAAAAAGGCAAAGTCTGCAGAAAAGTACATGCGACTGAGAAAAATTGAAGTCTGTGAGCTGACTCTACTACCTACTACTGCTGAGGGATCAGGCTATGTGTCACAATGGGAGCATTTGCATTAAATGCTATCTCTCAACGGGAAATCGAGTGGAGTTCAACGGACGGAAGCTATCCTCTCTATAAATACCAGACTTCATGTAGAAAGAAACAGAGAACTGAGAACAGAGAAATCAACTTGCTGAAACACTGCAGAAATTTATACTCATCTGTTTCATTATTTTTTCATGTACAACAACTTCTATATCCGGAGTCTTACTCAGTTATTTGTACAAGTTTCCCAGTTTGAGCTGTAAACTTGTGTAGTTTCAGAGTTTGAGCATTCATCTTTCAAAACTGTATTTGATGGGTTAGCCTGAAGAGGCTGTGTTAAAAGAATACTTGGGTTTTCAGCCTGGAGAGGCTATGTGTTCAAAGAATACTTGGTTGAGCCTGGAGAGGCTTGTCTGTAAAATAATACTTGCTTGTCTGTAAAAGAATACTTGGTGTTGAGCCTGGAGAGGCTAGGTGTGCAAAGAATACTCGGTGTTCGGCCTGGAGAGGCCAGATGTGCAAAGAATACTCGTAGTTGAGCCTGGAGAGGCTAGGTGTGCAAAAAATACTTGTAATCATGCGGGATTAGTGGAAAATCCAGTGGTGTGATTGCCCTGGGATTGGACGTAGCTCACGGTGTTCGTGGGTGAACCAGGATAAATCTCTATTAAGTTCTCTCAACCCTTTACTTTTTATTTTCGGTTGTTATCTGTTTATTTGTAACTGAGGAGGGTTCTGAAAAGTGAGTCTATAATTTGCGTTATAGAAACAATTTTATTTATTATGCAAATCATTTTAAAAAAGACAATTTTATTGGACCTGTTGAGGTATCTCAGCAAGTCTATGAAAAACTCATTTTTCAGCAAGTTGCTTGCATCCTTTGAGAAAACTCTGATTTCGAAAAGGTTTCCACAAAAATCTATAAAGATTATAAAACACTAATCAACCCCCCCTTCTAGTGTTTCCTGTGGTCCTAACACATAGGAAGATCTTGATGACTTCACCTCTGAAGAGGATGATGAAGATGCTGAAGAAGCCAACCTGTGTATGATGGCAAGCCTTCCTTCATCAGATAGCTCTGAATCAGGGGTAATACCTCAAACCCTGCAAGATATGTATGATGATCTAGTGGAAAGTTCTAAGGAACTTTTTCACGAGTACAAAGAACTATCAAGAACATTCACTGAAGTTGCTACAAAAAATGAAGCTCTTGAAGTTGAAAATTTGTCACTCAACGAAAAGCTTCTTAGCTCTGATATTTGTGATTCAGCAACCTTGAAAACTGAAAATGAGAATCTTAAAAAATAAACTGAACTCACAAAGGACCTATCTGCTTTTGTCAATGGAACCAAAAACCTGAATATGCTTCTGGGAGTTCAAATGAATTCCAAAGACAAAAGTGGTCTTGGTCACTCAGAAACTTCCTCCCTGTATGATGTTAAGAATGCTAATAAGGCTAAGAAAGGTAAGGTATGCCTTCACTGTGGTAAGCCTGGACACAATATGTCTCAGTGCCGACACAAAAGGAAAGGTAGACCTCTGTCTAACAAGAAAGGACCCAAAAAGATGTGGGTACCTAAAGCTTTAATTGTTCCTGTTGCAGATGTGTTTAACAGGACAAAGGAGACGCCACAAATGGTACCTAGACAGTGGCTGCTTGCGACACATGACAGGAGAAAGGTCTTTGTTCCAAAACCTTAGACCTAAGGATGGTGGTGTGGTGACTTTTGGAGGAGATCAGAAAGGCAAAATCACTGGCGTTGGTTAAGTGGGTATATCTCCTTTATCTGTTATCCACAATGTCATTTGGTTGAAGGACTCCATCATAACCTGCTGAGCATAAGTCAATTATGTGACAGTGGTTTTGTTGTATCCTTCACTAGGGATGGATGTATAGTCAGAAACTCCTCTGATCAAATCATTTTTACTGCTAAAAGACACAACAATGTGTACAAAATTGATCTTGAGGACCTAACATATCAAAATGTAACTTGTCTTATTTCTGTGAAAGATGAAAAACAGATTTGGCATCAGAAACTTGGGCATGCCAACTTGAGATTAATCTCAAAGCTCACAAAACACATTCTTGTGAAAGGTTTACCCAAACTTTCCTTCAAATATGATATTCTTTGTGAAAACTGTTTAAAGGGGAAGCTAACTAGAAGTTCTTTTAAAAGCATAAATGTTGTTTCAACTGCTAGACCCTTAGAACTTTTACACTTTGATCTATTTGGCCCTACAAGAACTGAAAGTCTTTCTGGTAAGAAGTATGGTTTGGTCATCGTTGATAACTATTCTAGATTTTCATGGGTGATATTCCTCAAAAGTAAGGATGATACTTTTGAGAACTTTGCCAGATTCTGTAAGAAAGTGCAAAATGAAAAAAGATTTTGCATTTCTGCCATCAGAAGTGATCATGGAGGTGAGTTTGAAAACTCAAGCTTCAGTATGTTCTGTGATGAGAATTGGATCTCTCACAATTTCTCTGTGGCTAGAACAGCTCAGCAAAATGGGGTTGTTGAGATAAAGAACAGAAGCTTGCAGGAGAGTGGAAGAACCATGCTCATCTCAAGCAATCTTCCAAGGTCTTTCTGGGCAGAGAGTGTTCACACAACTTGTTATATCCAAAATAGAATTTTGGTAAGGCCTATTCTCAATAAGACTCCCTATGGATTGTGGACAGGAAGAAAGCCCAACATATCATATTTTCACATTTTTTACTGTGAGTGTTTTATACTTAACTCCAAAGATGATCTGGGTAAATTTGTTTCCAAATCCGACAAGGGATTCTTCATTGGTTATTCAGAAACCTCTAAGGCATATAGAGTTTACAACTCTAGAACCCAATCTGTTGAAGAAACCATTTATGTTAGATTTAATGACGCTAAAGAGACTGATAGGGAACTATCATATATAGAAGAGGATTTTGAAGGAATGGAGCTGAATCATACTTCAGAGACCTCAAGGGCTAAGGATGAAGCACCTCCTGAGAGACGCTCTAAAGTACCTGCTGAAAAGACAATTCCTCAACCTGCTGACATTGATACTCATCAGAAAGTTAATGCCGAGTCTCAAAATGAGTAAGCTTTCCCTCACTAGCATTAGTGAATGTACAAAAATAATCATCCTCGAGAGTAGATCATTGGTGACACTTCAGAAGGTGTAAGAACAAGATCAAGACTAAGGGAAGTCAACAATCTTGCCTTTCTCACTGAAATTGAACCAAAGAATATTGAAGAAGCTCTGCATGATGAAGGTTGGATCCTAACCATGCAAGGAGAGCTAAATCAGTTTGCCAGGAGTGATGTTTGGACTCTTGTTCCTAAACCCCATGGGAAAACAATCATAGGAACCAAGTGGGTGTTTAGAAACAAACTATCTGAAGATGGTTAAGTTATCAGAAATAAGGCCAGACTTGTTGCTCAAGGCTACAATAAGCAAGAAGGTATTGATTTTACTGAAACCTTTGCTCTAGTAGCTAGGCTAGAAGCTATTAGAATTTTACTTTCCTATACAGCTAATAATGACATCAAACTATATCAAATGGATGTTAAGAGTGCCTTCCTAAATGGTTTCATTGAGGAAGAGGTATTTGTTGGATAACCCCCTGATTTCGAAAATTTGACTTTTCCTGATCATGTTTTTAAACTGAAAAAGGCTCTGTATGGTCTGAAACAAGCTCCTAGAGCATGGTATAAAAGACTGAGCAATTTCTTTCTCAAGAATGGCTTTGGAAGAGGAAAAGTTGATACAACTCTTTTTAGAAAAATGTCTAGCAAAGACCTAATTCTGGTCCAGATATAGGTTGATGATATTATCTTTGGATCAACAAATTCCTCTCCGTGCACAAAGTTCTCAAAGCTTATGCAATCTGAGTTTGAAATGAATTTAATGGGAGAACTAAAATTTTTCTTAGGACTTCTAATTAAGCAAGATTCTGATTGTATATGGATCATCAAGAGAAGTACACAAAGGAAATGCTTAAAAAGTTTAATATGAATGGTTGCAAGACTATGAAAACTCCTATGCACCCCTCATCTATTTTAAATAAAGATGCAGGAAAAGAATCTGTTGACCCAACTATGTATAGAGGTATGGTTAGATCCCTACTGTATCTTAAGCGAGTAGGCCTGACATTATGTTCAGTGTTTGCTTGTGTGCAAGATTTCAATCTGATCCAAGAGTAACTCACTATCAAGCTGTAAAGAGGATTGTTAGATATTTGAAAGGTACAACTAATCTTGGTCTGTTCTATAAGAGGAGTAAGGACTGCAGATTAGTAGGATTCTGTGATGCTGATTTTGCTGGAGACAGAGTTGAAAGAAAATCAACCAGTGGAGGATGTTACTTCATTGGAGAAAATCTAATAAGACGGTCTAGCAAGAGACAAAGAACGATAGCTCTTTCAACTGCTGAGGTTGAGTACAATTCTGCTGCATGTTGTTGTTCACAGCTGCTATGGTTAAAGTATCAGCTAGAAGATTTTAATATTCATATTAAATCTATTCTAGTCTTCTGTGATAACACGAGTGCAATCAATCTTTCTAAAAATCCAATTCAGCACTCTAGAGCAAAACACATTGAAATTAAACATCATTTTATACGAGACTATGTTCAGAAAGGATTATTGATATACAATTCATTGATATAGAACATCAATGGGCTGGTATATTCACTAAACAACTTGTTGAAGATAGATTCTAATTTATCAGAGAAAATCTGAATATTCTCACAGTTTCTGAAAGTTAAAACTCTCTTTTCTACACTATTTTGCATAGAAAGTGTTGATATGCATAAGTGGTATCCTGAATCTTTTTCTTACTCATCTTTCACTTCTTCAGAATCTCTGTCTGCCCTTTTTACTGATGACAAAAGGGGGAGTATTAAGAAACTAACAAAATCTGAAGTTAAGTGTTTCAGAAGGATTCTCAGATTCAATGGGAGCAAATTTGAAGAGCAAATGAAATAAACAAAATCAAGAAGGAAGCTCTGCATCAATATCTGATTAAAAGGGGAGCAATACTCTAATATCTTACTATCACTTTCCTTCAGATATTTGATTTAGTTCTTAAGCAAATTTTTTATCATTAAAAGGGGGGAGAATGTTGAGTCTCAAAATGTTATTAAAAGGATAATATTGTATTAAGTCTCACAACCCCAAGTTTTAATGGATAACAAATTTGCTTATTATAAGAAAGAATAAGTTTCTGTTGAAGGTATCTGTTCAGTATTTCAGAAGGTGTAATACGAAGAAATCATATCCTCTGAAATAAATGGAACCTTCCAAAGCAAGGAAACCTGCTGAGAGAATGCAACCTGCTGAAAGTGGTGAACCTCCTGAAGTTGTGAGATGACGTACTGATGCCTGTTCATCTTCAATATAATACTCTCAGAAAATTCTCTTTGAAGACTCATGTCTCTTGTAGCAGTCTCAGATTACTTGTGCCTCTTATTCTTCTGGAAAGTCAGAGAAAGTGCTTTTTGGCATATTTCATATTTCTCTCACAAAAAAGGCAAAGTCTGCAGAAAAGTACATGCGGCTCAGAAAAAATGAAGTCTGTGAGCTGACTCTACAACCTGCTACTGCTGAGGGTTCAGGCTATATGTCACAACGGGAGCATTTACATTAAATGTTATCTCTCAATGGGAAATCAACTGGAGTTAAACGGACGGAAGCTCTCCTCTCTATAAATACCAGACTCCATGAAGAAAGAAATAGAGAACTGAGAACAGAGAAATCAACTTGCTGAAACGCTGCAGAAATTTATACTCAACTGATTCATTATTTGTTCATTATACAACAACTTCTATATCCTAAGTCTCACTTAGTTATTTGTACAAGTTTCCCAGTTAGAGCTCTAAACTTATGTAGTTTCAGAGTTTGAGCATTCATCTTTCAAAACTGTATTTGCTGGGTTAGCCTAAAGAGGTTGTGTTAAAAGAATACTTGGGTTTTCAGCATGGAGAGGTTGTGTGTTCAAAGAATACTTGTGTTGAGCCCGGAGAGGCTAGGTGTGCAAAGAATACTCAGTATTGAGCCTGGAGGGGCTAGGTGTGCAAAGAATACTCAGTGTTGAGCCTGGAGGGGCTAGGTGTGCAAAGAATACTCGGTGTTGAGCCTGGAGAGGCTAGGTGTGCAAACAATACTTGGTGTTGAGCCTGGAGAGGCTAGGTGTGCAAACAATACTTGTAATCTTGTGGGATTAGTGGAAAATCCAGTGGTGTGTTTGCCCTGGGACTGGACGTAGCTCACAGTGTCAATGGGGTGAACCAGGAAAAATCTCTGTTGCTAAGTTCTCTCAACCCTTTACTCTTTACTTTCCGCTGTTATTTGTTTATTTCTAACTGAGGAGGGTTCTGAAAAATTAGTTTATAATTTACGCAGCAAAAATAATTTTATTTATTACGCAAATCATTTTAAAAATGCAATTTTACTGGATCTGCTGAAGTGTCTTGGCAAGTCTCCTAAAACTCATTTTTCAGCAAGTTGCTTGCATCTTTTGAGAAAACTCTATTTGCGAAAAGGTTTCCACAAAAAATCTGTAAAGATTATAAAACACTATTTAACCCCCCTTCTAGTGTTTCCTGTGGTCCTAACATACTGCATACCTGATGAGGAGTTAGAGCCGCCCCCATAGCCCCAGGGAGATCATCAACCACAGCAGCCACAGCGACCACCACCAGCTGACATCCCACTCCAAGCTTACATGGAGCACATCTGCAGGCAGAACTCCACCATCCACAGAGGGATTTCCCACCTTCAGGAGTATCTGTACCAGACCCGGCCAGACCCATACCAAGACATGTTGCGTGATGAGTTCTGGACATTCTTGTAGTGGCCTGGGGACAGTCCTTTTCATCCAGGGGGAGATGGAGCAGCAACTGGTGATGGATATGCACAGGACGAGGAGTTCCATGATGCAGAGGAGGATGAGGATTGAGATCAGATTTTTTTTCGGTTTTTCATTTTCTTTTTCTCTTTCTTTTTATTTTCTTTCTGTTATTTTTATTATAATTAAGCTAAAAACTATTTTCGAAATGGATTCCCTTAGGATTAGGAATAAAGATTGACTTGAATTCAATTTAATTTTTCAATGCTAATACAGCCAAACAAACTGAATTAGGAAAGAAAAAGGAATTAAGTTTTGAATTCATAATCAATTAGGTTAGATTTTTGTACAGAAAAGATTAATTGAGTCAATAGTTGTTCAATAAGTGATTTCATCAAGGAATTTAGCCTAAGCCTGTGAGTGTGAGAGACTAAACACTTTGAGAGATTTCACTGTTATTTGTCAACTATTATTGCTTGAGTTTCTTAATTTTATTCTACATATGAAAGGCAAAGAAATGATCAAGGCAACTTGTATATATATAATAATTGTTCAGTGCCAAAAAGCCAACCCATGAAAATTTTTTCCAATTCTTTGTGACCCATTTGAGCTTTAATGTTTCTCTCCTTATGCACCCCAGCCAAATTAATGTCTATACCATGTCCCTTACACACTTGGGATAGAGAGCATAGGTGGAGTTCTGATAGAATGAGTGATTGGTTGGTTATCTGAAAAGTGCAAAAGGCAGGCACAGGCAAGCAAGGAATTCACTCCCTCAAGTATATAAAAAAAGTGTATAATACAAAGTTGAATAAAGAAGGGAGCGAATTACCAAACAAAAATAGGCCATTTGAATGATACAAGTCAAGAATGTAATAGAGAATTGAGAGAAAGTTTGAGAAATGGTGAAACTGCAAATATGCTTTCTATTCTAGTATTTCTTTGAATATCCAGAAAAACCATGAGTTCTTGATAGCCCAGCCTAGTTACAACCCAAGAAAAGACCTTTTGATCTATGTTAATTGTGTGTTTGAATATTAACAGGAAACGACTGGCAATTCTAGTTGTTCAATTTCAGTGAAATAATTGAGGGAAAACACTCACCCGTGAGAATAAGAGTAATTCCTTGATTGATCAAGAAATTGTTTCAGCTAATGTTCTTGAAAGATTTGAATGTGCTTTTATCTCTTCCCTTTTTACGATTGAAAATATTACTTATTTTTTATTTTGATCTGACTTTTGGAATGTGACAGTTGTTGAAGCAAAGGAATTTGAATTGTTTTCTATTCAATCATAGGAAGCCTTTGAGGGATTGTCAATATAACCATCTGTTTATTCTTTTCTTGCTTGAGGACAAGCAAGAAGCTAAGTTCGGGGCGAATTTGATAAGTGTTAAATTTACGTAAAATTCATATTTAATTACAACACTTATTGAGGGCAAAATGCTGAATTTATACCCCAATTTATCCCTTTTTGGCTTAAAATGCAATTCCTATCATTATTTAAATCAAATTTGAATTTGATGCTATTTTGATAAAGATTCTGTTGATTTTTGCAGATAAAAAGTCAAATTTCAAATACAGCATCGAGATAGCAGCAGATAAGGATAGGAACAACACAAGATAAGCTTAAAAAGAGGAAATTTAGGAGAGGAATTTGCGGCTTCCTGCGCTCCACCTGCGTTGAGCGCAAGTGGAGCACAAAAATAACATTCTAGTTTCTGTTTCTTGCGCTTCACTTGCGTTGAGCGCAAGAAACATAACCTAATTTTTAATGGGTCGCAATCAGAGTCTCAAAAGCCCATCAGAACGGTTATAAAAAGACGTCAAGAGCCACATTCACAATCATCCTGGAGTCGACAGAGAAATCCTAGAGAATGTACCAGTGATCAAACCCAGAATACAATACAGAGCTGAAAAGGTAGAGTCCTGATAGAGGATTCTTGAGAGCCAAGAGAGTGACAGTCTCAAGTAAACCAAAGTGGAGCAAGAAGGAGATCACAAAGAGGGTGACAGTCTCGTTGTTTATTTAACTTCTCATCTATTTGGGTTTGAAATGGCTACCATGTGTAGCTAGACCTCTTTTTAGGATTGAACATTGTCGATTCAATCCCCAATTGTGTTTCAGAATTTATGTTATTTGGGAATCCCTGTTTTTATAATATTGGTGTTTTTATTCTATTCTTAATGTTTAGCTTCCGTCTTTGTACCGGAGTTATGATATGATTTTATGGGGCGCACTAGGAAGTAGTTTTGTGAAATCAGGAGCGAGTTCCTGAGTGCCTAGGAATAGGGCTCTTGAATTCTGATTTGGGTAAAAATACTCGATAGGTTGAATGCCTAGGAATAGGGTTCAATTTATGGATAGCTATTAACAACTGAACTTAAGGCTAGAAAAATTTGTTAAGAAGCCAAGGAATTGGTGTTTAGGGAGTTGATTCTAAGAATTTCATAGTTGAGGAATCTATATGAATGAAATTTATTTGGGCTTCAATATTTATAATCATAAATTCCTAGATTTCATTGGTTTCCAAATACAAGAGGGGTGCGATAGACGAAGTTCAATCCTAGTTTTCTCATTCATCCTTATCCTTTCAATTTCTGTTTTGAATTCAATCTATCTTTATTTTATGTCATTTAAATTCAGTATTTTAAAATTCAAAATTCCTAAACAAATCTTATCCTACTCAATTAGATTAGATTGATCGTTAAGAATTTGAATTGTACTGTTCCCTATGGATACGACAACTTTCTTACTTACTATTATGTTGTTGTGATATTGGTAAGCTTACCAAGATCTCAACACAATCTTGGCTCAGAACAAGATTCTCACCCAACAAATAGATTCGCTCACAAAGCAGATGTCCAAGCTTCCTCAGCAGTTGCATGCAGTGCAATCAAATCCTGGTCAGTCACCACAATTGACTTGTGATTTTTGTGGAGGTGACCATCCTAATGGTCACTGTTCTTATCAAGGCATTCAAGAAGAGCAAGTCAATTACATGGCAAACCAAGGAAGGCCAAGCAATTTCTCCAACAACAAAAATTTCTCAAATAACTTCTCACAAGGTTGGAGAAATAATCATAACCAGAATTTTGGGTGGTAGCAAGGCACAGGATCTTCCAATAGGCAACCTCCTTATCAGCAACAACATCAACAGTATTCTTTAGTGTATGACAGAACATCAAAGCTGGAATAAACACTAGAAAAATTCATGCAATCTTCCCTCTCCAATCAGAAGAATACAGAAGCTGCAATAAGAAACTTGGAGACTAAAGTGGGGCAATTGGCCAAATAGCTATCTGAGCAACAAGCAGGTCAATTTTCAGCCAACACTCAGACTAATCCCAAGGAACAATGCAAGTCAATTTCTACCAGGAGTGGTAAGGTAGTGGGAAGGGGGATTGGTGATAATTCTGCTATAGAGGAGGAAGTTCTAGAGGAGAAAGAAAAGGAGAGTAATAAAGAGAAAAATGAGAATGAGGGAGAAGAGGAACAAATAAAATAATGAGTCTGTAAATATAGAAAAAAATAAAGAAAAAGAAAAAGAGAGTGAAAATAGAATGAGTGAGAAAAAGAGGGGGAAGGGAGAGACACAGGTACCTCAGCTGAAGAGTTTACCATACCCTCAGAATCCCGCCAAGAAAGACAGAGAAAGGCAGTTTGCAAGATTCATGGATATCTTCAAGAGGCTGCATATCAATATTCCATTTGTTGAGGCTGTGGAGCAGATGACAACATATGCCAAGTTCATGAAAGAGATCCTAACTAAGAAGAGGAGATTTACTGATGAGACAGTGGAGCTAGAGGCAGGATGCAGTGCCATAATTCAGAAGTCATTGCCTTAGAAATCTAAAGACCCTAGAAGTTTCACTATACCAGCCACGATTAGGGCACTACCAGTGGGGAAGGCACTACTTGATTTAGGTGGCAGCATTAATTTGATGCCCCTATCCATGCTGAAGAGGATTGGAGATCTAGAAATGAAGCCTACAAGGATGACACTACAGCTAACTGATAGATCAATGATGTATCCATATGGGGTAGAGGAAGATGTGTTGGTTAAGGTAGACAAGTTCATGTTCCCAGTTGACTTTGTTGTGATGGATATAGAGGAAGATGTTGAAGTTCCTCTTATACTGGGAAGACCCTTCATGAAGACTGCCAAGGTCATCATTGATGTTGATGATGGAAAATTGAAGGTGAGGGTACATGACGATGAGGTCAATTTTAATGTCTTTGAAGCAATGCAATACCCCAAGGACAAGCATCAATGTCTAAGGATGGATGTAGTGGATGAGTTTTTTCTAGCAGCTCGGAAGCAATTGACAAAAGCAAGCCCACTGGAGAAGGCTTTGATAGGCGCTTGTGATGAACTTGAAGGAGAAGATGAGAATGAAGTTGAAGAATACTTGAAGCATCTGGATCTAGCCAAAGAAGTCTCATCAAATGAAGAAAAATCTGAGAGATTGCAGCAGGAGGATAAAACTGAAAGTCAGAAGTTGGAGTTGAAGGTATTACCTTCTCACCTTAAATATGTTTTTCTTGTTGATGGTAGAAATAAGCCTGTGGTGATCAGTAATGCCTTAACCTCATCCAAGGAGGAGAAGTTAATTTCAGTTTTGAAGGCCAATGAGGGTGCAATAGGTTGGACTCTATCTGACCTTAAGGGTATCAATCCATCTTATTACATGCACAAGATTCACATGGAGGAGGACTATAGACCAGTGGCACAATCTCAAAGGCGATTGAATGCAACCATGAAGGTGAAGTAAATCAGAGAGTCACAAGAAGGGGGGTTCAATTATGACCCTTGAAATCTTTTGGTCCAATCTACAAGTACTTTAAAAAACTTACTGATCTTTGCTCAAGGAATACCTTGGCTATCAAAAGTTACTTCTAGAAGATAGTAGTTAGTGTATAATTCCAATTGAGTTTATTAAAATTATCTTTTTAAAGGTAAGCAATATTATAAGGACTAGTATCATCAAGTTTTATTCTTCCGTATAGTGTATTTAATGTAGATACAACTCAAATAAGGTTCAAAAGAATAATATAAACACTACAAGAAAAAATGGGTTTAGCGTAGGCCAAAAGCCCACGCTAATCAGGGAAAAGGGACGCTAAAAACCAATTTAGCGTCGGCCTCAGGGCCGCCGCTAAAACCCTCGAGGCAAATTTTTGTTGCAAGGCCGCCGCTAAATAGCGTCGTCCAGCCCACGCTAATGTTGACGCAACGTAGAAGCTAAACAATTGCTAAATGGCCGACGCTAATCTAGCGGAGGCCAGGCGGACGCTACCTTAGCGTAGGCTAGCCTACGCTAAAGTTAGCAAGGCTGCTCCCTTAGCCAGGGCTGCCAAGGTTCTCAACAACATTATACAGTGATAATAAAGAAATACAATCATATTAAAAGAAACTCAACAAATGCAACCTGTTATATCTTATCCATGTGTCTCTGATTTTAGTCCAATTGAAATTTGTTCACAACAGGAAAATAAAAAAAAAAACAGCCCAGTTGCATCCATTTCTTCTTGCAATAGAAGAACATCAATGAAGACATCAAGATTCTCCCTTTTCGTCAGTTACCAACTCTATGATCAGTTACACGTCCTTGAGGAAAATTATATGTTCAAAACATGCATGATTGAACCATGTTGAATCACAAAGACACAATGGTACTTTGCCCTTATATAGAAACATCTTAACTTAAACAATACATGTTGAACCTCCAAGCTCCAACATCTATTTTAATCTACTTCAGTTTCATTAAGTATCGGGTAGGTTTCTATCGGAATGCTCAAAGGGCATCTTTCTTTTTGCTTTAATTTTAATACTTCAAAAATCACAGCAACAAATCTAAAGCTAACATGTATACCATAGTCACAAAGGCAAATCCTCCATCACAAAGAAACCAATGCTTTTTATATACCTAAAACGGGAGGAGCTTGCAATGAAAGTGTAGAAAGAAGATCTCCAAATTTCCATGAAGCTTTGGATTTTAAAAAAGGTTGGCCAGCCTCCACCATCAGAACCTAACAATATGTGGTTCAGAACAGTAGCAAAGACTAGGAAAAGCAGGCTCAACATCCCCCTCCCTTGTTTTTTCCTTTTTGTTTTGCCAAAAAAAGTTGGAAACATCAAAGATTTTTTTGGGGGCCACAATGCACATGCTGTCCACACATAAAGAGTTTTCCATGAGGAATTGTGAGGCAGAAATATTGTACAATACCCACAGTGAACCTCCATTCTGTGCTCATTTTCTCTTTTAGTAACACCACAACACGAGTTCCAATAGATGAACGCCAAAACCCAATGAGGAATTTGAAATCTGAGTAAACCCAAACATTGGTGGAAATAACGAAAACTTCTAAACCCAAATCTGAGTAAGCCCCCTTTAATAACTTCTAAACAATACAAATAACGAAAACTTTCCCTCTTCCATCCTTGATTGACACAAACAGAATATGATCAATAGAAATTGTTAAACGTTTAAGGATTTTAAGATGCCTTCAGAAAGCAAAAGAATCATCTCCTTCAGCCATGCCAATTCAAAACCAAGCAATTCCTTTGCCTATTTATTGTGTTTCTCATTATGCACCAATTGAGACAATACCAACACAAACCCCTTCTCAGGGAGCTTATGTGAATGAAGGAGGTTCAAATTATTTGTATCATCATGAGCATAACTCAAACTCTAAGCACAACAATAGTTCATGCATATCCTAGTCTAATTATCAGAAGGCTTGAAATTAACTAATAAGTAGAATCTTACACTAAAAACAATTTACAAAAGATGACCCTTACCTATGACCATTGTGATGCCAAGTCTTAGTCTAATGAATGAGTATGTAAAGCTAGGATTATATTTTACTATTCCAAAACCAGAAAAAAAAATAGACATTGATATTTCATCTACTGGGAACACCCTTCTCTTTTTCTTCCTTGACCAACACACTCTCCCTCATCTCACATCACCCTTTCTCCTTACTCTACTATTGTATATTGTTACAAACACGCTCTCTGTTTTTTCCTATAAATTTCCAACAAACAAGAAAGAGCACAAAAGTACATCCAAACATCATGAACATTCTAGGACCAATCATAATGAAGCTCAACATACAATCACAACAATTAAAATCGAAAAATCAAAGGTGAGAAAGAAACCTTATTCGTAAGCCTTGATTGCCTTCACACAGATTTTTTCTGCTATAATCGAACGAATTTGAGTTTGGAGCCACTAGAAACTCTCGCTCCTTGCATCAACTTTGGCCTACACCGATGAAGAAGAATGCGTGAGGAAGCGATTTGATCAATGATTTGGCCACCGAGCACCAGATGATGAAGCGACTTGGGCATATGGTAGGGTTTGGAAGGAGAAATTGCCGAAGAATTAGGGAGAAGATGATTTAGGTTGAGGACTTAGGGTTCATTCACAGGGAAGAAGAAATAACGAATCACAAGTGACGATTTACGATTAGGTTCTTGAAGAAGAGAAAGCTATTTACAAGGGTGATTCACAATTTAGGGGATTCAACTTGTATTCGTGAACTTAGGGTTCATGCAATTTGTAAGGATTAGAGAGTAGCTAGGTGAGTAAAAAAATTCTTGTAGTGAACTAAGGGATGGGGGAAGCTCTTGCAATGGCGGACAGTACCAATGGCGAGGAGAAGCAATGCGAGGAGAAGCTGCGCAAAGTTATATGGGAGAAGTTGCAAGGGTGCTGTGCGTATAGAAGAGCAGAGACACACCAAACTTTCATGTAGCCAAGGCTACCCTACGCTAACAAAAATGTAAAATAAATTAAAAAAAAACTTAGCGGGGGCTAGACGAACGCAAATTACCTGCAGTATTTTAAATAAAGCAAAAGACGTACTAGTGTCCGTTTAGCCTAGGCTGGCCTACGCTAGGGGAATAAATTTAGTCAAGGCTTCGTGGCCTACGTTATTGTTTTGCAGTTAAATAAGATTTTTCTTGTAGTGAAAGTTTCTGCAATTATGCAGAAGCAAAATAGTGAATCTTTCACTTTAAACCATTCTTCTGAAAGGTCAAATGATTTTATATTTTAATAAAACTTTCTATAATAGTTATTTAACCAATAACTAATAAGATTATATGAGAAAATCTGTTTAGAAGAAAGTTTATACCAATATGATATTTTTAAATCAAGTTACACAGTGAAATCTGATAAATGTTTCTTCTGAAGTATCAAATGAACTTGAAACTTGATGAAACTTTCCAGATTAGATATCTAAATAGTAAACAATCAGAATATAAAGTTAGATCTAATTAAAATCAAGTTTGTAAAGATCTGGTAGTTTCAACCTCAAGTTTCAATTTTGAACAATGAATAGATTTTAAGAAATGTGCTTCTGAAGCACCAAACAGTTTCATAATTTAATGAAACTTTCTAGATCAGTATTTGAAATGATATGGATGTGATTTATGTGAAAATATCTGTTCAAAAATAGATTTATCAAAATATGGTAGTTTGAACCCCAAGTTTCAATGTTGAACAATGAATTGATTTCAAGAAATGTGCTTCTGAAGCACCAAACAGTTTCATAATTTAATGAAACTTTCCAGATCAATATTTGAACTGATAAGGATCTGATTTATGTGAAAATATCAGTTTAAAAATAGCTTTATCAAAATCTGGTTTTCTTCTTGCTAAATATTCAAAGTATGAACAATAACCAGCAAATCAATGAATGTAAGTGTAGGAAGATAAAGAGAGTAAAGGTAAGAGACATTGCACAGATGATTTTTATACTGGTTCACCCTCACAATCCTTGGGCTACGTCTAGTACCTACTGCAGTAGGATTTTCCACTAATCAATCTTGATTACAAGGTATTATTTGCTCCCACAGCCTCTTCAGGCTCTTTTCCAAGTATTATTATGCAGCCTCTTCAGGCTTTAACATCAGTATTCTTTGCTCAGCCTCTACAGGCTCTACACACTCTCAAACCAACACTAAATCTCTCTAGTTAGCTTGGGAGATCACAAATACTCTTCAACAAGAGGTGGGTTTTTTACATATGGCTCACAAAACACTCATGGAGTGGATTATTCTTTACAAAACTAAACCTAGACACACTCTCTATTAATTTATGAACAGCAACTCTGCATCTTGGAGTGGTCGAAGGAGAACCTCACTCTAGAAGGGAAATTCTACATTATGGCTCTTTGGATTTCTTCCCTTTGTTCTCCTTGATGTTGCCCAGCTGAATGGGCCGTATTTATAGAGTTATGGTGGTCAAACTAGTCGTTGGAAATGCTTGGAGAGGAAGACAAGTCCCCAGCTGGCCATCTAAGGGCTGTCACTTTCATGTGCCAGCTTTTCTCTTTTTTCAGCTTTGACTGGTCATATCTTCTGGAGTGTATCTTTTGAAGCCAGTAATTTCATTCTGTTTGAGCTTTCTTCTTCTGAAGTAGTTAGTAAGACATGCATAAATACTAGGCATTTTCTCATTTTTAGCAAAAGATGTCTTAAACTCCTTTAAATTGAAATTGCAGCAGGTTCTGCCAATTTCTTTCTTTTGGAGGTTGTAGAGGGTCTGTTTCTTCTGCAAAAATTTTGTTTCTTCTTCTTAAGTGTGCAGAATTCTGTTTCTTCTTCTAAAGCAAATAACTTCTTCTGTAAGTGTGTAGAAAATCTGTTTCTTCTGCAGAAATTTGGTTTCTTCTTCTGGAAGTGTGCAGAATTCAGTTTCTTGTTCTGAAGCTTCTAATATGCTTGTAAAGCTTCCAATCTTTTTTCCTTGTTTTATTTGCATTGTGAGAGAAGTAATTATGCTTATGGAAGCTTCTTTGAGTGTTCTTCAACTTGAAATACTTAAGGATAATAGCTTGAGGAGTGTGGAAACTTGTTCAATGCTTCTAAAGATACTTTAAACTTGTTTACAACTTGAAATGTGAATTTGATGCTTCTGCAGAAACTATAAGTTCTGCTTCTAAGTACAAAATTGTATTTCTAGTGATATTGACCTTCTTCAATTACTTTGTTTGCATCAATAACACTTGGAATGAATATTCTTAAATTTCTTAAGTTATCTTTCACATTCAGAAGGTGTCAGGTTTCATGAAAATCTCCTTCTCATGCTTCTGGTGGTCTTGAATGATCCTTCTAAAGCTTCAACTTTGCTTCTGAAACTTGATACAACTTAGTTTAATACTCATGGGATCTTAGATGAACTGTCATGAACTTCTTGAAGCTAAGAAGCTACTTCTTGAACTCGTTTCGTCACTTTTGGCATGAAAGCTCTATGTAACATGCTTCTGGACACATGTCATGATGTTAAATGTTGTCTTTGATCTTTCCACCTTCCTTCTATAACTTTTCCTGTATTTTTTCAAGCATTCTCAAGTGCAAACATTAGTACCAAAGTATTCAGAACACTTAGAATATTATTATGAAAGTTTGTTGTCATTAAAACCTTTGCTCAAAAGGGTCTTGGACCTTACAATCTCCCCTTTTTTTTATTATGACAAACTTTCATGAACAAATTTTAAGTTTTCTGAATGAGGGAAATAATAATTAAGTGATTTAACAATAAAGAATTAAATCTCCCCCTGAATTTGTGCCATTTATAACATTCAAATAACAAAAATGTGATTTAACAATAAAGATTTAAATCTGTTGAGTCTCAAAATGTTATTAAAAGATTAATAACGTTTTAAGTCTCTTAACCCTGAGTTTTAATGGATAACAAATCTTGTTATCGTTCTTACAAAAAGGAACAGCTTCTGCTAAAGGTGTCTTTTTAATATTTCAGAAGGTATCAACTGAAGAATCCTATCCTCTGAAATAATGGAACCTTCCGAAGCAAAGAAACCTGCTGAAGAGAATACGACCTGCTGAAGGTGGAGAACCTCCTGATATTGTGAGACGACATACTAAAGCCTGTTCGTCTTCAATACAATATTCTCTGATATTCTTTTTGAAGACTCAAGTCAACCGTAGCTGCCTCAGTTACTTGTGCCTCTCATTTTTCTGGAAAGTCAGAGAAAGTGTTTTTTGGCAAATTTCAAATTTCTCTCACCAAAAAGGCAAAGTCTGCTGTAAAGTACGCGCTGCTCAGAAAAAGTGAAGCTTGTGCTGCTGACTCTACCACCTGCTACAGCTAAGGGTTCAGGCTATATGTCACAACAGGAGTATTTGCATTAAATGCTATCTCTCAACGGGTAATCGATTGGAGATCAACGGATGAAAGCTTTCCTCACTATAAATACTAGACTCCATGAAGAAACAAGAGAGAGAGAGAGAACGAAATACAAAAAATTAACTTACTGAAACGCTGTTGAAATTCATATTCACCCGTTTCATTGTTTGTACAACATTTCTATATCCTGAGTCTTACTCAGTTATTTGAACAAGTTTCCCAGTTCGAGCTCTAAACTTGTGTAGCTTCAGAGTTTGAGCATTTTCTTTCAAAAAGTTTTTACTGGGTTAGCTTGAAGAGGCTGTGTTCAAAGAATACTTGAGTTTTTAACCTGGAGAGGTTGTGTGCTCAAAGAATACTTGGGTAGTTTTAGCCTGGAGAGGCTGAGTCCAAAGAATACTAGGTTTTTAGCCTAAAGAGGCTGGGTTCAAAGAATACTTGTATTTGATCAGTTAATGAAAAATCCAGTGGAGTGTTTGCCCTGGGACTAAACGTAGCTCACTGAGTTAGTGGGTGAATGATGGGTTTCTGGCAAGCGAACCAAAAATCCAGTAGTATAATAGTAAGAAAAGTATCGTATCCACAGGGAATGGTCAACTCGCGTATATTCGTGATCTAATTATCAAGGGAAATAACGGTTTTGAGAGTATTGTTGCGTAAATTGTAAATAGCAAATAAATAATCAATTAAATTAGAAAGGAAGAGTTAGAGACACTTTACTAGGATTAGGATTGAACTTCATATCATCACACCCTTCATTAGAGTACTCACACTACCCATCACTCATCAGGATACATCCATGTGTCGGTCCTGGATTGATAATCAACTAATCATTTGCTATCGATACTAAGGCCTAATCCTGTAAACGCCTTTCGCTAGAGTATTGTCACTACCCATCACTCATTAGTAACGCTCATGTGTCGGTCACAAAGTACCGAGTCCTCTTATTCAATCAGAGTTTGTGTTTCTTCAGAATCCGCTCCCCCATCCTCAATCCTAGTGGAAACTAGCCTATAACTCCGGCGCAAGCGCAGGAGTTAGGAATTAAGCACAAAATAAGATTAGCAATATTATAGACAGAGAGCTCAGGAAATAATAATATAGAGTTTACATACACTTGGGGATAGAATCAATTACATTCAATTCTAATGGAGAGTTAACTACACAAGGTAGCCATACAAACCACCGAAGATGCTGTCACCATCTTCAATCCTTGTGAAGCGCTCCTCCTCTCCTACTCTAAAATTAGCTCTGGTGCATCATCATTCAAATATGATTGAATTACAATAATTGTGCACACTTGATCTGGTGCAAGAGGTTCCTATTTATAGGCTAAGGAAAGACAAAGGAAATTGGGGAGAAATCTATCTAAAAACGGCAACAGGGCAAGAATCTTCGTAACTTGCGCTTCACCCTGCGCTACGGCGTAGGTTGCAGCACAGGATCCAAAGAATTGCACTTCACCTTGTGCTACAGCGCAGGTTGAAGCGCAGAATGCGTCCTGCAGCTTCAATCTTTCTCTTTTTAACTTGATCTCTCCCCGAGATTGGTTTTGGTTGATTTGTCTTTCCTTGTTTCCCTTTTCTTGATGAAATCTTGCATTTATTGAGCATCTTGGATTTAATTGGGAAGGTTGTCTGCAGAATTCTTGTTTAATTGGCAGTGATATATTCATTCATTGCTCTCAAATAATCTTCCAATCTTCATTAATTGCCTTCAATTAAACTTTAAATCTTGCAGATATCTCCCTTATTTAATGCTATCTTTCCTTCAAATCAAATCTTTGTAATATTCTGCAAAAATCAGCAATATTTCTATCAAAATAGCATGAAATTCAAATCTCAGATTAATAAATACAATTTATCTAATATTTAATAAAAAGAGATTAAACTGGGGCAAAAATACCATTTTATCCTTGATAAGTGAACTAAAAGTGCTCTAATTTATCATATGATTTTCACTTATCAGTGAACCAGGATAAATTTTTGTGGCTAAGTTCTCTCAACCCTTAACTCTTTATATTCTGTTTTATCTAACCAAGGAGGGTTTAATAAATGTTGTTTTATAAATCCATGCAGAGAACAATCTTTTCTTCACGTGAAAATAATTCAAAATTGTTTTTATCCAACCTTCTGAGTTGCATCAGCAAGTTGTTGAACTTCCAGTTTCGAAAGGTTTCCCAAATATTTTCAAACTCAGTTTGCTTGTTAAAAGGTTTTCAGAAAAATCTGTAAAGAATTATAAAACACTATTCAACCTCCCTTCTAGTGTTTCCTGTGGTTCTAACAGTTGGTATCAGAGCTCAACTTCCGGTTGAGCATCTAACAAGTGCGAAGGACAAAGATCCAGATGGAAGCCTCTACAACCAACTCCTTCTACATCGCTGAAGGTGCCTCCGTCTCCAGGCCCCTTGCCTTCAATGGTTCTGATTACCATTACTGGAGAAATCATATGAAGCTCTTCATAGAAAGTAGCAACATTGATCTATGGGATGTAGTCACTGATGGTGATTATATTCCTACCAACAATGGTGTGCCCATTCCTAAGTCAGAATGGACGGGTGATCAGAAGGCGCGTGTACAACACAATGCCAAGGCGAAACTCTAGTTGATTTGTTCCTTGACTAAATCAGAATATGAGAAGGTGCATGGCTGCTCTTCTGCAATGGACATCTGGGACACCCTAGCCGCAACTCATGAGGGAATTGACAATGTGAAACAATCTAAAATCAGCATGTTGGTGCATTAATATGAAATGTTCAAGGTGCATGAATCTGAATCCATTGATCAGATGTTCGGAAGGTTCCAGACCATCACAAATGGACTCAAATCTATGGGAAAGACCTATGATTCAGGCGATAATATTCGCAAAATCCTTAGAAGTCTACCAAAGATTTGGAGGCCCAAAGTAACTGTCATTCAAGAGGCAAAATACCTCAACTCTCTAAGAATGGAGGAACTTTTGGGATCCCTCAAGATCCATGAGTTGGAACTTGGAGAAGATGCCCCCAAGAAGAAGTCACTTTCCCTGAACGCCAAGTCTAAATTGGCTAGGTCTGGTGCACAAAAAGCCTCGAAGGTAGAAGAGTCCTCAGAAGGGTCTGAAGACTCAGAAAGTGACTTTGATGATGATGATGATCTCGCTCGGCTAAGTAGGAGGATCAAGAGGATGCTTCAGCAAAAAGCCAAATTCAGAAAGTCATCCTCATCTGACAATAAAATAGGTAAGTCAGGTAAAGAAACTATTTCTTCTAACAAAATAATCTGCTACGAATACAGACAACCCGGTCACATGAAAGTTGATTGCCCTAAGCTAAAGAAGTTTTCTTCAAAGAAGAAGAAATTTCCAAAGAAGAAGAAAGGCTTCATGGCAACATGGGAAGATCTTGATGATTCCACCTCTGAAGAGGATGATGAAGTTGTTGAAGAAGCTAACCTGTGTCTGATGGCTAGCCTTCCTTCATCAGACAACTCTGAATCAGAGGTAATTCCACAAACTCTGCAAGATATGTATGATGATCTGGTGGAAAGTTCTAAGGAACTTTTTTCATGAGTACAAAGAGCTATCAAGAGCTTTCACTGAAGTTGCTACAAAAAATGAAGCTCTTGATTCTAAAAAATCGTCACTCAAGGAAAAGCTTTTTAGCTTTGAGATCTGTGATTCAACAAGTTTGAAAAAGGAAAATGAGAATCTTAAAAAACAATTTGCTGAACTTTCAAAGGACCTAGCTGCTTTTGTCAACAGAACCAAAAACCTGAATATGCTTCTGGGAGTTCAAATGAATCCCAAAGACAAAAGTGGTCTTGGTTACTCTGAGACTTCCTCCCTGCATGATGTTGAAATTGAAAATGCTAATAAGGCTAAGAAAGGTAAGGGATGTTTTCACTGTGGCAAGCCTGGACACAATATGTCTCAGTGCCGACACAAAAAGAAAGGCTGACCTATTGCTAACAAGAAAGGACCCAAAAGATGTGGGTGCCTAAAGCTTTAATTGTTCCTGTTGCAGATGTGTTTAACAGGACAAAGGAGACACCACAAATGGTACATGGACAGTATCTGCTCGCGACACATGACAGGAGAAAGGTCTTTGTTCCAAAACCTTAGACCTAAGGACGGTGGAGTGGTGACGTTTGGAGGAGATCAGAAAGGCAAAATCACTGGCATTGGTTCAGTAGGTATATCTCCTTTATCTGTTATCCACAATGTCCTCTTGGTTGAAGGTCTTCAACATAACCTGCTGAGCATAAGTCAATTGTGTGACAGTGGTTTTGTTGTATCCTTCACAAGGGATGGTTGTATAATAAGATACTCCTCTGACCAAATCATTTTTACTGCCAAGAGACACAATAATGTGTACAAAATTGATCTTGAGAACCTTGCTTATCAAAATGTGACTTGTCTTATTTCTGTGAAAGATCAAAAACAGATTTGGCATCAGAAACTTGGGCATGCCAGCTTGAGATTGATCTCAATGCTTACAAAACACAATCTTGTAAAAGGCTTACCCAAGCTTTCCTTCAAATATGATATTTTGTGTGAAAATTGCTTAAAGGGGAAGCAAACAAGTTCTTTTAAAAGCATAAATGTGTTTTCAATTGCTAGACCCTTAGAACTACTTTACATTGATATGTTTGGTCCTACAAGAATAGAAAGTCTTGCTGGTAAAAAGTATGGTTTGGTCATCATTGATGACTATTCTAGATTTACATGGGTGATATTCCTCAAAAGCAAGGATGAGACTTTTGAGAACTTTGCCAAATTCTGTAAAAGGGTGCAAAATGAAAAGGGATTTTGCATATCTGCCATCAGAAGTGATCATGGAGGTGAGTTTGAAAACTCAAGCTTTAGCATGTTCTGTGATGATAATGGGATCTCTCACAATTTCTCAGTGGCTAGAACACCTCAGCAAAATAGGGTTGTTGAGAGAAAGAACAGAAGCTTGCAGGAGATGAGAAGAACCACACTCATTTCAAGCAATCTTCCAAGGTCCTTCTAGGTAGAGGCTGTTCACACAGCTTGCTATATCCAAAACAGAATTTTGGTAAGGCCTATTCTCAATAAGACTCCCTATGAATTGTGGAGAGGAAGAAAACCCAACATTTCATACTTTCACATTTTTGGCTGTAAGTGTTTCATACTTAACACCAAGGATGATTTAGGTAAGTTCGATTCAAAATCTAACAAGGGATTCTTCATTGGTTATTCAGAAACCTCTAAGGCATATAGAGTTTACAACTCTAGAACCCTAACTATTGAAGAAACCATTCATGTTAGATTTAATGATGCTAAAGAGACTGATAGGGAACTATCAGATCTAGAAGAGGATTTTGCAAGAATGGAGCTGAACCCTACTTTAGAAACTTCAAAGACTAAGGATGAAGCACCTGCTGAAGGACCCTCTGAAGTACATGCTGAAAAGTCAACTCTTCAACCTGCTGAAACTGATACTCATTAGAGAGTTGATGCTGAGTCTCAAAATGAGCAAGTTTTCCCTCGCTGGCGTGAGTGGAGATACAAAACTCATCATCCTCGAGAGCAAATCATTGGTGACACTTCAGAAGGAGTAAGAACAAGATCAAGACTTAGAGAAGTCAACAATCTTGCCTTCCTTTCTGAAATCGAGCCTAAGAATATTAAGGAAGCTCTGCATGATGAAGGGTGGATCCTAGAAATGCAAGAAGAACTTAATCAGTTTTCTAGGAGTGATGTTTGGACTCTTGTTCCGAAACCCCATGAAAAAACTATCATAGGAACCAAATGGGTGTTTAGAAATAAACTCTCAGAAGATGGTCAAGTTGTCAGAAACAAGGCCAGACTTGTTGCCCAAGGCTACAATCAACAAGAAGGTATTGACTTCACTGAAACTTTTGCTCCAATAGCTAGGCTTGAAGCCATTAGGATTTTACTTTCCTATGCAGCAAATAATGGCATCAAACTATATCAGATGGATGTTAAGAGTGCCTTCCTAAATGGTTTCATTAAGGAAGAGGTATTTGTTAGACAACCCCCTGGTTTCGAAAATTTGACTTTTCCTGATCATGTTTTTAAAATGAAAAAGGCTTTGTATGGTTTGAAACAAGCTCCCAGAGCTTGGTATGAAAGACTGAGCAATTTCTTACTCAAAAATGATTTTGAAAGAGGAAAAGTTGATACAACTCTTTTCAGAAAAATGTCTAACAAAGACCTAAATCTAGTCCAGATATATGTTGATGATATTATTTTTGGATCCACAAATTCTTCTCTGTGCACTGAGTTCTCAAGGCTTATGCAATCTGAATTTGAAATGAGTTTAATGGGAGAACTAAAATTTTTCTTGGGACTTCAAATTAAGCAAGATTTTGATTGTATATGGATCCATCAAGAGAAATTTACAAAGGAAATGCTTAAAAAGTTCAATATGCATGATTGCAAGCCTATGGCAACTCCTATGCACCCCTCATCTATTTTAAATAAAGATGAAGGAGAAGAACCTGTTAACCCAACAATGTATCGAGGTATGATTGGATCCTTATTGTATCTTTCAGCAAGTAGACCTGACATTATGTTCAATGTATACTTGTGTGCAAGATTTTAGTCTGATCCAAGAGTAACTCATTACCAAGCCGTGAAAAGGATTTTCAGATACTTGAAAGGTACTACTAATCTTGGTCTATGCTATAAGAGGAGTAAGGATTGCAAGTTAGTAGGATTCTGTGATGCTGATTTTGCTGGGGACAGAGTTGAAAGAAAGGCAACCGGTGGAGGATGTCACTTCAATGGAGGAAATCTGATAAGTTGGTCAAGCAAAAGACAGAGCAAAATTGCTCTTTCCACTGCTGAAGCTGAATACATTGCTACTGCATGTTGTTATTCACAACTGCTATGGTTAAAATATCAGTTAGAAGACTTTAATATTCTTATCAAATCCATTCCAGTATTCTGTGATAACATGAGTGCAATCAACTTTTCCAAAAATCCAATTCAGTGCTCTAGAGCAAAACATATTGAAATCAAACAACATTTTATAAGGGACTATGTTCAGAAATGAGTTATTGATATACAGTTCATTGACACAAAACATCAATGGGCTGATATATTCACTAAACCAATTGCTGAAGATAGATTCAAATTTATCAGAGAGAATTTGAACATTCTCACACTTTCTGAAAATTGATTTTCACTAAAATTATTTTACATAGAAAGTGTTGATATGCACAATTAGTATCCTGAATCTATTTCCTACTTATCTTTCACTTCTTCAATAAGCTCTGTTTGCCCTTTTGATTGATGACAAAGGGGGGAGTATTAAGAAACTAACCAAAATCTGAAGTTAAGTGTGTTTAAGAAGGATTCTCAGATTTAGGGGGAGCAAGCAAAGAAAATGAAGCAAATGAGGAACAAATGAAGCAAAGTTTTTAAGCAAGTTGCAAACAAGCTTTAGCAAAGAATCTCTGCATTAGTATCTGAAATAGGGGGAGAAATACTCGAATTTCTTACTATCTTTTTCCCTTCAGATATTTGATTTAGTTCTTAAACAGATTTTTCATCATTAAAACGGGGGAGAATGTTGAGTCTCAAAATGTTATTAAAAGATTAATAATGTTATAAGTCTCTTAACCCCATGTTTTAATGGATAACAAATCTGGTTATCGTTCTTAGCAAAAGGAACAGTTTCTGCTGAAGGTATCTTTTTAATATTTCAGAAGGTATCAACTGAAGAAATCCTATCCTCTGAAATAATGGAACCTTCCGAAGCAAAGAAACCTGCTGAAGAGATTATGACCTGCTGAAGGTGGAGAACCTCCTGAAGTTGTGAGACGACATACTAAAGCATGTTCGTCTTCAATACAATATTCTCTGATATTCTTTTTGAAGACTCAAGTCAACCATAACTGCCTCAGTTACTTGTGCCTCTCATTCTTGTAGAAAGTCAGAGAAAGTACTCAAAAAAAGTGAAGCCTGTGCTACTGACTCTACCACCTGCTATGGCTAAGGGTTCAGGCTATGTGTCACAACGGGAACATTTGCATTATATTCTATCTCTCAACGGGTAATCGATTGGAGATCAACAGATGGAAGCTTTCCTCACTATAAATACCAGACTCCATGAAGAAACAAGAGAGAGAGAACGAAATACAAAAAATTAACTTGCCGAAACGCTCATGAGTCTTACTCAGTTATTTATACAAGTTTCCCAGTTCAAGCTCTAAACTTGTGTAGTTTCAGAGTTTGAGCATTTTCTTTCAAACAGTTTTTACTGGGTTAGCCTGAAGAGGCTGTGTTCAAAGAATACTTGGGTTTTTAGCCTGGAGAAGCTGTGTTCAAAGAATACTTGGGTAGTTTTATCCTGGAGAGGTTGTGTCCAAAGAATACTTGGTGTTTAGCCTGAAGAGGCTGGGTTCAAAGAATATTTGTATCTGATCAGATAGTGAAAAATCCAGTGGAGTGTTTGCCCTGGGACTGGACGTAGCTCACTGAGTTAGTGGGTGAACCAGGATAAATTTCTGTGGCTAAGTTCTCTCAACCCTTAACTCTTTATGTTCTGTTTTATCTAACCAAGGAGGGTTTAAGAAAAGTTTTTTTATAAATCCACGTAGAAAACAATCTTTTCTTCACGCGAAAATAATTCAAAATTGTTTTTATCCAATCTTCTGAGTTGCATCACCAAGTTGTTGAACTTCCAGTTTCGGAAGGTTGCCCAAATATTTTCAAACTCAGTTTTCTTGTTAAAAGGTTTTCAGAAAATTCTGAAAAGAATTATAAAACACTATTCAACCCCCCTTCTAGTGTTTCCTGTGGTTCTAACAAAATCTCGCCCTGAATTTGTGCCATTTATAACATTCAGATATAAATTTGTTATGGCTGAATCCTCTTTATTCTTCTCCCCCTTTTGTCATCCATCAAATTGAGCATGAAAATGATAGGAAGGAATAAGTGCTCATCATTGCCTAGCCTAGGCTACTTAGAATGTGAGGAATGATCTAAATAAGATCAAATGGTAGCCATCTATATATCTTAAGTTGGTTGGAAGTAAGCTAAAGGCATTGGTAGAACATGAGAAGCACTTGCTAGTAACACAAATGTGTTAAACCAGAATTGATACTACATAATCCCTACTTCTTCCTCTTGCATATTACATAATCTTAAGACAGTTTCTCATTACTAATATGTTGAAGATAGGATCCCTTTATGCAAACTGAGTTGAATCATCAATAATAAGGGCTTGGACTTTATCATAAGATGATAGGACATAAGAATCAAATATAGGAGAGGCATGGAATTGATTTACAATATTAGTCCGAAAGGTTGCCATGGAGGCTCTACCCTTTTCTAGTGAATCCTAAAAAGCTTAGTAAGAAACATGTTATATGGAAGGCATGTATAGATTCATTAAAGTACTAAAGTGTGAGTAACATTGAGTTTCCCTTGATTTCCATCAAAATAGATTCATCATCACACCTAAATTTAGAAGATGCAGCAAAAGAAGCTTTCACTAATCTTGGATACATAGGCTCCTAAATTTTAAAGAAGTTGAGTCATCCTAGTCTTTCTAAGAAGACATATACATCCCAACATTTTCTTCGAATTTTTTGAAACAAATATATTTTCCCTTCTACTACAACCTTCCATTTCCTTTCTACTTTCTTCTTTCCTTTTTAGAGGAGAATAGCTTTTGCCTTTGACTCATCAATTACTACTAATTTTCCCTTTACCTTTCTTTTCATTCCTAAAGCTCTTCACAACACTAAAATCACCCTATATGATCATCTCCTATGAGTGGTTTAGGAGTTTTGGTAGGTGAAGGAGATTTTGTAACAACAACAGTTGTAACAAGGACAACTTTCATTGGTAAGCTTTGATGAATGTGAGAATCTGTTGGAGCCACAGGAAACACTAGAAGGGAGGTTGAATAGTGTTTTTAAAAATTTTAGCTTATTTTGGAAACCTTTTTGTAAAAACATTTAATTAAAACTTCATAAGTTAATAGTGAAAACTCATTTAGAAAATATATAAATATTTCAGAGTGGTAAGGAAGCTATACTAATAAGTTTTCCAGAAACTTGCTTATCACAATGAAATGTGTATGCATTCTGAAATTACTTCATAAGGTACTTCAGAAGGTTCAATAAAACATTTTCAGAAACTTGTTTTAAATCTTATTTTGTTAGTTTACAAATACAAAATATAAACAAGTAATTATAAAATGTTTAGCACTGTTATCTAATAGATTCGGTTACTTGCTAGAGACTGAATTATTAGAAGCGCTACTAAGCCACTTCGGAAAGTTTGTTGAAAATGAATTTTTAACAAGATCGATAAATCAAGTTTTGTTGCGTTGATTGTAAGATCACTTTTCAAGCCCTTCCCCAGGTTAGTAATAAACAAGTAAATGACAGAATATAAAGAGTTAAGGGAAGAGGGAAATTTACACACGAAATTTATACTAGTTCAACCACTAATACAGTGAGCTACATCCAATCCCAGGGCAAACCACCACTTGATTTTCACTAATCCCCCAAGATTACAAATATTCTTTATACCAGCCTCTCTAGGCTTAACAACAAGTATTCTTTGCTTTCAACTGCCTCTCTAGGCAAATCATGCAGTATTCTTTGTTCACCCAGCCTCTCTAGGCTGTACCAACTATTCGTTGTTTTCAACTGCCTCTCCAGGAAACTCATGCAGTATTCTTTTACAGTCAAGCCTCTCCAGGCTCTAACACAAGTATTCTTTATCAACCAAGCCTCTCCAGGCTCTAAACCAAGTATTCTTTTTTGTCAAGCCTCTCCAGGCTCTACTCAAGTATTCTTTTCAATCAAGCCTTTCCAAGTTCTACCAGAGTATTCTTTCTTCCACCAAGCCTCTCCAGGCTCTCCAGAGTATTCTTTCTCCAAGCCTCTCCAGGCTCTCAGAGTATTATTTCTTCCACCAAGCCTCTCCAGGCTCTCAGACACTTATTGTGTTTATAATGAAAGTTTGTTTAAGTTTCTGAGAAACTTAAACCTTAGAGACTTGTACAAAGAGATTACTGAGTATGACACTCAAGATACAAAGATGAAGTTCTAAGTACAAGGAATAATAGAGATACAAGTGTATAATTCTAAGCTCTAATTCATCTATGTATGATCAGAAGGTTGGCTTGATATGATCTATATTGAGCTTGGCCAATTTCTTCTATGGGATTGATAAAATGCCATGATTCAAATATAGATGTTTAGGAATTCATGGCTGCCCATTTTGGTTGACACCTTATGGATGCATCATTGGGAATTTTTGGCCAACATGTCAACATCTTCAAAGACTTTCTTGAGGCTATTTATATGTTCTGGAATTATAGCCGTTTGAAGACTGCTTGATTTTACCATTGAGAAGAAATGATTAAGCTCATAGAGCCGTTGTGAAATAACTTCTCATTCGGTAGCTTCTGTCTTAAGCAGATAAGGTGTGCAGATTACTTGGTTCTGACACCCTGTAGATAAGCTCTTTTATCCTGAGAGATTTTCTTTGTCTTCAGCAAGTTAATATTTCTCTCTCTTCTTCTCTCTTCATTTCTCTTCTTGTGAGTGTAAGGAGGTAGGATATTAAGACTTGTTAGGCTTGTCCTTTTGCCCATTGTGAGTTAGCTTCATAGCTTCTGTGAAATAGGGCATAGTAGGTGTGTAGATATAGATATTGTTCTGACACCTAGTTGTTTTACTCACATATTTTCTCCGAGAGTGAAATTGCCTGTTCTGCATGTTGGCTTAGCTTCTCTCTCCTTTTCTTCATCTTCTTCTTCTTCTTATCCCTTTACAACAGGAAGTCTTTAGAAATGATAACGTTAGACTTCATTTTTGTCCTGTTGTGCTTTCTGCTTTTCTTCTTACTTGAGGTACACGCCTCTGATAGCGTATTGCAGAGTTTGTGCAGACGTAGGTGTACAACAACGCTGACCTATCTCTGACCTCTATTTGCTTTTCTACCTTTTTCTCCTTTTTCTTTCTTGAACAGAGCTTCTTGAAATAAGGAAAATAGCTTTTGCTACTATTTCCTTTTTGGATGAAGGCATAATACATTTAGACAATTTTCTACTTGTTGATCAAATGGTCTTTGCCTTTGTTGAGACTTCTCGATGTTTGAAATTTGTCCATGTAGTCAGAGAGTTGAGAGTCTTCGTAGAGTATGCACATACTTTCAGAAGGTTGAGTTGCTCTAGCATAAATTGATTCTTCTTTTAATCTTCATTCTTCATATGGTTGTTACGTTGTTCTCCCTTGTTCTTGGTGATCTTACTATGAGCATTGTTTCTGACTTTCGTAGGTTGAACAATTCATCATGTTTGATCATTTTATCAGGTTTGGACATTTCAGCGTGTTGAATGTTCTTTGCTCTTGATGTTTTCAAATTGCTTGATTCTTCAGATAGTTTGATGTAATGCTTTTTTTTCTAGCCTGTTTCTTCTTCTGCTTCTTGACTTCTTCTTCGGTTCAGTAGGTTGGTTGTTTTCAAAGAGTTGCTTCAATGCTTTTCTCCTTTACAGTATGTTGTACCTTAGCTTCAATTGTTCTTCTTCTTCTTAATTCTTCTTGCAGTTCTTCAGTAGGTTGCTTCTGCGTGATTCCTTTCTTCATTTCCTCTTTCTCAAATTTGCTTCATCTTTCTTTGGATTGCTTCCTTAGTTGTCTGCTTGCTTAGCTTTCTTCTGATCTTCAGTAAGTCTTCCTTATCTATCTTCTTCCTTTGTTGTCTTCTTCTCTTCAGATAAGTCTTTTTCTTTGGTTCAACATATTATCTGAAACACAATACAGAAGAATACCTTTCTCAGTAGAACCTATTTTCTTATAGTATAGTATGATATTTCTTATGTTCTAGTCTAATTTGTTATTCATTAAAACCTAAGGATAATGAGTCTTAAGCTTAATTTAAATACTTAAATTAATTCTAAGACTCAACATTCTCCCCTTTTTAATGATGACAAATTAGATATGTCTTACAAAATATATGAAAGAAATTAAAGATGAGTTAATCATTTTGACAGGTTAAAGTTTGAATATTATTTTTTCTCTTTTTAGATAGCTCCCCTATCTATATTACTCCCCCTGAGAAGAACATTTTTCTACTTATTTCTCCCCATTTAATCATGTTTTCTTCTCAGAGATGATCTTTGAACTTCTCTTTTGATTAAAGATACATTCTTTAATCCATATTACTATCCAGTTATATTTATCCTACCTTGTTGTTATATTCTTTTTAGATTTCTTTTATCTCTGAATCTCTTTAAATTATTTGTTTCTTCTTTTAACTTTGTTAACTCTGTTATTTTGTTAGTTATATATTTCTCCCCCTTTTTTCATTATTTAAAAGGAAATGTTAATGAGAAAATTTTGAGCAAAGTTTTAACATAGAGTTTTATACCAACTGTAAGTGAACTCAAAAAATTTTAAAGAAGATTTAAAGAAGATGAACAGACATCATAAACAAAATTTTATAAACAAAATCCCAGATATGAACAACCAAATACGAACAAGTATACAGGGTTTTTATTAGAAAATCTTTTGAAAATATTTACAAATATATGAAAATACATAGATCAACATTGATAATGAGCTTCTTCTAGACAATAGGCCTCCACTGTCCATTTTAAGTCGTAGCTCCTTTCTCAGCCTTACATCTTCTCAGTATTGCTTTCTGAACCTTATTAGCTTTTCAACCAAATACTCTCTGCGTTCGGTCTTTTTCTTCATCAGGCTCGTGGGGAATCTCTTCTGCCTACACAGACATTCCACCATCAGTCCTTGCAGCAACTGAAGTTGCTTTAAGGAGACAGGGTAGTCTGTGACTGCATGTACCTTCAAAGGGCACACCATGGTGTAGCTGGATCTCCGGATCAGGAGGTTAAGCAAAACCTTACGGTTAATTGCTCCACAGCATCCTGATCACAACATGCAGAAAGATTCGAGGAACATTATGTTTCTTCTTCTGAAGAAGAATGGTGGTGCAAGCACCCATTAATGTTCCTTTCGCTTTTACACCGAGCACCCATTTCAGATTAGCAGTGTTAAAGAGATTTTCTTTTCCCATTACTTGAGCTTTCGGATAGACTTCTCTCTTTTCAACACTTTCTTTCATAGGCTTCACAAACACATGAACACTGGTTTCATTTCTTCTCAGAAGGTGAGATAGGTTTGTTGAGATGAAGTTATCCTGAGGGTTCTTGCGTATATAAAGACCTTGAGTGATGTGACTAAAGAGAGGGGCAGAGAGAGATATTTAAATCTTTTGGTTGAATCTTTACGCATTATTCATCGGTTCAGATAGCCTTTACTGATGACAGAAGTAGGCTTAGCACAGACATAGGGAGAAGTATTGTGCATAAAGGTATGGATGAATGGAGCATCAATAGTCTTGAGAGAACTCAATTATCAATGATACGTTTAGTTAAAAATATATGTATATATATACGCATAAAGACTTGTCTTTTCAATCACTATTGAAGATAGGTTTTTAGTAAGAGAATACAAAACGACAAAGAAGGTTTTGAAAAGAATTTTTACACAAATTAAGTTAATATTATCAGTTCAGATGCTTTGCTGAATTTAGAGGGTTTTTATCAGCTGGGACTCAATATTATTATCTTCAACAATTATTTTGATGCTTCTGTTTGAGTAATTCTTTTCCCTTTTTACATTAATTAGAAGAAGGAAATTTATAACATAAGATGTTCAGACATAAAAGAACATTTTTTTTAAGGAAAAAGCAAAATGAATTGCATCAGACAGCAAGGAGTAACAATGTATGGGCAAAAGAATTGTTTTAAAACAGGATATGGAAATTATATTATGATTAAAATAAATTTTAAGACAGGGAAGATTAAGAAGATTGGCTATCACTAAATCCATCATTGTTATCGGTCCCCTTCTCTTCTTGCAACCTCCTCAACGCCCTCTGGGTCCTTTCAAGATCTAGACGAAGAACGGTGTTCTCCATCTTCAGCCTTTTGACTTCAGCATGCTCCAAGGATTCTCTTCTTCTTCTTTCATCATTTGGACCTTCAATCCTGAAGATGCTGGGGCGCCTGTGATCATACAGGTTTTCAAGAGGAATATCATTTTGGGCAAGAATCCTCATGATCACAGTATTATGAGGCAGGATATTGGGATTCTCTTGTTCTCTTCTGATCATACAGTAGAAGATGATCCAAGGTAGATTTATCTTCTTCTTTCAAAGAAGGTTTATAACACAGAATCTCTCAATCATGGAGAGATGGTTATCTCCCTCACATGGAATCACACGGTACTTTAAGATGTTGAAGAGAATTTTGCAGATATTCTTCATCCCACTTTCTTCATAGATCAACAAGTTTAACCTTCCTGACCCGTCGTTGAATTGCTCCCAGAGGGATGTGAACTTTTCTCCTTCATCTTTGACTCCAAGAGCCTTTCCCAGAGATTTGTTATCTATGAGGATTTCACGACCCATTACTTGAGCCTTGATATAGATATTTCTTGGTTCCTCCACCACTTTAATGGTGCTCCAGAACTCACGAACGCTTGCCTCATGCCATTTATAGTCAACAGCTTCAAAGAATGGTAGCCATCTCGCACTTTCAAACATTTCAGAAATATTTTGTCTTTCCTCTGAAAGACTGTTGAAGTCCAGAACTTGAGTTTGAAAAATGATCGAAGAGGACGCCATGAAAAAGAGTAGGCAAAGGTAAGTCCTCAGAGGGTTTTTGGGAGGAATTAGGATCTTGAGATAATTGAAGAGAAGTTGTAGAGGGATTGTAAAAAGGTTTACTGCTTCCTACGTGTGACTTTATAGGCTCCGATTAGCATTTAATGATGGTTTACGCGGTGCCGTTATAGGAGAACGTGCGTTGTGTAATCGATAGTTGAAGAGCCATCTCCTTTCATCAACCATGTCATTAATGATTAATACACGATATTTTATTTATTTATTTATTTTTAAAATTTTTATTTTCCAAAGTATTAATTATGTAAAGTTGTTTTAATTTAAAAAAATGACTTGTAAATTAGGATGAAAAGAGAAAAAAAATTGATTTTCAACAAATAAACTTATTTCAAATAAACACATATCAGAGCAATTATTTTTCATACAGATGTATTTCATACAATGCATATAGATAGAGATAGGAAAGATGTTACCGCGAAGGATTTTGATTTGATCGTGCTTTCCTCTTTTCTCCATGCTCTTGTGTATTGATGCTTCAGCAGCTTGAAAAATGAGTTTAAGAGAATATACTCTTTTCTCATTCGTTTATCCACTTTATCTCAGAGTTGCTTCAGCTTGATGAGGTTTCCATATTCTGAGGATCTACTCCTTCAGCATTGTTAGATGCTCAACCCGATGGTGAGCTTTGATACCACTTGTTGGAGCCACAGGGAACACTAGAAGGGGGGTTGAATAGTGTTTTTAAAAATTTTAGCTTATTTTGAAAACCTTTTCATAAAAACGTTTAATTAAAATTTCATAAGTTATTAGTGAAAACTCATTTAGCAAATATATAAATATTTAAGAGTGGTATGGAAGCTATACTAATAAGTTTTCCAGAAACTTGCTTATCACAATGAAATGTGTATGCATTCTAAAATTACTTCAGAAGGTTCAATAAAACATTTTCAGAAACTTGTTTTAAAGCTTATTTTGTTAGTTTACAAACACAAAATATAAACAAGTATTTATAAAATGTTTAGCACTGTTATCTAATAGATTCAATTACTTTCTAGAGACTGAATTATTAGAAGCACTACTAAGCCACTTCAGAAGGTTTGTTGAAAATGAATTTTTAACAAGATTGATAAATCAAGTTTTGTTGCGTTGATTGTAAGATCACTTTTCAAGCCTTTCCCCAGGTTTGAAATAAACAAGTAAATGACAGAATATAAAGAGTTAAGGGAAGAGGGAAATTTACACACGAAATTTATACTGGTTCACCCACTAATACAGTGAGCTACATCCAGTCCCAGGGCAAACCACCACTGGATTTTCACTAATCCCGCAAGATTACAACTATTCTTTATACCAGCCTCTCCAGGCTTAACAACAAGTATTCTTTGTTTTCAACTGCCTCTCCAGGCAACTCATACAGTATTCTTTGTTCACCCAGCCTCTCCAGGCTGTACCAAGTATTCTTTGTTTTCAACTGCCTCTTCAGGCAACTCATGCAGTATTCTTTTACAGTCAAGCCTCTCCAGGCTCTAACACAAGTATTCTTTATCAACCAAGCCTCTCCAGGATCTAAACCAAGTATTCTTTTCTGTCAAGCCTCTCCAGGCTCTACTCAAGTATTCTTTTCTATCAAGCCTTTCCAGGCTCTACTCAAGTATTCTTTTCTATCAAGCCTCTCTAGGTTCTACTCAAGTATTCTTTTCTATCAAGCCTCTCCAGACTCTACCAAAGTATTCTTTCTTCCACCAAGCCTTTCCAGGATCTCCAGAATATTCTTTCTCCAAGCCTCTCCAGGCTCTCAGAGTATTATTTCTTCAACCAAGCCTCTTCTGGCTCTCAGACACTTATTGTGTTTACAATGAAAGTTTTTTTAAGTTTCTGAGAAACTTAAACCTTAGAGACTTGTACAAAGAGATAACTGAGTATGACACTCAGGACACAAAGATGAAGTTCTAAGTACAAGGAATAACAAAGTTACAAGTGTATAATTCTAAGCTCTAATTCATCTCTATATGATCAGAAGGTTGGCTTGATATGTTCTGTATTGAGATTGGCCAATTTCTTCTGTGGGCTTGATAAAATTCCATGGTTCGAAGATAGATGTTTGGGAATTCATGGTTGCCCATTTTGGTTGACACCTTATGGATGCATCATTGGGAATTTTTGGCCAACGTGTCAGCATCTTCAAAGACTTTCTTGAGGCTATTTATATGTTCTGGAATTATAACTGTTTGAAGACTACTTGATTTTACCGTTGAGAAGAAATGATTAAGCTCATATAGCCTTTGTGAAATAACTTATCATTCGGTAGCTTTTGTCTTAAGCAGATAAGGTGTGCAGATAACTTGGTTCTGACACCCTGTAGATAAGCTCTTTTATCCTGAGAGATTTTCTTCGTCTTCAGCAAGTTTATATTTCTCTCTCTTCTTCTTTCTTCATTTCTCTTCTTGTGAGTGTAAGGAGGTAGGATATTAAGACCCGTTAGACTTTTCCTTTTTCCCGTTGTGAGTTAGGTTCATAGCTTCTGTGAAATAGGGCATAGTAGGTGTGTAGATATAGATATTGTTCTGACACCTAGCTGTTTTACTCACATATTTTCTCCGAGAGTGAAATTGCCTCTCTAGCAAGTTGGCTTAGCTTCTCTCTCCTTTTCTTCATCTTCTTCTTCTTATCCCTTTACAACAGTAAGTCTTTAGAAATGATAACGTTTGACTTCATTTTAGTCCTGTTGTGTTTTCTGCTTTTCTTCTTACTTGAGGTACACGCCTCTGATAGCGTATTGCAGAGTTTGTGCAGACGTAGGTGTACAACAACGCTGACCTATCTCTGACCTCTATTTGCTTTTTTACCTTTTTCTCCTTTTTCTTCCTTGAAAAGAGCTTCTCGAAATAAGGAAAATAGCTTTTGCTACTATTTCCTTTCTAGATGAAGGCATAAGACATTTAGACAATTTTCTAGTTGTTGATCAAATGGTCTTTGCCTTTGTTGAGACTTCTCGACGTTTGAGATTTGTACACGTAGTTAGAGAGTTGAGAGTCTTCATATCTTCAGAGTGTTATATGACGTGTCTGGCTTCTTCTTCTTCAGAGAGTTTGAAATGCCACGTTACTACGTTCATAGAGTATGCACATACTTTCAGAAGGTTGAGTTGCTCCAGCATAAATTGATTCTTCTTTTAATCTTCATTCTTCATATGGTTGCTACGTTGTTCTCCCTTGTTCTTGGTGATCTTCCTATGAGCATTGTGTCTGACTTTTGTAGGTTGAAAAATTCATCATCTTTGATCATTTCATTAGATTTAGACACTTCAGCATGTTGAATGTTCTTTGTTCTTGATGTTTTCTGATAGCTTGATTCTTCAGATAGTTTGATGTAATGCTTTTCTTTCTAGCCTTTTACTTCTTCTTCTGCTTCTTGACTTCTTCTTCAGTTCAGTAGGTTGGTCGTTTTAAGAGAGTTGCTTCAATGCTTTTCTCCTTTATAGTATGTTGTACCTTAGCTTCAACTGTTCTTCTTCTTCTTGCAGTTCTTCAGTAGGTTGCTTCTGCGTGATTCCTTTCTTCATTTCCTCTTGCTCAGATTTGCTTCATCTTTCTTTGGATTGCTTCCTTAGCTGTCTGCTTGCTTAGCTTTCTTCTGATCTTCAGTAAGTCTTCAGATAAGTCTTTTTCTTTGGTTCAACATATTATCTGAAACACAATACAGACGAATACCTTTCTCGGTAGAACATGTTTTCTTATAGTGTGGTCTGATATTTCTTATGTCCTAGTCTAATTTATTATTCATTAAAACCTAAGGATAATGAGTCTTAAGCTTAATTTAAACACTTAAATTAATTTTGAGACTCAACAGAATCTTCATAGGAGGAGACATGGCATTGGCAAAAATAGAGAGTAATGTGAAAGAGAATTGAATTTATGAAGGAAGCAAACTATCTTTCACTTTGGTTATAGCTCCTATTTATAGTGAGAGAAAAATGAAGGCAACAACTCCCTCCTAGGCATTGAAGAATGTGAGAGAAAGAGACAATGAGAGTGTTAGATCCTAGGGGATTGGTAACAAAAGCTACTGTTGATAAAAAATGGTTTCGCCTTAATATCCTAGGTTTGCCTTTTTGAAGGAAAAAACACATAGATAAACTCTTTCACTAAAAAGAAAGGTGATAGAATCAAGAACACCAAAAACCAATAAAAAGAATTCCATCTCTCTTTTCTAACTCTTCAAAAGCATGAATTTTGCTTCTGTATGGGGAAATTCACCTTATAAGTGTTCTAGATTAGGTAAAGAGGACTCATGTTGAACTTAGAACACATAATTTCAATCAATTAATCACACACATATGCATTTGATCTTTAATGAAGCTTAATCTTTCTTCTAGAAGATACTCAGAAAAGATATCAACAAGTTAAGAATTTGTCTCAACATATTTCAGTTCAATGTCATGCTTATGACCATGATCTCTAATAAAATAATACTTTATTTCAATATGTTTTGATCTAAAGTGATGTATGGGATTCTTAGATAGGTCTATATCACTTGCATTATCACATAAGATTGAGATTTCAGCGTACCTCAGGGAGTAATCTTCCATTTAATGCTTAAACCCCAACATTTGTGAATAACTTACTGTTGATATATATTTTGCTTCAACAGTGGATAGGGCAATAGTATTTTGCTTGCTGCACATCTATGATATGAGAGATTAACCAAGAAATTGGCATTCACCATTTGTGCCTTTTTCTCTCAATCCTAACTCCAGCAAAATCAACATCATAAAATCCTACAAGATCAAAGCTTGTTCCTTCCTTGTACCAAAGGCCAAGATTAGTAGCTCAAACAAGGAATCTAAATATCCACTTTACAGATATGACATGAAATTCTGTTGGGAGAAGATAGAAACCTTGCACATAATCCAATTGAAATTGCAATAGCTTGCCTACTTGCTTTTTAAATATAATAAGGAAGCAATCATACCTTTGTGTTCCTTTTTAGAAACAAACTTACCACATTTGTCTTTATTAAGAAAAGTGGATGGATGGATTGGAGTTGTCATTGGCTTGGCTCCATCCATTTTGAATCTTATAAGAAGATCCTTTGTAGACTTTTCTTGAAGAGTGGAGATTTTATCATCATCTTCTTTCTTTCTTTGTTTCTAATCACTTTACCTTTATCATCCATCTTGTTTTTGAAAACTCATCTTGTTCCAATGATGGATTGATTTTGAGAAGGGGAACTAGTGTCCACACTTTGTTCTTTTCAAAATGTTCAAGTTCTTCTTCTAATGTATCTCCAATGATTTGATCATAAGGGTGAGCATTAACTTTATTTTCCAGCTCCTAGATATGGATGGATCACTGGAAGCTTGTTGAATATTCCTCATTATGTTTTTCATAATTAAAATCAGAATCTACATCCTTGTGTTTCTGATCCTTCTTTTGATCATCTTCTAATTCCTGACTTCTTCTTCTGAAGTTAGATTTGTCCTTCTGGTTTAGATTTAGTTCTCCTATTTCATTTTCTAAACTTGCAGTTCTTTCTTCCTCAAGAGAAGCATTAGATTTAATGAAAAGAACAACATGCACACTTTCCTCAATCAGTTTGATTTCTATAGGCTTTTGACGTTAGAGAATATCCAAGATAGATAGCCTTATTAGATTTTGAATCAAACTTGCCAATATAAAGTTCTCATCCAAATGTATGCAAGTATGAAATGTTTAGACTGAAATGTTTCACATGCTTCTAATAGTGACTATTTTCAAAGTATAGTATGAAATGCTTACAACCTCAGCCCAAAAATATTTTTAACACTAGAGTCATTTAAAATGGTTCTAGCCATCTCTTGTAGTTTCCTATTCTTTCTTTTCACAACTCCATTCTATTATAGAGTTCCATGGCATGAAAAGTTGTGAGAAATTCCATTCTCATCAAAGAAGGCTTTAAATAAGGAGTTTTTAAACTTTTCTTCATGATCATCACTCACAGAAGCAATACTGGATCATTTTCCAATTTGGACATTCTTGCAGAAGCTTCTAAAAGACTCATCCTTTGTGGTTAAGAATAAAGCTAATGTGAATCTTGAGTAGTTTATCAAAGTCTCACCTCGAAATGACTTCTGAAATAAGAGATGATATTTTATCACAACAAACATCATACAGATTTTCTAAGCCCATAAGAGATAATCTCATTTAAGATAGTATATACAAAGATGTTCTAATCAGCAAGTTACTGCTCTTAAATCATAAAAATCTCACTGACTCATGTACTTCAAACAAAATCTGTGAATTATTTTCAAATCACATGAATATGAGATTTCACCATAATAAAGTAGAGATCTCAAGCTTTCTAACAACACAAAGATCATGCAATTTGGATTTTTCTATCCCAAGATATGATGCATTTAAGTTGACTGATTTATCACAAAGTACAGAATGTGACAGTTTTGGCTTTTATGCACTGATACAAATCCATGCAACCAGAAATTTAAATACTTAATGGGATTAAACTATTATGTATTATCTTTCAAATTCAACTGGTTTCAATTGAAAAAGATTTTCCTAGCTCCAGTTATAAACATCCAAAAATAGTAGGCTCAAATTTGATTATATAACAAAACAGTCTACTTTAATGACTTATTGGGAATTATTTAGATGTTAAAAATTTCTGAAACTTTCCAGTCTAAAATTAATATCAATCATTTTTCCAATGAAATTGGTTTCACTCAAATATTATTCTTGTAGCTCAAGTTATGATCTGATGAAGTGCACTGCTTTATATCAGAATTTATAACAGAACGACTATATTCATGAATTTACTGGGACTTTTGTGGTTAAGATAAAATTCTCAAACTTTCCAGTTTAATAATATCTTAAATAAGCTTTCAAGAAAAATTGGTTTCACTTAAAAATCATTTATGTAGCTCAAGTTATGATATGTCGAAGTGGACTGGTCTATGTCAGAACTTATAACAGGACTGTTGTATTCACAAATTTACTGGGACTTTTGTGATTAACGTAAAATTCTCAATTTTTCTAGTTTGATACTACCATCAATAATCTTTCAAAAAAACATTTGTTTCACCTAAAATAGACTTTTGTAGGTTAAGTTATGCTTATCAGAATTTTAAACTAGCAGTATTGGCACATTACTTTTGATCTTCTAATCATTTTCTTTTTATGTTTAAGACTAATAATATGATTAGAATAGAATGTCCATATAAATTTCAATCAATGATGATCATTCAATCACTAAAGCACACAAGACTGATGGGTTTCTAGCAAGCGAACCAAAAATCCAGTAGTATAATAGTAAGAAGAGTTATCGTATTCACAGGGAACGGTCAACTCGCGTATATTCGTGGTCTATTTATCAAGAGACAAATAATAGATTTGTGAGAATATTGTGGGTGGAAATTATAAATTGAAAATTAATAAGTAATAAAAATAGAAAGGAAGAGTTAGAGACACTTTACTTGGACTGGGATTGAACTTCATATCATCACACCCTTTGTGCATGTAAAAACTATCTATTATTTTAGGTTTACTCTATAATACTGTAGACAAACTATATTGCTTATGACCCCGAGTTACCAGGCGCCAGTCACACTCAAAGATAATCCATGCGGGCTCTCCCAAGCGACAGACTTACCCTCGGCTTATTTGGTTCTCTTTATTCCGTTTATAAAAGAACTAATTGATAAACGAGGCCTAATCCTGTAGACGCACCTTCATAAGAGTACTCACACTACCCATTACTCATCAGGATACATCCATGTGTCGGTCCTGGATAGACAATCAACTAATCCTTTGCTATCGATACTAAGGCCTAATCCTGTAAACGCCCTTCGCTAGAGTACTGTCACTACCCATCGCTCATTAGTAACACTCATGTGTCGGTCACAGAGTACCGAGTCCTCTTATTCAATCAGAGTTTGGGTTTCTTCAGAATCCGCTCCCCCATCCTCAATCCTAGTCGAAACTAGCCTATAACTCCGGCGCAAGCGCGGAAGTTAGGAATTAAGCATAGAATAAGATTACCAATATTATAGACAGAGAGCTCAGGAAATAATAATATAGAGTTTACATACACTTGGGGATAGAATCAATTACATTCAATCCTAATGGAGAGTTAACTACACAAGGTAGCCATACAAACCACCGAAGATGTTGTCACCATCTTCAATCCTTGTGAAGCGCTCCTCCTCTCCTACTCTAAAATTAGCTTTGGTGCATCATCTCTGAAATATTATTGAATTACAATAATCGTGCACACTTTGATCTGGTGCAATGAGGTCCTATTTATAGGCTAAGGAAAGACAAAGAAAATTGGGGAGAAATCTATCTAAAAACGACAACAGGGCAAGAATCTTCGTGATCTGCGCTTTACCCTACGCTACAGCGCAGGAACCAGAGGGCTGCGCTTCACCTTGCGCTACAACGCAGGTTGAAGCGCGCAACGCGTCCTGCAGCTTCAATCTTTCTCTTTTTAACTAGATCTCTCCCCGAGACTGGTTTTGGTTGATTTGTCTTTCCTTGTTTCCCTTTTCTTGATGAAATCTTGCATTTATTGAGCATCTTGTATTTAATTGGGAAGGTTGTCTACAGAATCCTTGTTTGATTGGCAGTGATATCTTCATTAATTGCTTCAAATAATCTTCAAATCTTCATTTATTGCCTTCAATCAAACTTCAAATCTTGCAGATATCTCCCTTATTTAATTCTATCTTTCCTTCAAATCAAATCCTTGCAATATTCTGCAAAAATCAGCAATATTTCTATCAAAATTGCATCAAATTCAAATCTCAGATTAATAAATACAATTTATCTAATATTAAATAAAAAGGGATTAAACTGGGGCAAAAATACCATTTTATCCTTGATAAGTGAACTAAAAAGTGCTCTAATTTATCAGATAATTTTCACTTATTAAAGACAGTAGCATAAACCTATTAGGAATGTGCTTCAAATTCATTGACTCTATGAAATGAATATGCATTGGGGATAAAAATCTTTAATACCTTGTTCTTGGTCAATTGAACACTACTTTTTCTTACCCATTGCTTCTTTCTATAAGTAATGAACCTTTGAGATTTCACACCAAGCATTTGAGAAGCATTGGCTAGAGTCATGTTCCTTCTTTGGATGGAACGTTTTCATTTAAGCCTTGGAAGTATTTTCCTTTGGCTAATGGTTCTATCTTCTTGAGAATTTTTCTGCATAACAAAATTACTAAGGAGACATTTTGGTACCTATTTCATCTTGGGTCCTTGAGTGTTAGTGGTTAAACTCTTAAGAGATTTAGAAACCCATTTCATCTTGAGACAGAATGATGTCTTTATCATTTGAAGATCATTTTGACAAATATAGACATGGTATTGGGATGAGATTCTAAAATCTGTTTGCCATAAAATTTCCTTAGTTTTCCATGTAAAATAACATTCTTCCCATTATTGAAAAAACATGGAATTAGAGCAAGTAGATACTTCAGTTTTGGCAAATGTTGAAAATAAGTTATCAACTTCATTTTCAAGATAGTTGAGGTTTCACAATTTTCAAATATATCTTCTTTAAGAAAATCATATTCTAACTTTCAAAGTTTCAAGTTGAAGTTCAGTAGAAAAGACCATTTTTAACCATTTCATATTCTTATTTTCAAAGCTTATCAAATCATCATTCAATTCATCACAGACAAATTCTATCTCATCATAGGGAGGACAATGTTCAAGTTTAGCAGTACATACCTTAAGGTCCTTTTGAGCCACATGTAGAGTTGTATCAATTTATAGCATCATTGGCTTCTTCTTGAAGTTGTTCATTTCTTCAATATTCTGCATCAACACTTTTGGAGTATGCTTCTTGGTTGGCCATTACTTCTTCTTGAATCTTTTCTTCTCACACGATTAAGTGTGCTCAACCCATAGAGGCTGAGCTCTGATACCAATTGAAGTAAATCAGAGAGTCATAAGAAGGGGGGTTGAATTTTGACCCTTGAAAACTTTTGGTCCAACCTACAAGTAATTTGAATAACTTACTGATCTTTGCTCAAGGAATACCTTGGCTATCAGAAGTTGCTTCTAGAAGATAGTAGTTAGTGTATAATGCCAACTGAGTTGATTGAAACTATATTTTTAAAGGTAAGCAATATCATAGGGACTGATATCATCAAGTTTTATTCTTCATATAGTGTATTTAATCTAGATACAACTCAAATAAGGTTCAGAAGAATAATATAAAGTTTCTGCAGTTATGCAGAAGCAAAATAGTGAATCTTTCACTTTAAACCTTTCTTTTGAAAGGTCAAATGATTTTATATTTTAATAAAACTTTCCAGAATAGTTATTTAACCAATAACTAATAAGATTATATGATAAAATCTGTTCAGAAGAAAGTTCATATCAATCTGATATTTTTAAATCAAGTTACACAACGAAATCTGATAAATGTTTCTTCTGAAGTATCAAATGAACTTGAAACTTGATGAAACTTTCCAGATCAGATATGTAAATAGTAAAAAATCATAATATAAAGTTAGATATAATTAAAATCAAGTTTGTAAAGATCTAGTAGTTTGAACCTCAAGTTTCAATGTTGAACAATGAATAGATTTCAAGAAATGTGCTTCTGAAGCAACAAACAGTTTCATAATTTAATGAAACTTTCTAGATTAGTATTTGAATTGATATAGATGTGATTTATGTGAAAATATTAGTTTAGAAATAGGTTTATCAAAATCTGGTAGCTTGAACCCCAAGTTTCAATGTTGAACAATGAACTGATTTCAAAAAATATGCTTCTGAAGCACCAAACAGTTTCATAATTTAATGAAACTTTCCAGATCAATAATTGAACTGATAAGGATATGATTTATGTGAAAATATCAGTTTAAAAATAGCTTTATCAAAATCTGGTTTACTTCTTGCTAAATATTCAAAGTATGAACAATAATTAGCAAATCAATGAATGTAAGTGCAAGAAGATAAAGAGAGTAAAGGTAAGAGACATTGCACAGATGATTTTTATACTGGTTCACCCTCACAATCCTTGGGCTACGTCCAGTACCTACCGCAGTAGGATTTTCCACTAATCAATCTTGATTACAATGTATTCTTTGCTCCCACAGCCTCCTCAGGCTCTTTTCCAAGTATTATTATGAAGCCTCTTCAAGCTCTAACATCAGTATTTTTTGCTCAGCCTCTGCAGGCTCTACACACTCTCAAACCAACACTAACTCTCTCTAGTTAGCTTGGGAGATCACAAACACTCTTCTACAAGAGATGGGTTTTTTATGTATGGCCCACAAAACACTCATGGAGTGGATTATTCTTTACAAAACTGAACCAAGACACACTCTCTATTAATTTATGAACAACAACTCTGCATCTTGGAGCGGTCGAAGGAGAACCTCACTCTAGAAGGGAATTTCTACATTATGGCTCTTTGGATTTCTTCCCTTTGTTCTCCTTGATGTTTCCCAGCTGAATGGGTTATATTTATGGAGTTATGGTGATCAAAATAGTCGTTGGAAATGCTTGGAGAGGAAGACAAGTTCCCAGCTGGTCATCTAAGTGTTGTCACTTTCATGTGGCAGCTTTTCTCTTTTTTCAGCTTTGACTGGTCATATCTTCTAGAGCGTATCTTCTGAAGCCAGTAATTTCATTCTGTTTGACCTTTCTTCTTCTGGAGTAGTTAGTAAGACATGCATAAATACTGGGCATTTTCTCATTTTTAGCAAAAGATGTCTTAAACTCTAAATTAAAATTGCAGCCGGTTCTGCCAATTTCTTTCTTCTGGAGGTTGCTGAGGGTCTGTTTCTTCTGCAAAAATTTTGTTTCTTTTTCTGGAAGTGTGCAGAATTTTGTTTCTTCTTCTGAAGTGTGTGTATAATTCTGTTTCTTCTTCTAGAGCAAACAGCTTCTTCTGGAAATGTGCAGAAATTATGTTTCTTCTTCTGGAAGTGTGCAGAAATTATGTTTCTTCTTCTGGAAGTGTGTAGAATTATGTTTCTTCTTCTGAAGCTTCAAATATGCTTGTAAAACTTCCAATCTTTTATCCTTGCTTTATTTGCATTGTGAGAGAAGTAATTATGCTTATGGAAGCTTCTTTGAGTGTTCTTCAACTTGAAATACTCAAGGATAACAACTTGAGGAGTGTGGGAAGTTGTTCAATGCTTCTAAAGATACCTTGAACATGTTTACAACATGAAATGTTAATTTGATGCTTCTGCAGAAACTGTAAGTTCTGCTTCTAAGCACAAAACTATATTTCTAGTCATATTGACCTTCACCAATTACTTTGCATCAATAACACTTGGAATGAATATTCTTGAATTGCTTAAGTTATCTTTCACATTCAGAAGGTGTCAGGTTTCATGAAAAGCTCCTTCTCATGCTTCTAGTGGTCTTGAATGATCCTTCTAAAGCTTCAACTTTGCTTCGGAAGCTTGATACAACTTAGTTTAATACTCATGGGATCTTAGATGAACTATCTTGACCTTCTTGAAGCTAAGAAGCTACTTCTTGAACTCGTTTCATCACTTTTGACATGAAAAGCTCTATGTAACATGCTTTTGGACTCATGTTATGATGTTAAATGTTGTATTTGATCTTTCCACCTTCATTCTATAACTTTTCATGTATTCTTTCAAGCATTCTCAAGTGCAAATATTAGTACCAAAGTATTCAGAACACTTAGAATATTTTTGTGAAAGTTTATTATCTTTAAAACCTTTGCTCAAAAGGGTCTTGGACCTTACAGAAGGAAGTGGTGAAGAAAGAGGTGTTGAAACTTCTTGATGCTTGTTTGATCTATCCTATCTTTGACAGTGCCTAGGTCAGCCCGTTCTAGGTAGTTCCCAAAAAGGGAGGTATGGTTGTAATTAGTAATGATAAAAATGAATTAATCCTTACTAGGACAGTCATAGGTTGAAGAATGTGCATAGATTATAGGAAGTTAAATCAAGCAACTAGAAAAGATCACTTTCCTTTACCATTTATGGATCAAATGTTAGAAAGGTTAGCAGGGCATGCTTTTTATTATTTTCTGGATGGTTACTCAGGTTATAACCAAATAGTTGTAAATCTAGAAGACCAAGAAAAAACTGCTTTTACTTGTCCTTTTGGTGTTTTTGCTTACAGGAAGATGTCGTTTGGATTATGCAATGCATCAGCGTCCTTTCAGAGATGCATGCTTGTCATTTTCTCAGCCTTGGTAGAGAAGTGCATAGAAGTCTTCATGGATGACTTCTCAGTTTTTGGAGGATCATTTAATGAATGCTTGGAGAACCTGAACATCGTACTGAAACGGTGTGTTGACACTAATCATGTGTTGAACTGGGAGAAGTGCCATTTTATGGTGAATAAAGGTGTGGTGTTGGGCCACAAAATTTCTGCTAGAGGCATTAAGATGGACAAGGCAAAAGTTGAGGTCATTGAGAAGCTGCCACCACCAACAAATGTGAAAGGAATCATAAGCTTTTTGGGACATGCTGGATTCTATAGGAGATTTATCAAAGATTTCTCAAAGATAACAAAGCCACTCAGCAATCTTCTTAACAAGGATACCCCTTTTAATTTTGATGCTGATTGTTTGACTGCTTTTAAATTGTTGAAAAAAAATTGATTTATGCTCTTGTGGTAATTGCTCCTTACTGGAACTTGGATTTTGAATTGATGTGTGATGCTAGTGATTATGCTATAGGGGCAGTTTTAGGACAAAGAAAGTCTAAGGTTTTCCATGCTATACATTATTCTAGTAATGTTCTTACTGAAGCACGAGTTAATTATGCAACCACTGAAAAAGAACTGTTAGCAATAGTGTATGCACTAGAAAATTTTAGACCTTATTTGATTGGCTCAACTATCATTGTATACATTGATCATGCTGCACTTAAATATCTGTTGACCAAATCTGATTCTAAACCTAGACTGATTAGGTGGATTCTATTGTTGCACAAATTCGATTTGGTAATCAAGGACAAGAAGGGAAGCGAGAATGTTGTGGCTGATCACCTCTCAAGACTGGTAAATAAGGAGGTAAAATATGCTCAAACAGAGGTGCAAGAGGAATTCCCTGATGAGAAACTGATGAGGATACAAGAAAGGCCATGGTTTGCTGACATGGCTAATTTCAAGGCAGCAGGAGTGATACCTGAAGATTTCAACTGGCATCAAAAGAAGAAGTTCCTAAGGGATGCACAGAGATATGTGTGGGATGATCCCCACCTTTTCAAGATTGGAGCTGATAATCTATTGAGAAATGTGTGTCTGATGATGAAGCCAAGAGCCTTTTATGGCATTATCACAACTCACCTTATGGAGGACACTTCAATGGAGAAAGGACTGCTGCAAAGGTCCTTCAATCTGGATTCTACTGGCCTACCTTGTTCAAAGATGTTCACCATTACATTCAACAGCGCGACAGCTATCAAAGAATAGGGGGATATCTAGAAGACATGAAATGCCATTAAATAGCATCTTGGAAGTGGAGGTTTTTGATTGTTGGGGCATAGATTCTGTATGACCTCTACCACCATCTTTTGGAAAAGAGTATCTCCTAGTGGCTGTGGAGTATGTATCCAAGTGGGTGGAGGCCATTACAACTGCAAAAGCTGATACGAAGACAGTAGTGCAGTTCTTGAAAAAGAACATATTTTCTCAGTTTGGTTCACCAAGAGTCCTGATTAGTGATGGGGGATCTCACATCTGTAATTCCCAACTACAGAAGGTCCTGGAGCACTATGGGGTGAGACACAAGGTTGCATCACCTTACCACCCTCAGACAAATGGCCAAGTTGAAGTCTCCAATATAGAGATCAAGAGAATCCTTGAGAAGACTGTAAGCTCTTCTAGAAAGGATTGGTCCATCATGCTAGATGATGCACTGTGGGTGTATAGAACTGCTTACAAGTCCCCCACAGGTCTCTTTCTTTTTTAGTTGGTTTATTGAAAGGCATGCCATTTGCTTGTTGAGTTAGAGCACAAGGCATACTAGGCCTTGAAGGTTTTGAACATGGACAAGCAAGCAGCTGGGAGAAGAAGAATATTGCAGCTGCATAAGTTAGAAGAAATGAGGCTCAACGCCTATGAGTCCTCCAGAATTTACAAAGAGAAGACCAAGGCCTATCATGACAGGAATCTCATCAAGAGGAAGTTCTACCCAGGCCAATCAGTTTTTCTGTTCAACTCCAGGCTAAAGTTGTTCCCTGGGAAGTTGAGATCAAAATGGTCTGGACCGTTCCTTGTTAAAGAAGTTAGACCCTATGGAACTGTGGAACTGGAAGATGCTGAATCAAAGAGAAGTTGGGTTGTGAACGGGCAGAGATTGAAGTCGTACTTCATTGGTGAAGTTGATAGACTCTCAACTGTCATTCATCTTCAAGAACCTTAAGGAAACAGGTGTCAAGCTATATGACGTTAAACGAGCGCTTCCTGAGAGGCAACCCAGTGTTGTAGGTATTATTTTTGCAGTTTAGGTTTTGATTTTGTTGTGGTCTGTATATATATTATGTGTTAGTTAGGTTTTTTTTGTTTGTTTAGTTTAGGAATCATTAGGAACTGGTTGAGTGAGTGTGAGGGAGAGAAAAGTGGAAACCTTGATCTTTGTGAATTAGCAGAAAAATTTGACTAAGTGTTGCGTTGCTTTGGTTCTGTTTTCTGCGCTTCACCTTCGCTAAGCGTAGGCAAAGCGCAGAAAAGCACCGGAACTTACTGTTTCCTGCGCTCAGCGCAAGTAAAGCGCAGGGAACACCCAAAACATTCTGTTTTCTATGCTTCGCCTACACTAAGCGCAGGATGAAGCGCAGCAGCGCGCTACTTGAATAATTGACACCTGCGCTTCACTTGCGCTCAGCGCAGGTACGCACTGTTGCATATATTTGAACTAAAACAGGGCAAGGGTCATTCAAATCTTCTCCCTTGTTTTTCTCAAGAGCTTTTGTGCGCGTTCCTCTGTAGATTACTCCTTTTTTCTTCCCTTTTTCACCCACAAACCTCTTTCATTCTTAGTTTATTTCCTGTATAAGGTATGTTTTTAAGTTTTGGTTTGACTTTTACAAATTAAAATCCTCTGTTTCTATGTTTTGATTGATTGAACCTTAGACTAGGAAACTTAGGCTTGTAGAATTGCATATTTTTAGGATTGTTCATCAATGTAGCTTTTGGATGATAAAATGGTTGTGGTTTATTGTTTAAACTGAGACTGTTGGTGTGCTCTTTGATTTTGCACTTTGATATGGTCAACTGTGGTGATAATCTATTTCTGTTTTAATATTTGCATTGCCCATTCTAAATGAATTTAGGACTATTTTCTGATGAATGCTTGAACAATTCTGTTTGACTTATCATGATAACAAATGCCACACGAATGCTCTGTTTTGAGTACTGTTGTTTCCATTGAGGAATATGATGTCATTGATTGTGTATGCATTGCAAGTTGTTTATGATTTTACTATTGATATTTATAATGTGGTTGTTCTGTTTACCTGCATATGAGTTATACTGATATATGGTTGGTATTCTTGATTAAACTTTTGCAGATGGTTCGTACCAAGATCACCGCAGGCCTCACTATTAATCCTTTTGGTTCCAGGGCAAGTAAAGGAAAAAGGGCAAGGTCTGACCCTCCGTTTGATGTAGGACAATTCAAGGATGCACAGGCCCAGGCTAAATACAGTTACATCCAAAACTGTAATTTCATTGTGGAAAGGAGAGTCGAAATTAATGCTGAGGAGTTCGATGAGTTCAACCAGAAGATCACCAGGAGGAGATGGAGGAGAGTGGCTGAGCCAGATAGATTCTATGATCGAGAGCTTGTCCGGGAGTTTTACTCCAATGCTATAGGTGAGTCGGGTGGTGTAGTTGATAAGAGATCTTATGTGAGGGGAAGATGGGTAGCCTACAATCGTGAAACGTTGATAAATGACTTTTTGGGTAGCCCGTCTCCCGATGATGCGGATGACTTGCCATGCCAGTACCATCAGTTGCTGAGAGAGATTGGGAACTATGGGCATGACGAGCTGGATACAAGGACTGCTCAGTACCTATGTTTGCTTGGGCGTACATATGAAGTTAATCAATATGGGGAGGCGTCCAGGATTATGAGGAAGGACTTGCGCAACATCTCTCAGATGTGGATGGTCCTCTTGTTGGCCAATGTCAGGCCAACCAACCATCTTTCTGACATCACCATTGAGACAGCGCACCTCCTTTATTGCATTCTCTCTTCTGTGGATGTTGACATAGCCAAAGTAATTTTTGAGAAGCTCCATCTTATGGTTAAGACTACAGTGGACCGTCGTAGTGAACGCTCCAAGATCAGTTTGGGATTCCCAACCCTCATGATAGCCTTGTGTCAGTACCAAGGGGTTGAGGTCCACCCTACCGCTCCTATCAAGGCACTTATCAACAAGGGGTATATTGAGTCTTATTGTATATCAGATGAGGAGTTGGAGCCACCTCCAGAACCCCAGGACGACCACCACTCTCCACCACCACAGCAACCACCACCAGTTGACATACCACCCCACATCTTCATGGAGCACCTATGTCGACAAAACATAGTTGTTCATAGAGGGATGCTTCACCTTCAGGACTTTTTATACCATAATGTGAAAGGACCACACCCAGGCATGCCACCTAAGCAGTTTCAGGCATATTTGCAGTGGCCTGGGGACAGTCCTATTGTTCCGAGGGGGTGGAGCAGCATCAGAAGATGGAGCTGGAGCAGCACATGATGAGGCATAATGCAGAGGATGATTGATTTTTTTTACGGTGTTTTTCTTTCTTTTTTCCATTTTTTTATCTTTTCTTTTCTTTTCTTTCATTTGATAATTTTATACTGTATTTAACACGTCAATGACATCAGTAATATGCAGTATGGATGTTAGGATTTCTCTATTTCATTTAAGTTAGGATTTTTTTATTTATTCTCGTTAGGATTATCTTCTTTATTTCAATTAAATTAGGACTTAGGAATTAGGAAATAAGGAATTAATTGAAAGGAATTCAAATTAGTGTCTTAAGTCTAGTACAACCAAGCAGACTGAACTAGGAGGAGAAAAAGGAAATAATTGGTGGAATTAATAATCATTTATGATTAGGATTTTGTGCAGGAAAATTAATTAAGGTAGTTAATTGTGCAATAGGTGATTTACTCGAGGAAAATTGCCATAAAACCAGTGAGTTTGTGAGTCCATAAACACTTTGAGAGTTTTTCACTGTTATTGCCAGTTGATATTGCCTTAGTTTTTGGTTTTATTACTGCACATGAAAAGCATGGAGATGATTAAGGAAACTTGTTGAAAATTGAAATTACTCAGTGCCAACTAGCCAACCTGTATATACTTGTTTTTTATAACCCATTTGAGCTTATATTTTTTCTTGAATTTTGCACCTTAACCTTACTTTTAATCAAGACCCTTTCCCTTTACACACTTAGGGATAGAGAGCATAGGTGCATTTCATTCAATAAGATTCGGTATTGGTTGGTTGAATGTGTGAAAAAGGAAACATTGAGTAATGTAATTCACTCCCACTTAAAAAAACTGCATGTATATAAGGGAGTGAATTACCAAGAAAAAGAGGCAAAAGTTTGTATTGAAGTATTAGAAACCAAGAATGAAGTGGTGAATTGGAAGTGAGCTGAGCAAATTGTTTATAATGTAGTTATGCTCTCTTTTCCCAAAAGTTGTGTTTCTTGATATATCATGAAAAACCATGATTCTTGGAAACCAAGCCTCATTACAACCTAGGAAAGACCTTAACATCCATGCTAATTGTGTGTTTGTATGTTAATTGAAAACGACTGGCAATTTTGATTGTTCAATTTTAGTGGAAAAGTTGAGGGAAACACTCACCTGTGAGGATTGAGAGAATTTTCCTTGATTTTAATCATATTCTGTCACAATTGCTTCACTTGAAAGAATGAATGCACTTTGATCTTGTTTTATTTGATGTTGGAAACACCAATTAGCTTTGATTTTAAATCTGAAGTTTGGAAAGTGAGTGTTGTCTAGCAAGAGACATTGAGAATGGATTCCAGTCAGTCATTTTTTTAGTTAGGAACTATGAATAACTATATGTACTTAATTATCTTTATTGAGGGCAAGCAAGAAGCTAAGTTGGGGGGAGTTGATAAGTCCTAAAAATTAGTAGATTTCTATATGAATAAAGCACTTATGAGTAGTAATTGCATGAATTTAGACTCCAAAATCACCCTTCTTTTCTTAGTTTATAGCAGTTGTAAATAATGATTTCTAATTTGAACTTGATGCTATTTTAATGAAGAAATTGTTGATTTTACAGATGAGGAGTTAATGTACAAGTGAAGCATCAAGAGAATAGTGAGCAAAGATAGGAGCAACATAGAGCAAGTTTCAAAGGATGACAAATTAGAGGAGTCAGTTGCTGTCTCCTGCGCTTCACCTGCGCTAAACGCAGGTAAAACGCAGGCCCATTTTGTTACTGTTTCCTGCGCTTCACCTGCGCTGAGCGCAAGACTCGTAACCCTTGCATTTTAATGAGTCGTGAGACAGTTTTTGAGAGAGACTTGGAGTTTTGGAAGAGAGGAAGTTTTTGGGAAATAATAGAGACAGTTCTAGAGCAAGGGAAAGAAGACAACAAAGCTGGAAGGCTTCACTGGAATCTTTCTCCTTAATTCTTGTGGGTTGTAATGGCTACCATGAGTAGCTAAACTTCTCTGTGGGATTGAATGTAGTCGATTCAAACCCCAATTGTATTTTGGATCTTTGATATTTAGGAATCCTTCTTTTAACAGTATTGGTGTTTTTATTCTTTACTTAATGCTTAATTCTATTTATCCAATGGAATTATGATTTCGATTTCTTGATTTGTCTGGGAAGCATTTCTTTAAATTTGATTTGGATAAAAATACTCAATAGATTGAATCACTAGGAATAGGGTTCAATATATTGATAGCTTTAAACAACTTTTCTTAATGCTAGGCAATTTATTAAATATCCGAGGGATCGGTGTTTAAAAGATTGTTCTAAGAATTTCATATTTGAGGAATCAATGTGAATGAAAATTATTTGTGCTTCAATATTGTTAATTGCAAATTCCTAAATGTTATTGAATTCCCAAAATACAAGAGGGGTGATAGATGAAGTTCAATCCTAGTTTCTCAATTGCCCAATTTCATCCAAATTTCTCTTTGTCTTAAATTCTTTTACAACATCTTCAAATTTACTTTTCGTAAACAAATTCAATCATTCCCAATCATATTTACTCAGTAAGTTTGAGTCCTAAGGATTTATTTTAAATCATTCCTCGTGGGTACGACAACCCCTACTTTTCAAACTATTATACTATTGCGATATTGGTACGCTTGCCAAGATCTCAACACCTAATTAACTCTTAATCATTCCTTAATCTCCTTCTTAATCATGGATTAAGCTTTTAATTACACTTAATTAGGGCTAATCACAATTAATTAGTCTTCAATCGTCATTAGATCTTAATCATATTATTAAACATTATTAATCCTTAATGAATTAAGTTAATCATAATTATGTGTAATTAAGACTTAATCACAATTAAACTTGATTAGGGTAATCATGATTAAGGTAAGGGTTAATCCTCATTAGGGTTGATTAAGGTTAATCTTAATTACTTGAGTACTAATCCTTGTTAAGTCCCACTCTTATTATTAATCATCATCAGTCTATGTAATTAAGAGTAATCCTTGTTAAGTCTATCCTAGTTGATTAACTTATGTAATTAGCTTAGTGGACTCCTTAACTTAATTTGAGTCTTAATTTCCCATTTGTAGGATTAGGGTTGAGGCCCAACACTAATCCAAGCCCAAATGTTTCTTATTTATTTTATTTTATCATAGTGGAGTATTTTATACGTGTTTGGGGGGTATTTGGGCCCAAACTAGTGGCCCAAAGGTTATATGACCCATGGGGGTCCATTTTCTCAAGTTACCATAATGTAATATGGGTTTTAGGTTAACTTTATCATGGTGTGAATATTTTATCCGAATTTACATTACACTTTCTTACTTAAGTTTAACTTTTTACTTTTACTTCAATTTTTAACCTTTACCTATTGGGCTACTAAAGTCCAATAACACTCTAACATCACCCTCACTAACACTTCAAATATCAAACACAATCATCTTCATCAGTTTCATATGAACACAATCAAGAACACTCATGAACATTCAAGAACAACTTGAATCTCATGAAAAATCAATAAAATTCCAAAAATTGTAAAACTCAAGCATGATGCTCTACACATACCAAATATCCATTTTATCATATCAAATCATCAAAACAACACATTTACACATATAAAATTTCATACTTTTAAATATGACCACAACACTTTATTTTCAAGATTTAATCATATAACAATTTGTTTAATTCAAAGTGGTGATTTATACAAGCTTATACTCATCATACCAACACATTCCAACCATCAAACAAAATTAAAATCAAGCATAGCCATACATACTAATAAAACTGAATTATATATGCATAGGGACAAGTTCATGCATTCAAAATTTCAAAGAAGGAACATGAAAAGGGAATAGGGCGAAGGATCACCCTAACTCTAGTCACCAATCCTACTAGAGATTCATGGGTTCTCCCCCTTACCTAAAGTGTATAAACCGTGGGTATGAAGGTGAAGAGCTCCAAGCTTTACCAAAGAAACCTAAATACCACAAAAAAGGGGGTCTTCGGACTAGAATGATAAGAAAATAGTTGAGGAAGCTCTTGGAGCTTTGAGAATGTCTAAGAGAGAAAATGAGACCTCCAATGATCCCTTCTTTCCTTCGGTTGAGTAGAGGGTGGAGAGTAGATGAAGTTCTATTTATGATCCTAGCTCTTAAAATGAGTGAAAATGGTAGGAAATGAGGGTAGAAAGCTAGGTTTTTGTGTAACAATGGAGGTATGATTATGGAGGAATGAAGGAGAGGAAGAGAAAGACGGGAGGAGAAGGAGGAATTGAAGTTGGCTGGATGTCTCTAGAAGGGGGATTGAATAGATACTTAAAAACTTTTTCATAAAAACTTTATGTTCAAGCTGAGCTCAGTTCTCAGGCTCAACAACTAGGAATCTCAATTGGACTTAGATAATAAAAGGTTAGTTGTATTCAGATAAGGAATGAATATAGCTCAGAGTCTTACAATTGAGATTCAATTGTTTAGTTGTAATATAGTTAATGTTCAATAGTATCTCAAGTATGTAAGTTTGATATTACGTGCTTTTAAAAGGAATATGAAATAGGCAAGATTAAGAGAAGAGATGCACACAGAGTTATCCTGGTTCACCCACTCCTTCGGCTACGTCCAGTCCTCACAAACTTGTGAGATTTCCACTATGACAACCTCGTCAAATACAAGTATTATTCCTGCCTCTTCAGGCTCTCCCTCACACCAAGTTTAGGCACTCCTAACCTGGCTGAGATCAAAGTATTCTTCTCCTTGCCTCTTCAGGCTCTTACACAGCTCACACTGAGTCTAGGCTTTCTCTTAACTCAGCTAAGATTCCTTACAAGGATGGAATGAAAGTGATGATGAACTAGCTTAAACAACGTACAAAGTACGGATATACAGTGAGATCAGCTAGGTGTTTCACTTTCTAAGAGTTACAAGCAAGTAATAGCAATAATGCGAAAGAGAATAAGTGAGACGAACTTAAAATGCTCTCAAGTGTAGCTGAGACTGAGTTGAGATTGACTTGAGATGCAGTTGATACGTGTAGATCAAGAAGTATTCAATGTAGTCTTAAACGGTGTCTTGATTAAATCCTGACTTTTATTTCAAAACAAACTAGTCGTTTCTAGCCGTTGTAAGAGAGAATGTCTCTTTGCTGACATTGTTCAGGCCTGCTTGTTGTGCTCATGTCTACTTTGCAATATTTGCAGTGTACTTGCCTTGACTTTCTGTTGCTTCTGTTGAGCATGTGTCTAAAGCTAAGTCTGAGTCCTTGTCCTTCATCTCAAGCTTATCTTGCATCTGAGTCTCAGTCTCTATCATAGGCTTATTTCTGGGTCTTAGTCTTATACATTCAACTCAATCTCCTGTTCTTCATCTGAGTTGCATCATGACTTTTGCATCTGAGTCTGAGTCTGAGTCTCATCTTCTTGGCTCTTTGTAACTTTTGATCTTGTTTCTGAATGTGATAAAATTTTACTTTTGATTGCCTTTAGCACTTCAGCTTTGTATACTTCAAGAGATAATTTTAGATTGACAGTTTCCTCAGCATCTCAGCTTGTCTTTCTACAAGAAGAAATTATCCTGCAACATAAGAGGCTACATTCTACAACCACTTGAGCACACAGTCAGTAGAAATAAGACGTCTTAGATATTCATCTTTTGTATATCAACTTTTGATGGTTTGGTTTCATTAAAACTCTTATGAGTGAATTTGTCTTAACAATCTCCCTCTTTTTGATGATGGCAAACCATAAAAGTTTTATCAATTTTAGAGAATGTCTTAAGCTAAGAGTTTTGAGTCTCAGCTCCCTCTGAGTCTAAGCTCTCTCTGAGTTCATAAGATTAATCTTAGTAAAGATTTTATTACATTTGGCTCAAGATTTTAGTTTAGCATTACTAACATTTGAGTTCGAGATTTGCTAAAGAAGTAAGACACAACTTTGAATGGATGCAAAGCAGTGAATGTTTCATTTATAAACATGAAGTTGAGATATTATATAATCAAAATAAAAATTTTACAATCAGCAACCAACTAGCACAAAGCAAAAAAGATGTCATCAACTGAAGATCTAAATCCTAATAACTCCTAACTACTCCCCATTTCGCCATCATCAAAATAGAAGAATTAACTAGTTCAACTAGATGGGGAAGAAGATGAGTCAGAAGGAGATCCAAGAGGCCTTGGCACAGACTGAGGTATAGCAGGAAGAGGAGGCAAGTTAGACAAGTGCAGCTGCAACTTGTGGTTGTAGTCATTTGAAATGCTTATGGCTGGAAGAACCATATCCATTCCATGCATAATGGCTTCTTGCCTGAGCTTGTTCCTCTTGAGCTCTTGAAGTATCTTCTTATGTGCGTGTTGCTGACAGGTGCCAAGTTCTTGCTGTTGTTTATATTGTTCCTTATGCAATTGATTCAAGAAGGTGTTGATTGAGTCAGACAAGTTAGTTGGGATGGATTGTGCAGGATCTGGAGGTGGAGAAGGAGGTGGTGGAGCTGATTGATCATAGATAGGAGACTGGAAGAGATAGTCCACAAAGAATTTGCCTGGTATGGGTAATGAAATCTGATGAGAATAGGTGGGAGGAGTGTAGACTGGAGTCTTACATTTTTCTTGAGATTCAGGGACTTCCTCTTCATTTCTTGGTGGAGAGACTCTCTCCTCTTGCATAACCTCAAGGTGTAGATGCATCAGGTGTCTCCTTGTCCAAACTTACAAGAGTTTTAGCAACAATCTTAGTAATGGGAGAGGGTGATGGAGGAGGAGAAGGGCGAGGTGAGACTTGTTGAGTTGTAACCTGAGGATGGTCAGTTTGAGCTTCAGGTTGAGCTTCAGTCTCAGCAAGTGTCTCAGTAGGTAGTGTTGGTTCTGACCTCAGTGGCTGAGGCTCAGTCTGAACTAATGCAACAGAGACTTCAATTTCTTTTTCCTTCTTCTTCTTCTTCTTCTTTCTTAGCTCAGAGTCACCAGAAATCTCAGGTTGAATCTTTCTTTTCTTTTCCTTCTTCTTCTTTTTGGTGACTTCGGCTGCTGCCTGAGATCCTTCACCAACAATTTCTTCAATAGTCTTCTTCTTCTTTTTCTTTGTCACTGTCTCAGGACAAGACATCTTAGAGGATGGGGATTCTTAAACTGTAGGAGGAATCTTTGAGGGAGAATCAGAGGGAATAGTGAAGGTGGGAGGAGGAATGGACTTACTATCTAACTTCAAGGAGTGAATGTTTGATTTTCCAAAGAAGGTAATCTTCTCTTAAGTCTCTTCAACCCCAGAGAGATCAACCTTGAAATGCTTGATGATTCTTGTAATAAGCATTGCAAATGGAAGGGAAGCAGTCATCTTTGCATTGTTGAACCCGTGCTCCATGTGCTTGAGTATCAAGTAAGGCAGATTCAATGCAATCCCATGCTTGAGATGGTACATGACCATCAAGTCTGTTGCATACATCTTGTCAAAAGTTCCAGCTCTAGGGATGATGGGTTTCACAACCAAATGATACAGAAAACGTCCAAAATGATTTAGAGCGGAGGAGGAGGAGTTGCTCAGCTCAGCCTGGCTGAAGAGTGAAGAAGCAATATTCTCAGGAGGAATATGCAACAGATTCCACCATTGCTCTTTCTTGTAAATCCTGTTGCCAGCAACTAGTGCTTGTACGATTGCACCAAGCACTTATTTAGTTAATTCTATATGCACCCCCTTCAGATTTGCCACCACATGGGGCAATCCTTCATAGGCTCCTTTCACAGTTTGACAAGAGGCATAGAATGCTCTTGTGAGCTTGGGGTAGACTTGGTCAGACGTACTCAAGTAGGCTTCCAAGCCTTGCTTCTTGAGATATGGGGAAACGTCCCAGTTTGCTTGCTTCAATTCTTCAAGAAGAATGACTCTCCCAACTACTATCTTCCTTTCTGATGTGAATCCACTCAGACACAACAGTAAGAAAGGTGTATAACTTGAGCTACAGATATTGGAATTTAGCGTTTCCAAAACGAGGTGAAAGTACATGAATTAAAACTCAAATTTGGCTCAAGAATCACCGTAAAAGGATGAGTAAATCGAGAGATTTGAAGCTGAACATGTGAGGCCATACTTGAAGAATTGTGGCTGACTTTTATTCAAGATTAACTGACAAGTTGGCTGTTACAATTCTAACAACAAAGTGGTGGCTAAACATAATGATTGTGAGCTGAGTTTTTAAATTATTTCGGCAGTTACATTTCTAGTATTAAGGCTACAATAATTTAGTTTTAATTTGGTGTTTTATTAGTGTGTCTTTTGCAACCGCAATCTGAATTTGTAAAGCCTTTATATAGGCTGCCTTTTATTAGCTTGTTGGATAATCAAAATTTCATTTGTTAAAGAAAATAGTTTTGAGAAGTGATTTCTCTAGGATTCTTGGCAATCCTTTTATTGAGATTTATCAAAGGTTTTCCACCCGTTTGTGTGTGTAATCTCTCAGACCTATCTTCCATCCTTGGAAGTGTAACGTCTAATCCCATTCGAATTCATTTCTTTCTCTTCCATTCACACGCTAATTCTACTCCTATTTTACTAATTCCATTTGCGCTGAGATTGCAAGTCGTTATCCTAGAGGTCCTAATTCAGAATCCTAATCAAGTAAGAGGGATTCTTATCATTTGGTCATCAGAGCTTCGGTTCCAGGATTTCAAGGCTGTCATTGCTGGAAAAGTGATTTTGGTGGAGGGTTTGTTCAATCGTAACAATTTCTGGCTGTCTGAGTCGAAATTACTTTCGTTCATATCTTGCGTTTTATGAAATCAATTTCAGTTATTCTTGAGCCTAAATTGCATCCCAGAAGGTGTGCTTTCTTCTCGCTTTGGAATCACTCAATTTGGACACCTGTAGCGTGAGAAATGAATTTTTTGAAGCTGCCAGTCGTGGAGAAAATTGGTAACATCCTTCCTTTTGCTCTTGTTTACAACATCATTTAAATTATAGCTTTGGCTCCGGGTTTGGAATGACGATGGAAATATACTATATAAGATATTCAGTGGACGACCATCTGTTCTTGATTGCAGTAGATGAACTCAATTTCAGAAATGTTGTGAGCAGCAGGGTGGTTGAGAAGTTACACCTGCCCACTACAAATGGACAAGCAACGAATAAATTCTCTATTGGGAAATATGAAGATAAAGTTCTTTATGATATTGCCCCTATGGGGACATGCCATATGCTATTAGGGAGGCCATGGTTGTATAATAAAATTATAAATCCTAAAAGGCCTTCTATTTCTTTTGTGCATAGTGGACGAAGGATTAAGTTGATATGTCTATCATACGACATTGTACATGAGGATCAGTTGAAATTGAAAATAAAAATAGAAAAAGAAAGAAAAAAGAATGAAGAAAAAGAAAGGAGAGAAAAAGAAGCAAAAGAGAGTGAAGAAAAGATGAGAGAAAAAGAAGAGAAAGAGAACGAGAAAAATTTAATAACTAATGATGTTTTCTCTTCTGTTTGTGATGATATTTTACAGGATCAACAGTTCGTGTCTTTAAATGATACACACGAACTTCCATGTTTGAAGAGGAAATTTGTTGATATTGTTCCTCGAGCGCCACTGTACATCCAACCCACTATTGATAGCCAAACTCATGAGGAAATTGAGAACAAACACTTGAAATTTCTTGATTTGTTATATAACCAAGTTGAAAGTTTTCATCAAAATCTTGGGGCTGAAATGTGTTGAGACAAGCTCACCCTAAAGAAGTTTTAAATATGACAAACTGAGTAAGTTTAAATATCCAGATGAGATTCATCTTGTGTCACTAACTGTGTGTTCAAGTGTTGTAGAGAATTTCTGTATTTAAGTTACTCCAGGAACACATGAAGACAGAAAGGATCTTTGGACCTCTAAGATCAGTTATAACATAAGTAACAATGGCACAAGAACAGAAGCTATAAGGAGCTCTACAAGAGTTGTGTGCTTCAAAGATCAGACCAGAATTCGAGCAAGTCAATTTACACAGACAGCATGTGTGTTGGAATCAAAATAGATGTTGTGCAACCAAAGCTCATCACTGAGTCTATGAAGAAACACTCCAACAAGATTCAGATAAAAGCTCAGCTTGAGATGCAAGCCTATGTTCAGAAGCTATCATAGTTCAAGCAAGCATAAGCATGAAGTCATAAATAGATGCAAGCTCAGCTTGAGATGCAAGCCATGAACAGATGCAAGTTCAGCTTCAGATGCAAGAACAACTTGAGACATTGTCTCATGGACAGACGTGAACAGACGAGATCTCATCAGAGATACAAGTAAAATATAACTAACTCTGGACAGAAGCAAGACTGCATGCTCAATGATAAAAGACAGCAAGTGAGGTCAGCACAAAGTCAAATAAGGACACAAGGACACTGATACAATGACTTAGCCTGAAAAGCTGTTGTACACCTACCTGAAAAGCCTGTCTCCTTGCTGTACACTCCAACAGCTAGAAACGACCATATAATGGCTAGTTTTCTAACTGAAGATATAAAAGAGACATTATCAAGAGCTGAGAAGTGAGAGAAACTGCCTACACTTCCGTGAAATCATTAAGCATGTTATCACATCTCAACAAACATCTCAAGTGTATCTACCAGTTGTCTGAGCACAGACACATCTCATCTCAAGTTTATCTGCTTTGAATGCAAGAAGCCTGGGCATATCAGGTCTGAATGTCCTCAACTCAGAAAAGAAATGAAGAAAAGTCCTAGGAAGAAGGCAATGATGGTCATCTGGGATGACACAGATGAAGATGAAAGTCAAGATGGACAGTCAGCTAACCTATGTCTCATGGCAAAAGGAGACTCATCAGATGAAGAGGTAAATGAATCTGACTCTGAATATTCTGTTGATGAACTTAAGTCTGCTTTTGAGAATCTTCTGTATGATTCAAATCTTCTTGCCTCTAAAAGCTCATTACTTAAATCATATTTGAATACAGCTCTTGAGAAAATCAAATTTCTTGAAAAAGAAAATGAAGATTTAAATCATAAAAACAGTAGTCTCATGTTGTCTCACATGAAACTGTCTGAACAAGTAAAAGCTAAGACTCAAGCTCTCAATGGGAAAGATCAAAAAAGGCTACAAGAAGAAAATCAGCAGCTTAAACTGCAGAACAGAACTCTCATAAATGACCTAGGAAAATTTGTAAATGGAACAAAAAACCTTGAGAGACTCATTGGATCTCAAAAGGGCATTTTTGATAAAGCTGGGCTTGGTTATGAAAGATCATCAAATGAAGTTAGCTATAAAGATTTCTTCATTCCTGCAAGAAAAAAGAAAAAAGAAAGATGCTCTTGTTGTAGTAAATATGGTCATAAAGCCACAGATTGTTACATGAGACAAGTAGCATCTGAGAGAAAGGTAACTAACCATGCAGGACCCAAATACAAGTGGGTACCTAAAGCTAAATCTCTTGTTGTAACAAATGTGCCTGGCAGCAGCAAAGACCAAGAAAGAATGGGTGTTGGACGGTGGATGTTCAAGGCACATGACAGGAGACAAAAGCAAGTTCATGTCACTTGAGGAAAAGACTGTTGGAGTTGTCTCTTTTGGAGACAACAACAAAGCCCAGATCAAGGGCATAGGTAAAATTGGTAAGGCCAACTCAGCTCAGATTGAAAATGTATATTTTGTTGAAGGTTTGAAACATAATTTGCTGAGTATCAGTCAGTTATGTGACACTGGTTATCATGTTAATTTCCAGCCTACCTTTTGTGAGATCATAGACTCCAAAACTGGAAAAATCATTTTCTCTGGAACAAGAAAGACAAATCTTTACTCAGTCTCACTAGAGGGTCTGTCAGATCTCACCTGTCTCATGTCTCATGATCATGAGAGATGGCTTTGGCACAAAAGGGTTGGGCATATTAAAATGAAAACTATGAGTCAGCTTGCTAGTCAGTCTCTTGTCAAAGGATTACCTAAGGTAAAATTTGACAAAGACTTGAAGTGTGATCCGTGTATCAAAAGCAAGCACAGCAAATCAAGCTTCAAACCCAAGAACTATGTCTCAACTACTAGGCCACTTGAGATCCTCCAAATTGACCTATTTGGACCAACTAAGACAGTGAGTCTCAGTGGTAAAAAATATGGTTTTGTCATTGTGGATGATTTCTCACGATTCACCTGGGTGCTGTTCCTATCTCAGAAAGATGAATCATATGATTCCTTCAAAACCTTTTGTAAAAAGACTCAATCTGAGAAAGGATACAGAATTGGATCTGTTAGGAGTGACCATGGAGGAGAATTTGAGAATGTTAAGTTTAGAAAATTCTTTGATAAAAATGGCATAACTCATAACTTCTCTTGTCCAAGGACTCCTCAACAGAATGGTGTAGTTGAGAGGAAAAATAGAAGTCTTCAAGAAATGGCTAGAACTTTGTTATGTGACTCTGGAATTGAAATGTACTTCTGGGCAGAAGCTGTCAATACTTCTTGCTATATTTTAAACAGAGTCACTATAAGAAAGATCTTAAATAAAACTCCATATGAGCTATGGAAAGGTAGGAAGCCTTCAGTTTCATATTTTCATGTGTTTGGATGTGATTGCTATATTTTAAATACAAAAGATCAACTAGGAAAATTTGAAACCAAATCAGATAAAGGAATTTTCCTAGGATATTCATTAACCTCCAAAGCTTACAAAGTATACAATCTAAGAACCAAAACTACTGAAGAATCTATGCATGTAGTATTCAATGAAGTTCAGGGAAATACTCAGAAAGAAGTTGATGAGGAGATAGAAGAACTGATAAAAGATCTAAAGATCTCAACTCAGGAAGCTGAAGAAAGACTCTCACCTGAACAAAAGATGATGAGGTCACCTCTGTCTGAACACAGGAGAGAAGCTCAGTCTGAAGGAGTACCTCTCAGAAGTAGCCAATCTGAACCCTTTCATAATCCTCAAGAAGAAGATAAATCAGATAATCAAACCAGATCTCAAGAAACAAGACAAGAGAATGTTGAGATACAAAATGAACATGCATCTTAACTACCCAGAAGCTGGAGACTAGTAAGATCTCATCCAAGAGATCAGATACTTGGAGAAACTTCAGACAGAGTCAGAACCAGATCTTCCTTCAGAGACCCAGAGAATCTAATGGCTCTTCTATCTGACATAGAGCCAAAAGACATACATGAAGCCTTAAATGATGAATCCTGGATTAAGGCCATGGAAGATGAATTAAATCAGTTTGAGAAAAGCAAGGTCTGGAATGTGGTTCCTCCACCATCTCATCAAACCATAATTGGAACCATATGGGTCTTCATAAATAAGCTAAATGAGAAAGGTCAAGTAATGAGAAACAAAGCCAGATTGGTGACTCAAGGGTTTAATCAACAAGAAGGAATAGATTATGATGAGACCTTTGCACCAGTGGCAAGACTTGAAGCTATCAGGATCCTACTAGCCTTTGTAGCCTTCAAAAACTTCAGATTATATCAAATGGATGTAAAAATTGCATTCCTAAATGGGGTCATAGAGGAAGAAGTCTATGTAAGGCAGCCCCCTGGGTTTGAAGACCCTGACCATCCAGAACATGTGCTTAAGCTATCCAAAGCTCTATATGGTCTCAAGCAAGCTCCAAGAGCTTGGTATGACAGGTTAAGCTCATTTCTAATTAAAAATAATTTTATAAGGGGTAAGATTGATACTACTTTATTTAAGAAAGAAATTAGCAAAGATTTATTGATTGTTCAAATTTATGTTGATGACATCATCTTTGGATCAACTAATGAATCTTTATGTCAAGAATTCTCAAGTCTCATGCAGGGAGAGTTTGTGAGGCAAGACCAATGAAAACTCCTATGCACCCCTCAAATCAGATTGATCAAGATGAAGATGGAAAAGCAGTATCAGACAAACTATACAGAGGTATGATTGGTTCTCTTATGTATTTAACTGCCAGCAGACCAGATATTCAGTTTGTTGTAGGAATATGTGCAAGATACCAATCTCATCCCAAGGAATCTCATCTCACTGCTGTAAAAAGAATATTTAGATACTTGATTGGAACCACTAATCTTGGCCTATGGTATGAGAAGGGAAAGAGTTTTGATCTCATAGGTTATAGTGATGCTGACTTTGCTGGAGATAAGATAGACAGAAAGAGCACCAGTGGATCTTGTCAATTCCTAGGAAAGTGCCTTATCTCCTGGTCATGTAAAAAGCAAAACACTATTGCCTTATCTACAACAGAGGCTGAGTATATCTCAGCAGCTGCATATTGCACTCAAGTTTTGTGGATCAAATCTCAATTGCAAGATTATGCAGTCAGGTACTCTAAAATTCCTATTTATTGTGACAACACTAGTGCCATAAATCTTGCTAAGAACCCTGTACATCATTCTAGGTCAAAACACATTGACATCAAACATCATTTTATAAGAGATCATGTGCAAAAAGGGAATATTGAACTAATCTTTGTAGATACTAAAAATCAGCTAGCTGACATCTTTACAAAGCCTTTAGTTGAAGAAAGATTCAATGAGAATCTAAAATTGCTAAATATGTGTTCTCTTGAATAAAAAAAAATAGTTAGTTGAGACCAGCTCTACTATGGGCTATATGATTAAAGTCTACCAGAGATGAGACTCAAGTGTCATCTGTAAAGAGACGTGGGTTCAGACGCATCTGTCACCAGACGTGTCTCATGATTCATCTCAACCAACGTCTCATGATATTATTGAGACGTTTCCATTTACCAAAACTGAAGGATTGAGTCGTTGCTCAACGGTTAGTAACTGCCCACTACCTGGCAAACTAGCCGTTAGCCTATAAAAAGAAGAGCTAACCTCCTACAACTGCCATAATAACTCCCCACTAACGAGCAGTTATTACGTCTCTCTCTCTCTTTCCCCTCTTATCTGAAGACTATTTAAGTCTCATCTCTCACTCCAAACTCACTTCCTGTTCTCTTCTTTTCTCTCAAATGCGAATCAAGCTCACAGCCTTGAAACTTCCTTACTCTGATAAATCATCATCCTCCTCTTCTCCGGACAAAATGTCTTCCTCTGAGGAATCAAAATCCTTGAGCATTCACTCTAGCCAAGAGACTCTGTCTCGTTCTCCTTCTCCACAACCCAGCACTGAAACAGAGCCTTCTCAAACCACTCAATCTACACAGCCTTCACCATCCTCAAAATCCACATCCTCCAAGAGAAGCACCCCTTACCTCCTCGCATGAAATCCCAAAGAATTGCTTGCCAAGTAGCTCAGACTTCAGCACCAAGATCCCCTGTCCACATTGACCTAACTCAACCTGAATCTTCAAAGAAAGGAAAAGAAAAGGTTCCATAGGGCAAGAAAATTTCATTTCAGTCTGATCTCTTCTCCAATAGTGAGGTTGAAGAAAAATATACCAAGAGATTCTCTGAGAAGAAAATTATAGTGGGAAGAGTCATCTCTACCCAAGAGTTAAAAGATGAAGGGTGGGACCTGAGTCCTTATCTGAAGAAACAGGGATGGAAAGACTATTTGACCATGACAGATTATGTCTTCCCCAAGATGACCAGAGCCTTCTATGCTGCTTGTTACAAAGCTAAGGGATCTTCGGAAGAACAGCCCCACATCATCTCTGACATCAAGGGAATCCACATTGAGCTGACTGAAGAGACCCTAGGAGCCATCATTCAAGCACCTGTGACTGGAAACAGGTTGTACCATGAGGAGCAGTGGTGGGATAGCATTGGAATCCCTTCAGCCAATGTTGGCACTTCCCTCTTCAAAGGTGGACTAATCACAGATGTTGCCTCATCTCTTAACCCATTTGGAAAATTTCTGTTTCACTTGGTGGCCAAGTGTATCATGTCAGGAGCTGGCACCTTCAACAAAGCTTATCATCAAGATCTGATAGTGATGTACCATCTCAAGCACGGGATTCCTCTCAACCTTCCTTTTCTCATCCTAAGTCACATGGAGCATGCTTTCCACAACTCCAAGATCAATGCCTCTCTCCCATTTAGGATGCTCACCACCATCATCATGAAGCATTTCAAAGTTGACTTCAGCAGCTGTGAGAAGTCTGAAGAGAGACCTGGATATATTGGCAACAAGAATCTCAAGTCTCTTGGTCTAGATGATAAGTCTATTCCTTCCCCCACTTTTCCCTTAACTGACTCCACTCCTGTTGTACCTACCACAACACAGGCTTCTCCCTCTTCCAAGATGTCCAAAGCCTAAAAGAAAAAGAAGAAAAAGGCCTCAAAGGAAGCTATTGAAGGATCTCAAGAAGGATCTGAGATTCCTGTCAAAGAAAAGAAAAGTTCAACCATCCATCTCAACAGAGACTGAGAAGAAGAAAAAGAAGAAAAAGAAGCCCAAGTTTGAGCCTTCTACTCAAGCTGGACAAACTCCTGCTGAAGATGAGCCACAACCTGAGAATGTGGCAGAAGAAAAAGCAATAAGAAATGAAGAAGAAGAAGCACAAATTGAAGGAGATATGGCCATGACAGAAAAAGAAGCACCTGCTACTGAAGAAGAAGAGCTTCTGAATGCTGAGGAGACCTTGGTCCACTCACCCCAGCATCTGTCACCTTCACACTCTCCTCCACCAGAAATGATAACAGAAGAAGTCTCTCCTGTAAGAAAAATAGTTGCTGAGACATTAGTCAGCTTGGAGAAGGATACCACTACCTCAAGCCATGAAACAGCTCCGGGGCAGCAGCAACTTGAGCATGAGACAGTGGAAGTCACCACCAATCAACAAGCTACTCCAGTAAGCCCACGGCCAACTTACTCCATTCCTACTTCATTTCCCACTCCTGGAAAATTCTTTGTTGAGACCATCCTGCTCAACTCAACACAACCAAAATATGATCAGTTTGCACCTCCCACTGACAGACCTGAGCCAGCTAAGGCACCCTCATCTGAACCATCTATTCCTACCCATCTGTCAAATTCAATTAATACTTTTCTGAATCAATTACAAGAGGAACAACAACAACACCACCAGAATCTCCAAACAAGAATTGAGCAGAATCAGAAGAAGATTCTTAAGAAGCTGAAGCACCACAAGAAAAGGCAAGAGGCCATTCTTTCAGGATTTGACACTGTCCTGCAAGCAATGCATGCATCAAATGAATTTCACAGGAAGATGAACCTTCATCTTTCCAATTTGCCTCTTCTGCCTGAGTTTCCTCAGACTGTGCTGCGCCCATCAAGACCTAATTCAGACTCATCCTCTTCCCACTCATCCTAGCTTAGCTAGTTTTCTTGTTTTGATAATGTCAAAAGGGGGAGAGTTGGTTAGATATCTAATGAGAGTCTGTGTTAGGTTAGATATCTAATGAGAGTCTGTGTTAGATTTTTTTAATTTTCAGTCTATGAGGATTTGTTATGCTTAGCCAAAGATGTAGTTACCATCTTTTCACAGAACTTTGATAAGATGCAGTGGCATCTTTTGAGAATGTAATCCTCTAATTATCTTTTTGATTAATGAAAGTGACTCTCTATGATTGCAGCATATCCTTGTTCACTTCACTTAAATATCTTAATCAAAATTTCAAACACTAAGTCTTAAGACAAAACATAACAGAAAAATAGTCTATGACTCAGGGGGAGTTTTTCTCCTTACATTACTTCTGTTTAAACAAGAGTTTGCACATTTTAAGAAAAGTGAAATCATACATGCATCTCTCTTTCACTGATCTCATCAGATATATAACTTACAGTTTGCCATCATCAAAAAAGGGGGAGATTGTTGAGACAAGCTCACCCTAAAGAAGTTTTTAATATGACAAACTGAGTAAGTTTAAATATCCAGATGAGATGCATCTTGTGTCACTAACTGTGTGTTCAAGTGTTGCAGAGACTTTCTGTATTTAAGTTACTGCAGGAATACATGAAGATAGAAAGGATCTTTGGACCTCTAAGATCAGTTATAACATAAGTAACAATGGCACAAGAACAGAAGCTATAAGGAGCTCTACAAGAGTTGTGTGCTTCAAAGATCAGATTAGAATTCGAGCAAGTCAATTTACACATACAGCATGTGTGTTGGAATCAAAACATATGTGGTGCAACCAAAGCTCATCACTGAGTCTATGAAGAAACACTCCAACAAGATTCAGATAAAAGCTCAGCTTGAGATGCAAGCCTATGTTCAGAAGCTATCATAGTTCAAGCAAGCATAAGCATGAAGTCATAAATAGATGCATTCTCAGCTTGAGATGCAAGCCATGAACAGATGCAAGTTCAGCTTGAGATGCAAGAACAGCTTGAGACGTTGTCTCATGGACAGACGTGAACAGACGAGATCTCATCAGAGATACAAGTAAAATATAACTGACTCTGGACAGAAGCAAAACTGCATGCTCAATGATAAAAGACAGCAAGTGAGGTCAGCACAAAGTCAAATAAGGACACAAGGACACTGACACAATGACTTAGCCTGAAAAGCTGTTGTACACCTACCTGAAAAGCCTATCTCCTTGCTGTACACTCCAACAGCTAGAAATGGCCATATAACGGCTAGTTTTCTAACTGAAGATATAAAAGAGACATTATCAAGAGCTGAGAAGTGAGAGAAACTGCCTACACTTCCGTGAAATCATTAAGCATCTTATCACATCTCAACAGACATCTCAAGTGTATCTACCAGCTTATTAACTCTGTGAATATCATTCCAATACTGTAACCAGAGTTGAGACCTAATCTAGCTTATTAACTTTTATATCCATACTCTGTATGAGCTTAGGCTAGACTTATCACAAACATCTATCTGTAACCTGTCTCATCTAAGATAGGAGTGTGCCCAGTCTTAGAGTGAGGTGTGTACGTCCTGAAGAGACTGTAAGAATACTTGTGACTCAGCTAAGATAGGAGTGTGCCTAGGCTTAGTGTGAGTGAGACGTCCTGAAGAGGCTGTAAGAATACTTGTATTGACTGGTTTATCAATAGTGGAAAATCTCACAGGTTGTGGGGACTGGACGTAGCCCAAGGAGTGGGTGAACTAGGATAAGATCTCTGTCTCTTGTCTCTTTACCTTATTCTTTTATCTGCTTATCTTGAATTAATTAATACAGCTTCATAACTAAAGATACTGTTGAATTGATAATCAAGATAAGACTTTAAACTAAAGTCTAGACAAAGAGCTTTACCAAAATTGATAAACTCCATCTTGTCTTAATAGAGACTCCAAATTAACAAACTTGAAAGAACATCTCAACTATCAATTTTAGTGTGGAATTGCAGGAACAGATTCGGAAAGTCTCTATTCAACCCCCCTTCTAGAGACGTTCAGCCAACTTCAAAATGTATTTGATTGAAAAAGAAAACCTGCAAGTCTATTCTTTGTTGAATAATGGTAATAATTGTAGCTTGCAGGAAGCTAAGGAAGTGTTGCCAAGAAAAGTGTTCTTCGTTAAGTTGCTTCCATAAAAAGGGATGGTGCATGAATTTAACCAACTTCTATTTGATCCTGGAGGACGAGAATTAGTTCCAAGTTGTGGAAGAATAAAGTCCTTTACAAGGACATAATAGACTTTCAATAAAATTAGTAGGAAAATAAAGCCTTAATATTCGGGACAAATCTTTTTGAAGAAGGAGGGAATGATGTGAATCCACTCAGACACAACAGTAAGAACGATGTACAACTTGAGCTACATATATCGGATTTAGCGTTTCCAAAACGAGGTGAAAGTACATGAATTAAAACTCAAATTTGGCTCAAGAATCACTGTAAAAGGATGAGTAAATCGAGAGATTTGAAGCTGAACATGTGCAGCCAGACTTGAAGAATTGTGGCTGACTTTTATTCAAGATTAATTGACAAGTTGGCTGTTACAATTCTAACAACAAAGTGGTGGCTAAACTTAATGATTGTGGGCTGAGTTTTTAAATCATTTTGGCAGTTACATTTCTAGTATTAAGGCTACAATAATTTAGTTTTAATTTGGTGTTTTATTAGTGTGTCTTTTGTAACCGCAATCTGAACTTGTAAAGCCTTTATATAGGCTGCCTTTTATCTTGCTGGACAATTAGAATTACATTTGTTAAAGAAAATAGTTTTGAGAATTGATTTCTCTAGGATTCTTGGCAATCCTTTTATTGAGATTTATTAAAGGTTTTCCACTCCTTTGTGTGTTTAACCTCTCAGACTTATCTTCCATCCTTGGAAGTGTGATATCTAATCCCATTCGAATTCATTTCTTTCTCTTCCATTCACACGCTAATTCTACTCCTATTTTACTAGTTCCATTTGCGCTGAGATTGCAAGCCTTTATCCTAGAGGTCCTAATTCAGAATCCTATTCAAGTAAGAGGGATTCTTATCACTTTCACTTAATCTTCCCATATACTTGTTCTCTACTACTTCATTTTCGAACAAGTCTGACTGGAAAGACAACTTTTTACCCTTGATGCTTTCACCCATTTTTCCTTTTCCTTTAGAAGAAGATGAGGGAACAGTAAGATCCACATGAACTGGTGACCTTGTCTTTTTGGGTGCAGAGGTTTTGACTACGTTTGAGGTTATTTTCACAGATTTCCTAGGTGGAGACTTTCTCTGGAGAGTGGATGGGGATTTTGTTTTTCGAGAGGAGGTGGTTTGTGATTTTGAGGAAGGTTGAGATTGAGTCTAAGTAGCTTCAGATTCCGTGCTTGGATGGGGAGTAGGAGAGCGTGTGAGTCTCTCTTGGCTAGATGCAAGAGATCCCAGGGATTCACTAGAAGCAGAAGACATATTTAGCTCAGGTGAGGATAAAGATGAAGAGAGATGAGATGAAGGAATTTTGATGGCAGGGATTTTGATACGCATTAGTGAGAACTGCTTTGAAGGAGATTTTCTTTTTATAGAAAAAAGGAGAGACGGAGGAAGAAAGAGTAAGAGAAGAGGCTTAGTGGGGAGTGGGAGGTGGTTGAATAGTTATCTCCTTTTTAAATGCAACGGCTAGTGGTGCACATTTTATGGCAACCGTTCTGTGCAACTAGTTGTTAGAGGCTAGTTACTCAGTAACCGTTATAAACGTCTCTTGACGTTATGGTTTTCTAATTCTCAATCTAAACTGAGTCTCATCTATTTCCTTTCTCAGACTGAGTCTCAGGGTTGAGCTCAGTCTCAGCTCTGAACTTTAGTCTCAGTTTCAACTCATCTTCCCTATTTTTTTTAAAAATAATAAAATGAATATCATACACATAAAAGTTAGCAACAATTTATTCACATGTACACATGTTTAAAAGGTTTACAATAAAATTGAATCTGTCTTTCGCAAATGGCTTAGTAATGATGCTTTTGTATCAACAAATACAAGTTCCACATTACCCTTCTGAACATGATCTCTGATAAAATGATGCTTAATATCAATATGCTTAGATCTTGAATGATGAATAGGATTTTTGGCTAGATTAATGGCACTGGTGTGTTATCACATAAAATTGGAATTTTAGAGTACCTTAGTGCATAATCAAGCATCTGAGATTTGATCCACAAGATTTGGGTACAGCAGGCTGCAGCTGAAACGTACTTAGCTTTAGTTGTGGATAAGGCTATTGTATTCTGCTTTTTACATGACCATGAGACAAGGCACTTTCCCAGGAACTGACAAGTTCCACTTGTGCTTTTTCTATCCAACTAGTCTCCAGCAAAGTCAGCATCATTATAGCCTATGAGATCAAATCTGGATCCCTTCTCATACCAAAGACCAAGTTTAGTTGTTCCAATTAAATATCTAAAAATCCTCTTAACAACTGAGAGGTGAGATTCTTTTGGATTAGATTGATATCTAGCACAAATTCCCACAACAAATTGAATATCAGATCTACTAGCATTAAATACATGAGAGATCCAATCATACCTCTATACAGCTTCTCTGAGACTGACTTACCTTGTTCATCTCTGTCAATCTGAGTTGATCGGTGCATTGGTGTTTTCATTGGTTTGGCATCATCATCTTGAATTTTATCAGTAAATCTTTTGCATATTTTTCTTGACGAATGAAAATGCCTTTGGATTGTTGCTTGATTTGTAAGCCAAGGAAGAATCTCAGCTCACCCATCATGCTCATTTCAAATTCACCCTGCATGAGACTTGAAAATTCTTGACAAAGAGATTCATTAGTTGATCCAAAAATAATATCATCTACATATATTTAGACAACTAACAAATCTTTATTATACTCCCTTTTAAACAAGGTTGTATCAATCTGACCTCTGGAAAACCCATTTTCAACAAGGACTGAGCTCAGTCTGTCATACCAAGCTCTTGGTGCTTGCTTGAGTCCATACAATGTTATCTCAGTCTGAGCTTCGGATCTTCAAATCCAGGAGGCTGTCTCACATATGTTAGCATAAAAACCCTCTGAGATTTGGTTTTAATGACAACAAACCTTTTGATCAAACTTAATATTTTTTTGTTCTTGAAGTTAATGATGTTTTGTATGTAAGATCTTAGAAAGATAGGATTTTCATGAAGAACTCAGAAAGATCAACCACGACCAAGCTCAGACTGAGATTGAGAGGCAACCACATATTGAGACTGGTAGTAATCCTCAGACTTAAGATGAAGATAAAAGTCAGCCTGAGATTGAGCAATTAATGAAAGTCTTTCTTGAGATTCAGAAATATCAGAATCCTAATGATAAGAAACATCAGACTTCATAATTGTCTTTGGAAAATAGGCAGAGCTTAGAAGTTCTATATGCTGAAGGTAATTTCAGAAGAAGGCCTCAAGACATATCCTTTATCAGAAAGTCTTCAGAAGCTTAGAATAGAAGATAGCCTAAGTTGAGAGAGGTGCACATCATAATGCAGTCTTAGCTACAGTCAGAAAGGGTCTCTACTAGAGACACCAATCATCAAGCTAAGTCAAGCTGAGCTCAACAATGAACCAATATTTGAGACTCAAGATAAGCAAAAATATAAAAGATAAATATATGAGATGTCTTGTTTCTAGTAACTGTGTGCTCAAGTGTTTGCAGATTTTAGCCTCTCATATTGCAGGATAATTTTCTCTTATGTTAAGACAAGCTGAGATGCTAAAGAGACTCATGTACAAACTTAAAAGCAAGGATCAAAAGTCAGATGAAAGATCTGCCAAGAGATGAGACTCTAACATAGCCTCAGAATCAAGAGATAAGATCAGAATAGAAGATGCTAAACAAAGAAGAGATTCAACACCAGCTTGAGACAAGCTCAATTGTAAAGTCAGTTTGAGACAGGCCCAAATTCATTGTAAGATCATACTCAGTCCAAGCATGACAAAGAAGCACTTTGAAATATGAAGCTAAGCAAAGATGAGATCCATACTCAGCTTGAGATGGTCTCAAGATCAGATGCAGTCTCAAGATCAGACGCAGTCTCAAGTTCAGACGTAGAGGTTAGATGCAAAAATGAGACTCAGACTTGAGACGCAGAGATCAGATGCAGACATGAGACTCAGACTTGAGACGCAGAGATCAGATGCAGGCATGAGACTCAGACTTGAGACGCAGAGATCAGATGCAAGCATGAGACTCAGACTTGAGACGCGGAGATCAGATGCAGTCATCAGACTCAGACTTGAGATGCAGACAGAGTCTCAGCAACAAAAGCAAGTCAATGCAAGTACACTGTCACAGCAGAGACAACATCAGAAAAGCACTGATCTCATGTCAGAAAAGTGAAAAACAACCTCTCTCTCTCTTCTAACGGCTAGTATAACGACTAGTTTTCTGAAGACTAAAGAAGGAAGTCTCATTTTGGTGAGACGTGTGAGAGACACAGTGAGACTCAGCAGAGATGTTGCTGCACAACCAGAAAAATATAAGTCTCAAGTGAATCTCGACCTACCTACCTATACTATCTTAGCCAATATCATGTAGTAGGTTTAGCTCTTGTTTTGTACTGATTTGAGCTCACTATTTATCCATACTTTGTATGTAATCTAAGCTAGATCAATCACATCTCATCTCATACCACCAAGTCTCAACTAAGTCAGGAGGTGCCTGAGCTTCGTGTGAGTGATTGTAAAGCCTGGAAAGGCACTGTAAAAAGAATACTCACTGAGTTACCTGGAGAGGCAGTCGAAGACAAAGAATACTGCATGCATTGCCTGGAGAGGTAGTTGAGATCAAAGAATACTGCATGAGTTTCCTGAAGAGGCAGTTTAAAACAAAGAATACTTGAGACTCAGCCAAGGTAGGAGTGTCTATGCTTGGTGTGAGGGACGTTGATCGAGGTCGTACTCAATCAAATAATATGAATTAGAGTGTAGTGAGGGTTAGATAACCCAAAGTCGTCTCTCAAGGAATTCAATAACAATTCAGAATATCAGATTTCAGTCCCAAAATTTGGAACCAGAACTTCAGATCGAACTTAAGACAAGTGACTTAAGACGGTCTTAAGAAAGAACTTCAGACGGTCTTAAGACTTCAGACGGTCCTAAGAGTTCAGACTGTCTTAACAGTTCAGAATTTCAAAACGTAACAGAAAGAGGGGGGGTTTTTGGTTGTTTGTTTAGAAATAGAGTTTCGCAAGTAAGGAAGAAGGAATAAAACGATGTAAGGAAACAGATTGATTCTCTTGTTCATTCACAATTGGATCCTTCATCGGTTAAAAATACATCGAACTCAATTTCCAGAATAAATTCGAATTAACCGAACAAGCGTCAATTAATTCAATAATAATCTCACTCAAGAACTAAGCGAACTTGCTAAACCAGACTAAGCGTACTGGTGACCAGACTAAGCGTACTGGTATGAGAAGTCTAATCCCTTACCTCCTGAATTAAGCAAACAATTGGTTGTTTAGAATGAAGCAAACTAAACCAGAATTCTTAGTGAAGAACAGAATTGAATCATCAACAAGCGTTCAAATCCAATTCAAGATTCAAAACCAGAATTCTAAAGGAGAAGATGAAATTGAATCTACTGCAGAAATTGAAATACGAATTTGAATAGAAATAAACCTCAGAATCCGATTGAAAATCACTCAAGAATCAATCCTCAAAAGTTTAGCAATCCATAAGAGGAAGAGCAGCAAAATGAAAATGCAGAAAAAGAAGAAGAAGAAAACCTAGAAAAATAGAGAGAAGGGAAATCAAGCGTCTCCTTAACTTCAATCTGTGAAAAGGGAAAAGTGACGTGAAAGGTGTGTCCAAAAGGTGTCCCTAACAGAATTGCAACAACCCCTATTTATACTAATCCCTAAACCACAAGATTAATCTAATGGCAGAGGTAAAATGGGCCTAGGCTAACAGGTTTCAGGCCCAAAAGACTAAAACTGCTTCAGCAACTACTTAAGAAGCTTGCTGTTCCCGCTCAGCTTCAGACAGCTTCTGAACGTCAACTTCAAATTGAAAACTGAACCTCGTCACTCAGTGGAATATAGTCATATGACCTATCAAATTAAAGCCCAGGAAGTTAGCTTTCCAATGCCACTGGAATCACTCAAATCGGACACCTCCAGCTCCCAATATCATCAAAACAAGACAGGTAGGTCAGTAGGCTTAAAAATCCGAATTTAAACAACATTTCTAATTAAGGCTCAATTAAGTCCAATTTGGTAAATTCCAACTAAAACAGTGGATATAATCACAATTAGAGTCCAAGAAAGCTAAGATTAATTATGCAAAGTGTGAATAAAAATGTGTTCATCAGACGTCCTGAAGAGGCTGTAAGAATACTTGTAATTGGCTGTGATTGTCAATAGTGGAAATCTCATGAGTTGTGAGGACTAGACGTAGCCCAAGGTTGTGGGTAAACCAGTATAAATCTCTATTTGAAACAAATTACATTTGATTAAATCTCTGCACAACTAAGACCTGTCTCTGCATCTCATCTTACATCTCAAGTCTATCTCATCTCAGATCCCATCTCAACTTGAGATCAATCAGTAGTCTCACTCATTCTCTTTTAAGGTCTTAACATTTGTTGAGCTAATTAATCTTACATCTCAAATCTGTTTGCTAAACTAAATCAAATCTATTCAGAGATAATCAACTTTCATTAATTAACGAATCATCTTTACTTGATTACAAAATTATTGTTGAGACAACATCTCATCTAACCTATTTGAGACTCCAAGTGTCAAACTTGAGATCACGTCTCAGCTTGAATTTAAGTGTGTATTTTCAGATACAATATTTTCAAGTCTCTATTCAACCCCCCCTTCTAAGACGTTCACCCAACTTCAACATAGACTTCTTCCTCTATTACTCCATTCAAGAAGGCGCTCTTAACATCCATTTGGTAGTGCTTGAAGTCTTTGTATGCAGCAAAGGCTAGGAGAATTTTGATGGCCCCAAGTCTTGCTACTGGTGCAAAGGTCTCATCATTGCCAATTCCTTCTTGTTGATTGTAACCTTGTGCTACCAGTCTTTCTTTGTTCCTCATCACCTTGCCTTTCTCATTAAGTTTGTTGCGAAACACCCATCTGGTTCCAATTATAGATTGATGTGAAGGAGGGGGAAAAAGATCCCAGACTTTGCTCTTATCAAATTGGTTGAGCTCTTCTTTCATTGCCTTAACCCATGACTCATCATTTAATGCTTCTTGGATGTCCTTTGGTTCTATTTCAGACAAGAGATCCATCATATTTTAGTATTTCTGAAAGATGATCTTGTTCTGACTCTGTCTGAGGTCTCTCCAATAATTTGATCTCTTGGATGAGACCTGACCAGTCTCCAGCTTCTGGGAAGTTCAGAGGCATGTTCATGTTGAGTATCAGATACGGTTTGTCTTATTGGCTCCATCTCAGGTCGCTCCTTATTTTTCTTTTCTGCTTGAGAGTGATCTTCAGTCTCAGTCTGAGGACGTCTAAGCAACTTAGTCTGAGGTGTCCTTCTGATCTCTATCTGAGATCCCCTTCTCAGTTTAGTTTGAGGAGATCTTACATCCTTTTGGTCTATGTAGAGTCTTTCCTTTTCTTCAACTTCTTTATTTGAAATTTTCAACTCCCCCATCATTTCTTCTATTTCTTCTTATACTTTCTTTTGTGGGATATCTTGTATCTCATTGAACACTACATGCATAGACTCTTCAATAGTTTTAGTTTTTAGATTATATACACGGTAGGCTTTGGATGTAAGTGAATAACCAAGGAAAATTCCCTTGTCAGACTTTGTGTCAAATTTTCCCAACAATTCTTTTGTGTTAAGAATATAACAATCACATCCAAACAAATGAAAGTAAGAAATAGAAGACTTTCTCCCTTTCCATAATTCATAACGAGTTTTATTTAAGATCTTCCTTATGGTAACTCTGTTGATGATATAGAAAGAGGTGTTCACAACCTTTGTCCAAAAGTATTTTTCAACTCCAGAGTCACATAACAAAGTTATTGCCATCTCTTGAAGAGTTCTATTTTTTTTTTCAACTACACCATTTTGTTGGGGTGTTCTAGGACAAGAAAAGTTGTGAGTTATGCCATTTTTAACAAAGAAGTTCTTAAATTTGGCATTCTCGAATTCTCCTCCATGATCACTTCTCACAGTACCAATTCCATACCCTTTTCTCATATTGGACCTTTTTGCAAAATATTTTAAAGTTTTCATAAGATTCGTCCTTCTGAGATAGGAACAGAACCCAGGTGAATCTTGAGAAGTCATCCACTATCACAAAACCATATTTCTTTCCACTAAGACTGGCAGTCATAGTAGGTCCAAACAAATCAATGTGGAGCATCTCAAGAGGTCTGATGGTACTTACATGAGAGTTGGGTTTGAAGCTTGTCTTAGTATGTTTGCTTTTTATGCAAGACTCACATATCATATCGTTGTAAAACTTGATTTTAGGTAACCCCCTGACAAGAGATTGATTTGCAAGCTGACTTATGGTTCTCATGTTAATGTGTCCAACTCTCTTGTGCCATAACCATTTTTCATTGTCATGGCTCACAAGACAGGTGAGATCAGATAGACTCTCAAGAGAAACTGAGTAAAGATTTTCGTTTCTTTCTCCTAAGAAGATTATTTTTCTAGTCTTAGAGTCTATGATCTCACAAAATGTAGGTTGAAAATTAACATGATAACCATTGTCACATAACTGGCTAATACTAAGTAAGTTGTGTTTCAAACCCTCTACAAAATAGACATTTTCAATCTGAGCTGAGTTTGTCTCACCAATCTTACCTATTCCCTTGATCTGAGCCTTATTGTTGTCTCCAAATGAGACAACTCCCGAAGCCTTCTCTTCAAGTGTTAAGAACTTGCTTTTGTCTCCTGTCATGTGCCTTGAGCACCCACTATCCAGCACCCACAAAGTGTTTTCTCTTACTACTTCCAAGTAAGTCTGCAACACATTGAGATTTAGCTTTAGGTACCGACTTGTATTTGGGTCCTATGTGGTTAGATACCTACCTCTTGACTGCTACTTGTCTCATGTAGCAATCTGAGGTCTTATGGCCAATCTTACAACAACATGAGCATCTTTCCTAGCGTTTCTTTGCTGGAATAAAGAAATTTTTATACCACACCTCATTTGTAGACTTGTCATAGCCTAATCCAGCTTTGTCAAAAATTCCTTTTTGAGATCCAATCAATCTCTCAAGGTTTTTTGTACCTTTAACAAACTTAGCCAGATCATCTATGAGAGTTCTATTTTGACTTTTAAGTTTTTGATTTTCTTCAAACAATTTCTTAGATTCCAGCTCAGCTTGAGCTTGAGTCTGAGCTTTGATACGTTCTAACAGTTTCATGTGAGACAACATGAGACTGGAATTTTTGTAAGGTCCAAGAATCCTCCTAGTTAGTTTTAATGACGACAACCTATCAAAATTCACTTGGAATAATTCTGATTTAAAAGAAACTAATCATTTCACTTAAGTGTATGTCAAGAAGATACAGACAGGTTTCCTAAGAAGATAAACTGAAGTCCAGAAGATACAACTCAAGTCCAGAAGATATAAAACAGTATAGTTGGCACCATCAAGATATAAAAATTCTGTGCAGAAAAGTTGTCAAAATAATCAAATAAAAATCCTCTACAAAGCATTCCAATAAGTGGCAGCTCTGCAGAAGATACACTGTCTAAAAGAAGAAGTATCATCCTTTTTGGTAAAACAAAAAGATTCAAGAAGATTAAGTCACAACATATTAGAAGGAAGATTCACTCGTGTGAATATGGAAAATTAACTCCTGATAGCAAGATCCATGACTTCCTAAGTCTTCCAAGGACATAATCAATGTAAAAGCAAGTTTCCAAGTATCCTAAGATGATCTTATATTTCTATAAAAAACAGAAAAAAGGTCTGCAGAAGATATATGCTCATAGAGAGTGCTACAGAAGATATATGGTCACTTAAGTGCTACAAAAGTACTGTAGAAGATGCAGAATCCACCTAAATTTGTTTTTCTCATTTTTTGAGGTTGCAGCTGGGTTAAATAAAGTTAAAATAATTTATGTCAAAGTATTTGATGCCCTCAGTATGCTTATAGAAGAAAGAACTACAGAAACCACCAAGTTTGATCTTTGCAGAAGATACACTCCCAGAAGGTATGACTGGTCAAAGATGACAGCTGTAGTGAGAAAATGACAGATCCAAAGGCACAACTGGGTGTTCAAACTTGTGTCCAACGGTTAGTTGTCTCCATTTGCTATAAAAAGGGACATTCCCCTCAAGATTGAATACACCTCTCTCCAGAAGGAACCCGAAAAAGCTCAGATTAAATCTCCTATCTTTTGGAACATTTTCTCTCTCCTCTAGTTCATCAGTTTCTGTTTCAGCAAGTCATTGAGGGGAAATTGGCTCATTACCTAGCTTCTGCTGTGCTAATTTTGTAATATTTTTTAGCCTTGTATTTGTTTTATTCTTCTAAATCATCTTGTAAAGTCTCAAAGGGGTGTGCAAGTGCGTATTCCTCTTGTGACTAGTTAAGTGTAAGAATTTACAAAGAGGTTTGCTGAGATTGATAAGTGAAAATCATATGATAAATTAGAGCACCTTTTAGTTCATTTATCAAGGATAAAATGGTATTTTTGCCCCAATTTAATCCCTTTTTATTAAATATTAGATGAATTGTATTTATTAATCTTGGATTTGAATTTAATGCTATTTTAATAGAAATATTGCTGATTTTTGCAGGATATTGCAAAGAATTGAATTGAGAGAAAGATAGCATTAAATGAGGGAGATATCGGCAAGATTTGAGTTTGATTGAACACATTTAATAAAGATTTGTAGAAGATTTAAGGCAATCAATGAGGAGATCACTGCCAATCAAACAAGGATTCTGCAGACAACCTTCCCAATTAAATCCAAGATGCTCAATAAATGCAAGATTTCATCAAGAAAAGGCGAACAAGGAAAGACAAATAAACCAAAACCAGTCTCGGGGAGAGATCAAGTTAAAAAGAGAAAGATTGAAGCTGCGGGACGCATTCTGCGCTTCAACCTGAGCTGTAGCGCAGGGTGAAGCGCAGCTCTCTGGAGCCTGCGCTGTAGCACAGCTTGAAGCGCAAGTCACGCTGATTCTTGCCCTGTTGCCATTTTAGATAGATTTCTCCCTAATTTCCTTTGTCTTTCTTTAGCCTATAAATAGGACCTCATTGCACCAGATCAAAGTGTGCACGATTATTGTAATTCATTCTTATTTTAGTGATAATGCACCAAAGCTAATTTTAGAGTAGGTGGGGAGGAGCGCTTCACGAGGATTGAAGATGCTGGCAGCATCTTCGGTGGTTTGTATGGCTACCTTGTGTAGTAAACTCTCCATTAAGATTGAATGTAATTGATTCTATCCCCAAGTGTATGTAAACTTTATTTTATTATTTCTGAGCTCTCTGTCTATAATATTGGTAATCTTATTATGTGCTTAATTCCTAACTTCCGCGCTTGGACGGAGTTATAGGCTAGTTTTGACTAGGATTGAGGATGGGGGAGCGGATTCTGAAGAAACCCAAACTCTGATTGAATAAGAGGACTCGGTACTCTGTGACCGACACATGAGCGTTACTAATGAGCGATGGGTAGTGACAGTACTCTAGCGAAGGGCGTTTACAGGATTAGGCCTTAGTATCGATAGCAAAGGATTAGTTGATTGTCAATCCAGGACCGACACATGGATGTATCATGATGAGTAATGGGCAGTGTGAGTACTCTAATGAAGGTGCGTCTACAGGATTAGGCCTCGTTTATCAATTAGCTCTTTTACAAACGGAATAAAGAGAACAAAATAAGTCGAGGGTAAGTCTGTCGCTTGGGAGAGCCCGCATGGATTATCTTTGAGTGTGTGAGGCCGCTGGTAACTCGGGGTCTTAGAAATATAGTTTGTCTACAGTATTATAGAGTAAACCTAAAATAATAGATAGTTTTTACATGCACAAAGGGTGTGATGATATGAAGTTCAATCCTAATCCAAGTAAAGTGTCTCTAACTCTTCCTTTCTATTTTTATTACCTATTAATTTGCAATTTATAATTTCCACGCATAATATCCTCACAAATCTGTTACTTGTCTCTTGATAAATAAACCACGAATATACGCGAGTTGACCGTTCCCTGTGGATACGATATCTTTCTTACTATTATACTACTGGAATTTTGGTTCGCTTGCCAGAAACCCATCAAGTATTTTTGGTGCCGTTGCCGGGGAACGGTTTCCAATTCGTGTAGACCTTGGCGGTCTAGTTATCAAGATTTTATTTTAGGATTTTGTTTATTTATTTATTTTTTTTATTATTTTTAGGATCTATTATTATCTTAGGAAAATTCTTGTTTTCTCCAATTCTCTTAAACACTTACCTTTTTCAAAGTTTCTTGTTTATGCTTCTGAGAGGTCAGACGTCTCCCAATCAATTACAGTTCGACCCGAAAATAGAAAAGACGTCGCGAAGGAACAGAGGTAGAAACTCAAGAAGGAGAATAAGGACAATTGTTGAGGAACCCAAAAATATGGCAGCGGAACGTCCAAGAAGAACGCTAGGAGATTAGATCTCCCATCAAGGACCACGTCACTTCTCAAGCATTGTGTTACCACCAAACGCAAGATCTTTGGAGTTGAAGACTGCACACCTCAACCTCATTAGTGCACATTAATTCGCTGGATTGGATCATGAAAATCCACATGCTCATCTCTCTAATTTTTATGAATTGATTGGTACTATGGGTTTCGAGGAAGGTAATTTAGAATCTGTTTACTTACGCTTGTTTCCTTTCTCTTTGATAGGTAAAACTAAGGAATGGCTGCAATCACACCCAAATCTAGGCCTAACCAATTAGGGTGTAGTTGAGGAGAAATTCTTGACAAGATTCTTCCCAACTAGGAAGCACATTGAAGCCAAAGCAGATATTTCTACATTCAGACAAGGGATTGATGAGCCACTGTGTGAAGCTTGGGAAAGATTCAAGTCTATGTTGTGCAACGCAATCATGGCTATAAGGATATAGCCCAACTCAACATATTCTGTACGGGACTTCGTTCAGATTCAAGATCATTCATAGATGCGGCAGCAGGAGGAACTATCTTATCCGGAGAAGTTGATCGAGCGCTAGAAATCATCAACCATTTTGCACAGAACGATCAACAAGCTCAAAGTGGAAGACAGCCCGCGCAATTACCAAAGAAAGGGATGATGGAACTCAATCAAAGTGATGCTCTGTTAGCTGAGAACAAGCTCATTAAACGTCAACTAGAAGCACTCATTGAGACATTGAAGACACTCCCTCAACAACTCAAAGCTGTCCACTCACAACCCATCCAAGCCCAACCATTGATTTGTGATTTATGTGGAGAAGACCATATAAATGGTCAATGTGCTAGCCAAGGAACACAACCAGAACAAGTCAACTTCATGGGGAACCAGGGAAGGCAAGGGAATTACTCCAACAATAACAACAATCAATATTCACAAGGTTGGAGAAATAACCAAACCAACTCAGGTTGGAGTCAGAATGGAGGACCAAGACAACCACCTTACCAACAGCAAGCCCTCAACATATGATAAACTGAACACTTTTGAAGGTAACATTGATGACCTTGTGCACAAATTTAATGGATTCAAGACAACTACTGAGGCATCAATCAAAACTCTAGAGAGTCAAGTGGGTCAGTTAGCAACTGAAATGGCAGAACACAGGCGACAACACTTCTCAGTTGTCACCCACACCAATCCAAAGGAACAATGCAGCTTGATTGCTACTGATGGCAACAAGTCAGAGGAGGAGGAACTTGATGAGGAAGAAGAAATCATCTTTGAAGAACAATTGATTTAAGAGGAAGTTGTTCAACAAGATGAAGATGCAGCACAAAAGGAACATCATGAAGAGAAGTTCTTAGTCACAAGTAAGTCATTTGACCCAGGTAAGTTTACTATACCCATCTCTATTGGTAATCTACCTCCTACTCATGCTTTATTAGATCTTAGAGCGAGCATCAATTTGATGCCACTATCGTATTTTAACAAGTTGAGTAATGTGAAGGTCAAGCCTGCAAATGTGAGGTTACTTCTTGCAAATAAATCCGCTCAACACCTTCATGGGATATTAGAGGACATTCAAATCAAAGTGGATAAATTTGCATATGTTGTAGATTTCTACATAGCAGAGACAACAGAGGAGGATACTAAAGTCCCCCTAATTTTAGGAAGGCCCTTCATGAAAGCTGCTAAGATGATCATTGATGTTGATCAAGGAAAATATGAATTGAGCTCAAAAGATGAAAGTATTACGTTTCATAGAGGCACGCCCAAGTTACAACAAACTGATGCTACTTTCAAAAGTCAAACAAAGCTGCCAGGCTCCGAATTTCCGAGGAAGCCTAAAATGAGGGTAAAGCATCCAGAGTTAATATGGGAGTTCAAATTTAAGAGGAAAAGGAGATAAACATCTGATACTGAGGAAGACAGTGACAGTGATGGAAGAATAAAAAATTGGCATGGAGGATGGGAGCTCAAGGGAAGAACTGGTATGGGGTCAAACATCATCCTCCACTTGAGGCCACCATAAACAGGTTGAGTACCAAGCGTCGAGCTGAAAGACGTTAAACAAGTGCTTCCTGGGAGGCAACCCAGTCCTTGTAAGTTTTTAATTTTCATTTTGGTAATTTTTAGTTTTAGGATTTACCTGTGTACTTAGGAAATTGTTAAAATGGGGATCTAAATCTAAAAGGATGGCAGGGAATCAATTAGGAGTAGCAGAAGCAGAGAGAATACTGTAGATCTGCGCTTCAACCTGCGCTGTAGCACAGGTGAAGCGCAGCATTAAAATAAAAAAAAAAACTGACTCTCTGACTTTTGCGCTTCAACTTGCGCTGTAGAGCAAGGTGAAGCGCAGCGGGACGCTTCAACTTCTGAAGCAGTACGCGCTCCACTCTGCGCTGTAGCGCAGGGTATAGCGCAGGAAGCGGGAGTTTAAATTCTGAAATTTGAACGAATGGGTTCATTTTGAACTTCCTTTCATTCCATTCCCTTGCGTTTTCTCTGATATTCCTAACCTTTGCTTTGCCTTTTCTCACTCATATAGCCTTCATTTTCAGTTTCTGAGCTTATACCAGGTATGTTTTTATAGTTTTCTTTCTTTTTAACCGATTGAGATTTTGATTCTTTATTGAGCATGACCTTAGGATAGGAATCTTAGGACTTTAGGAACCTTTAGGAAAGAAATACTTGTTCATATTGCTTTAAATTAGATTGCATGTGGTTAGGATTCTCTATGAGTTATTCATGTTTGCTTAGGTGGTAGTTATTGAGTGCTCAATGATTTTTGCAAATTATTTTGTTGGTGCATGTATGTTCAATTAATTGCTCTAATATTTTTGCATGCCCATACATAAATGACTGTGCAATATTGCATGTTACTGATGACATGATTTTTGAGCATGAGTTTGATTCTCACTTTGCCTGTTTAGAATTGTTTAGGACCTGCTTTAACTGATCACTTTAGCATGTCTTAATTAATTAATTGGCAATTATTTGGTAATATTTAAAATCAAAATTTTTATGCACATTTGCTGGTTAATTGATTGCTCTAAGCATTGAAATTTATTGGCCATCTATTTCATAATTATGAGCAATTAAATATTATGATGCATAAATAATTTTGAGTTGCTTTTGCTTTACAGATGGTTCACACAAAGAATGTCAGTGGTGTTGGTTCCTCTGGGAGGGGCGCAGGAGGTGCCATAAGGAAGGGCCCCCAGAGGGAACCTGAGTTTGACCATCATCGCTTCAAGTCCTTTAAAGCATACACTGACATTGCTTATTGTAAATTCATCCTGGAGCGACCAGTCATCCTCCAAGAGGGGGAATATGAGGATTTTTCTACTGAGATTCACAGGAGGCGTTGGAACCGCCTCGGTCGCCCTGACAATTACTTTGATCCAGACATTGTCAGGGAATTCTATGCTAACGCTATTGGAGACCACGACGTTAACTATAGGAGGGAGTCCTATGATCGAGGACAGGTTATCAAATTTGATTGCGATGCAATCAATGACATCCCATAGAGGAGGACAGAGACCTCGTGGTGTGCCAATACCACGAACGGATGCAGGTTGTGGGGCTTCACAGCAATGATCCCCTTGACATTGAGACTTCTCAGCTACTATGCTTACTAGGGCTTTCCTTTGAAAGGAATGCATATCAGGAGGCTGCCAGGATTCACAGGCATGATATGACGAGTATCACACGGATGTGGACAGTACTGACGCTGGCCAACATACATCCTACAGGGCATGTTTCTGATATCATTATGCTTGTAGCCCACCTCATTTATTGTATCCTCACCGACACTACTATCGATATCTCACGGGTTATCACCAGTAGGATATCAGACTTTGCATCTTCTGTGGGGCGCCGGACCCCTAACTCCAAGATCAGGCTTGGCTTCCCTTCTCTTATCACTGCACTCTGCAGATCTAGGGGTGTAGAGGTGAACCCCAGGGTTCACATCGCACTTCCCATGACCAGAGCATATATTGAAGCCAACTGTATCCCAGCTGAGGAGTTACAGGATGAGGAGCAGCAGCAATAGCAGGCACCACCACCACCACCAGCAGCAGCAGACATGGACGCTTCAGTCTGGGCCCAGCGACTTGAGGCACAGAACACTCATCTGATGGCTCAGATGTCCACAATTCACCGAGCAGCTGTTCATTTTCAGAGTAGACATTATCAGGCTCGTGTGGACCGCATGACCCCTGCACAGTTTCATGATTACTTACAGTGGCCTGGGGACAAGCCTATTTTCCCAGGGGGGATGGAGCAGCTTACATGGATTAGGACCAGGATGAGGACTGATTGTTTTCTTTCCTATTTGGTGCTTTTCCTTCTTTTTTCTTTTCTTTTTTCATTTTATTTTCCTATTTTTTTTGCTTCTTATTTTCTTATTTTCTTTTGATATGTAATATATATTATTGCCACTGATACATTATCTATATCAGGTAGTACTTATTTTGTTATTTCCTATTTTTTTGTTAAATTTTAAATTAAATTTTTAGGACTTTTAGGACCTTAGGAAATTAGGATTTAAGGTAACTTTTTCAAAATTCTCTGTAATTAAGTAGTTTAACTAACCAGATTAGGAAAGATGATAGGGTTTTGTGATTAACTCCATAATCAGTTAGGATTAGGATACATCTCAGGAGAACCTATCAGGATAGTTAATTAAAATCAGTAAGTGCTTTATCAAGGAATTTTAGCCAATAACCGGTGAGTCGAGAGCCCAAACACTGAAATTGAGAGCTCTTCACCGCTGCTTGTCAACTGTTATTGCTTGAGTTTCTGAATTTTGTCTTGCTAGTAGAAGGTATGGAAGTGACAAAGGCATATTTTGTGATTATAATATTTTGCTCAGTGCCAAATAGCCAACCTTAAATTTTTCCAATTTTTGATTGCCCATTTGAGCCTTAATATTTCCTTTGATGCACCCCAGCCATGATTAATGATCATACCATGTCCCTTCACACTTGGGATAGAGAGCAAGGTGCAACACAACAAAATGGGACAAGAGGTTGGTGAATTGAAAGGTCAAAGAAATTCAAGGAGCAGGCACAAGAAATAAAAAAAAAAAAAGAGTACTTCCCTCATGAATAAATTCTCTACAAAGTTCAAAAAAATACAAAAAACAAAAAAAAATCTACACAAAGTGTGGAAATTGAATAAGTTGTGGGGGAGTACTTCTTCAAACAAAGAGGCCAGCTGAAAAAAAGGTGACAATTCAAGAATGACATGGAAGATAGAGAGAAGTCCCAAGCACAACCACAAGATGCTCTCTATTCAAAGTGTTCTTTGCATATCCAGAAAAACCATGATTTCTTGATAGCCCAGCCTCATTACAACCAAAGAAAATACCTTTTGATCCATGTTAATTGCTTGCAAGTTCAGATGTTGGAAACGACTATTAATTCTAGTTGTTCAACAGTGGTGAAAAAGATTTAGGGAAACACTTACCCGTGAGAATGAGAGATTTCCTTGGTTTATCACTTACTTGCTTTAATTTCTATTTTTGAGAAGTTTGAATGATGTTTGTGTTCTATTCTGATTGAGGATTGGTAACATCTCTTAATCCTGATCTTTTCTTATGTGTTGGAAAGTGATTGCTGCTTAACAAGGAGATGATGAAAAGTTCCTTGAATTTGTTTTTTATTTTTTAGTTATTCAAGGGATAGAATTGATTTGTTGATTGCAAAGAGGTCTCTTGCTTGAGGACAAGAAAGAAGTTAAGTTGGGTGGTATTTTGATAAGTGAAAATCATATGATAAATTAGAGCACCTTTTAGTTCACTTATCAAGGATAAAATGGTATTTTTGCCCCAATTTAATCCCTTTTTATTAAATATTAGATGAGTTGTATTTATTAATCTTGGATTTGAATTTGATGCTATTTTAATAGAAATATTGCTGATTTTTGCAGGATATTGCAAAGAATTGATTTGAAGGAAAGATAGCATTAAATGAGGGAGATATCTGCAAGATTTGAGTTTGATTGAACACATTTAATAAAGATTTGTAGAAGATTTGAGGCAATCAAAGAGGAGATCACTGCCAATCAAACAAGGATTCTGCAGACAACCTTCCCAATTAAATCCAAGATGCTCAATAAATGCAAGATTTCATCAAGAAAAGGCGAACAAGGAAAGACAAATAAACCAAAACCAGTCTCGGGGAGAGATCAAGTTAAAAAGAGAAAGATTGAAGTTGTGGGACGCATTCTGCGCTTCAACCTGAGCTGTAGCGCAGGGTGAAGCGCAGCTCTCTGGAACCTGCGCTGTAGCACAGCTTGAAGCGCAAGTCACGCTGATTCTTGCCCTGTTGCCATTTTTAGATAGATTTCTCCCCAATTTCCTTTGTCTTTCTTTAGCCTATAAATAGGACCTTATTGCACCAGATCAATGTGTGCACGATTATTGTAATTCATTCTTATTTCAGTGATAATGCACCAAAGCTAATTTTAGAGTAGGCGGGGAGGAGCGCTTCACGAGGATTGAAGGTGCTGGCAGCATCTTCGGTGGTTTGTATGGCTACCTTGTGTAGTAAACTCTCCATTAGGATTGAATGTAATTAATTCTATCCCCAAGTGTATGTAAACTCTATTTTATTATTTCTAAGCTCTCTGTCTATAATATTGGTAATCTTATTATGTGCTTAATTCCTAACTTTCGCGCTTGGCCGGAGTTATAGGCTAGTTTCGACTAGGATTGAGGATGGGGGAGCGGATTCTGAAGAAACCCAAACTCTGATTGAATAAGAGGACTCGGTACTCTGTGACCGACACATGAGCGTTACTAATGAGCGATGGGTAGTGACAGTACTCTAGCGAAGGGCGTTTACAGGATTAGGCCTTAGTATCGATAGCAAAGGATTAGTTGATTGTCAATCTAGGACCGACACATGGATGTATCCTGATGAGTAATGGGTATTGTGAGTAATCTAATGAAGGTGCGTCTACAGGATTAGGCCTCGTTTATCAATTAGTTCTTTTACAAACGGAATAAAGAGAACAAAATAAGTCAAGGGTAAGTCTGTCGCTTGGGAGAGCCCGCATGGATTATCTTTGAGTGTGTGAGGGCCGCTGGTAACTCGGGGTCTTAGCAATATAGTTTGTCTACAGTATTATAGAGTAAACCTAAAATAATAGATAGTTTTTACATGCACAAAGGATGTGATGATATGAAGTTCAATCCTAATTCAAGTAAAGTGTCTCTAACTCTTCCTTTCTATTTTTATTACTTATTAATTTGAAATTTATAATTTCCACGCATATTATCCTCACAAATTTGTTATTTGTCTCTTGATAAATAGACCACGAATATACGCGAGTTGACCGTTCCCTGTGGATACGATATCTTTCTTACTATTATACTACTGGATGTTTGGTTTCGCTTGCCAAAAACCCATCAGAGATCAGGTGATCTCAATTGAGAAACAGAATCTGCAGAAGGTGTCTGCAGAATTCTGGGTGACTGGATCTTCTGTAGAAGGTTCAACAATGAGTATCTAGTTTAAGAATTGTGTGAGTGAAGTTGAGTTAAGCCTGAAGAGGCTGGAGAAAGAATATTAGTGGTAAGGTTACCCAAGAAAGTTGTAATTTGATTGTTGAGTGAGAAAATCCTATAGGTGTAGGGACTGGACATAGCCTCAGGTTGGAAGAGGTGAACCAGTATAAAATCCTTGTGTACAATCTTCTCTTCCCTTCTCTCCTTTATTATTGCACATGCATAAAATTATTTTGAAAAACTAATTAATTCCTAAGTAAGCGGTACTCATCAAGATTCCATAAAGGGATTTCATCTTTTGCATTCTTCATCTGAACTAACATCTATATTCTAGAAGTTTGTCTTTCAATACTAAGCCAAGATCAATTTGAGCAAACAAAGTATTGAAAGAAATTGCAGAAAATTTTATTCAATCACAATTCAACCCTCCTTCTTGTGATTGAAACTCCCACTTCAATTGGTACCAGAGCTTGCCTCTAGGGTTGAACTCACTTAACAATGAAAGAGGAAAAGATCAAGGGAGAGGGCAAATCATGGAGCTGCAATGTTCATTCCAAAGGATCCTCCATAAACAGACCACCAGCATTTGATGGAAAGGACTACTACTATTGGAAGAATAGAATGAAACTATTTCTAGAATCCCAAGACATTTCATTCCAATGGTCAGAAGAACAAGAATTCCTGTTCAGCCTAAAGAAGGAGAATCAAGAGTTCAAGAAGAAGCTCCTCAACCCAAACCAAGAGAAGAATGGACTTCAGAAGATAAATAGAGATATCTTCTGAACTCCAAAGCGAAATTCTTTCTTCTCTGTGCCCTAAGTAGAGGAGAATATGACAAGGTTGATGGTTGTTCAACAACAAAGGAAATATGGGACACACTCAAAATTGCACATGAAGGAACTGATCAAGTCAAAGAATCAAAAATCAATATTTGATTCATCAATATGAAATGTTTAACATGGCTAAACATGAATCTATAGATGAAATGTTCAGCAGATTTACAATCATCATAAATGATTTAAAATCTCTTGGAAAAGGCTACTCAAATCAAGAACAAGTAAGAAAAATCCTTAGAAGCCTTCCAAAAATTTGGAGACCTAAGGTGATAGCAATTCAAGAAGCCAAAGACCTTACTGTTCTAAAGCTGGATGAGTTACTTGGATCACTAAAAGTCCATGAGCAAGAACTCATGGATGAATTGCCAAGGAAAGGGAATATTAATTGGAAATGGCAGAGAATATTCTGATAAAAGTGGAATAGGCTTTAATCAAGATCCATTTACAAAAAATCACAAGACTGTTTTGTCCCTGCCAAAAGGCAACCTCCCACATGTTCTTAGTGTAACAGATTTGGACACAGTTTCCAAAACTGTTACAAAGCAGCCAACCATAGCTCTATCTACTGCAGAAGCTGAGTATGTTTCTGTTGCAAATTATTGCTCACAAATGCTATGGATCAAGCACCAAATGGAAGATTACTGGCTAAGGTACTCCAAAATTCCTATCTTCTGTGACAATACTAGTGCCATTAATTTGTCTAAGAATCCAATACAGCACTCAAGGTCTAAACATATTGACATAAAACATCATTTCATAAGAGATCATGTCCAAAAGAATGATGTTGAACTAAAGTTTATTGAAACCAAATTACAACTTGTTGATATTTTTACCAAGCCACTTGTAGAAGATAGATTTGAATTTATTAGAAAAAAATTGAATATGTGCAAACTGAAATGATAACAGGTCTTGATTGTAGTATTAATTGAAATTGTTCCTGAAGTTTTCATATCTTCTGCAACAGAAGATATGTATCTTCTGCAACAACATTTGTATAAGGGAGGAACGCATCTTCTGTAGTTCTAGCAGAAGAATGCATCCTCAAATTTCAAGAAAAATCCCTACTATTCTGACATATCAGCTAGCCTTTTCATCTCCTATGTTCCAAATACTAGGAAATGTCTCTCTCATATTTATTTTATCAAGAAAGTCAGCTCCCTGGGTCAACTATGAAAGGAACTCTGCACGGGTAGTTGAAGCCTCATCTATCTAAGTGAAAGAAAAGAAAAGTTCTCTTTTGTCCCTAATATTGAGAAAGGGAAACCGTTGCACATTTTGGGCAATTAATGATTTGACTGTTTGAAACAAACAAACCTAAAAAACTGCGCACTTCTCTCTCCTCTATGCTTCTCTCACTCAAACGGCTAGTTCAACATCATAAAGCATAGCTTAGAGAACTCAGCTCTCCATTTTCAATCCTTCTCTAACTCTTTAAGACTTTCACCTCTAGCTAAGAACACCAATTAGCTTTCATACTCTATTTCTATATTCCTCTCTAAAAATCTACAATGAGAATGAAACCCGTTGCCAGTAAGAAAAATGCATCATCTCCTGGAAAATTCGAATGTTCCTACAGTAGCCATGAAAATCCAGAAGCAACTGGAAGAGAACTCATCCCTTACACTGAGGTTCTTGAAGTTCAACAACCTCTCGCAACTGAACCACCTCCAATGGAAACAACTCCTTCCTCAATTGAGCTACAACCTACTTCAGCCCCCTCCTCATCAAATGTTCCAGCGTTCTAATACTCCAGTGGTTCATGTTAGAAGGTCCTGATAGACTGAAGACCAGTTTTCCACACCATTGGGAATGATCCCAATAACCCTATAGGCATTTATTCACCTCATTCCAATCCTCAATCAAACTCTCCCATTTCCAACCTCAGTAAAAGGTCTCACAGCTGCGAAGTAAAGGAATCTAGTGAATCTCAAAGTGAGAGCAAGGATGAAGTGATGCTTCTGAGGAATCAGAAGAAACCAATTTGGACCTATTTCAAGATGAAAAGATGCTCAAAGTATTCACTGAAAAATAGGAGTGGAAAAATGTCATTCCTGGAAGAGTGTTTTTGCTGAGAGAAATTAAAAAAGGAGGGTGGGATGTAGGTCATTTCATCCAGAAACAAGGTTGGGGAGACTACTTACTCATTAGAGAACCAATCTATCCAAGGCTGGTGAAAGCATTTTTTGCTTCTGCTAGCAGCTATAGGAGTGATGGGAACTCATTGATAGCTGAGATCAAAGGATCAACAATTGTTCAGACTGCAGGAATTATAGAAGAAATCTTAAATCTTCCTGCTTGTGAAAAATCAACTCTATAAGGACAATTGGTATGCTTCCTGCAAGCACTACCAAAAAATAAGTTACCAAGAAGGTCCTAAGTCAACCTGACTCACCCTTGCTTTCCAGTAAACTGATCCTTATTTGCAGATTGTTCCATAAGATCTGTTGCTACTACTCCATCTTTCCAAGATCTGGTACCCTAGAGAGGGTTACAGACCAAGACCTCTTGGTTCTGCACCATCTTCTAACAGGCAAACCTCTCTCTCTGTCCTACCTTATCCTCAGAAGCATGATCTATTCTGCAAATCCTCAAAGAGCTTATGCAAGTCTTCCTTATGGAATGATTCTAACCAATATATTTAAGTTTTACAATGCGTCTCTCAATGAAGAAGAAAGCCTAGACACATGCACCTTCTTTGATAGAAGTAATGTGAGGAAAATGAAAATTGAGCATCCCATTCCTTCTGATCTTCTCCAGCAGCAGTGATACTGATGAATCATCAGATGAAGCTAAGGTTCCAAGGACAAAGAAGAAGAAGAAAGAAGCTCTTAAGACCTTCTCCAGAAAAAGAAAAGGAATAATTATATCTTCTGGATAAGGAGAACCTAGCAAAGTGCAGAAGACAACTTCTTCTGGAATAGAGAAAGAAGATCCTAAATGTCCTACTCCTCTAAGTTCATTCTCGAATGAAGAAAGAAAGCAACAATCCTTTGAAGAAGAAGCTGATTCACCAATGCATGCTCCCTCTGGAGAAGATGGGACTGCAGAAGAAGAAAAGAAAACTTTTCTTGCTTCTACAGAAGGAATGGTTGTTGATACCCTGGCCATGCTTGCTAAAACCCATTCTGAACCACCAACTCTTCATGATCAATCTCATGCACATACTGAAACAGCCCAAGAAATTGGCCAAGAAGAAGATGAGACTGTTAAAGGAAAGATGCAGAAGGAAGAAAACCAATCAGCTCCTTCTGCTGGTACCTTTGGAACAGATTTGGTAAACCAATTCCTTGCTTCTCCTATCCTTGACTCTACTATTCCTACAACTGCTCCATTAAGAGATAATATTCCCATTGTATCCACTCATTTATCCTCTATTGGAGACCTTTCTTCAGCAGCTAAGTACAGAAAGGGAGGGAGATTCCTTCTTCTGAACCTATGTAGAAGAATGAAGTTGTTGGAACAGAACCTGCTGCACACTCTGTTAACCCTGAACCCTCCAATTCTCTTGAAAGACAAGTCAGGAAGATAAAGGCTGATATAAAAAAAAAATTTCTCCATGGGAACACTTTACAAAACTCTGTGAATGAGATGATTAAGAGATTTACTCGACATCAATTTTGGTTCAATACTTTTGTGTTTCCTGCCATTGCACCACAAGGCTCCTCCAATGCCTTTGCACCTTTTCAGCCTCCTCAGAACATCCTCCAGCCCACTACTTCATCATCCTCTGATCACTCCTCGTCCTTCCAAATTGAGGATGATGATTCTGCTTCTCCTTGGGCTTACATTTGTCTTTTTTATTGATGACAAAGGGAGAGAAGTAGTATAGTAGTACATTGTTTGTTAAGAGTTAATATGTGGGTTAATATTTTGTTTATGGTTGTTTTGAATGGAATGTTTAGAAATCATTTACTGAATGAATGGAATGAATGATGTATTTGCTGACTACTGTTTCATTTTAATGATCTTGCTTAGTAAAAAAATTCTCTCAAATACAGCATAAATTCAGGGGGAGTCTTATATGAAACTGTTTATTGATAAAAAATCATAATCATAACAATGTAAATTTTGATGGGTTATCATCATCAAAAAGGGGGAGATTGTAAGGTCCAGAATCCTCCTACACTACTACAAAAACAGCCTTCTACGACGGCCATACACGACGGTTGTGCTGCAACCGTCGTAAAAAATGACGCAGTGCATACCTGAAATTTTCTGCGTAACAAACAACGACAGTTCAGTAGGAACCGTCGTAGAAAAAAGCTTTTCTATGACGGTTGTATATTAACCGTCGTTGAAAATTGAGCAGGAATGAGAGCGGTGTAGGAAGTAGTTACAAGGAGGGGTGTAAAAGTAAAAATCTGGCCAATTGACGACGGTTGTTTACGTAACCGTCGTAGAAAAGTGACCATGAAAAGAGAGGGGGTGCAGGAAGTAGACACAGGATGGGTGTAAAAGTAAAAAATAAGCCCAATTTACGACGGTTGCATAAACAACCGTAGTAGAAAATTGATCGGAAGAGAGAGGTGCAGGAAGTAGAAATAAAAGGGGTGCAAAAGTAAATAATCAGTCAAATTCACGACGATATTTTTGTAACCGTCGTAGATAACTGGTGCTGAAGGTAGAAACAGGGTGCAGATGTAATAATTTTACAGTGTGAGGGGGTGTGAAAAGCATAAAACGGGTGGGTGCAGAGAAAATCATTGAAACCACTACGGTTATTCTTTGAACCGTCGTGGTATTTTCCTCGTTTAACCTAAGTGAGGACCCTGTCTTCTCACAGTGTCGCACGTCCCTCACCTCTCTTTCTCTGTTTCTCACACAGTTCACCTCTCTTTCTCACACAGTAGGAACCATCTCTCTCTGTCTCTCTCCCAAGCTTCGTCCCTCTCTCTCTCACTCAAGCACCTCTCCCTTTCCCCTCCGTGAAGCTCTTCCTCTCCCATCGTCTCTCTCTCCTTTTTTCCCCATCCCCACCAAGCCTTCTCTCTCCCCGCCGTCTCTGAACGTCGGTGGAACACCGTTCCTCATTATTCATCCAGGTGGTGGTGTTGGTTGTTCTTGCTGAGGAAGAGAATAGATAAGGTATGTCACAGTATAGTTTGGCCAGTGCCAATTTTTTGTAAGAATTATTCATTTCATACATGCCAACCCATTTGCAACAATACGGAATAACTGTTGTAGCCAAGGGATCCTAAAACGAAATGGCTGTTTTCTCTGTGCCATGGATGATCAATATCTGATTACACAAGAGGATGGTGTTTTTTTCTCCTGGTTGAATATGTAATGTTACAGATTGCAATGGTAGTCTATATATACATAATTAAAGGCTTATACCTTGGATGCATAATGGGGCTTTCATTAGATACTTTTACTTGAGCTCAAAATTTCTTATTGCTTCCCATGGAACGTTTGACACTGATTCCTGACATTGGTTCTTTTCTTAATTATATTATTGTTCTAAACAAACGTTTGCCTCCCATTCCAATATGCTTTACCTCGTCCTAGGTTACGGATTTAATTTATCCACTTGTTGGAAACTAATTTCATTCAATTGAACTTAATCGAATTTCTTATTTAGGAAGTTTTTTCTATTTTTTGGATTGGTATACTGTGTAAAGGAAAAGCCTAAGCCATGAGGTTCAGCAATTCCATGTTAAAGCAACCAAAAAGTGCCTTTCTTCATATGCTCTTTTAAGAAAATAATTCAGAGACAAGATACAGGCACAATTCGTGAGGTTAGCGAGGATAGCAAGCTATTCTCTCGTCTTTATGGCACTGGTATCATAAAGGACCAGATGCTATTTACGTGCACAATAAGTGAGGTGTGTATTTCACTAACCACTAATCACTCACCAATTAATAGCCAACCCATACGATATATACGTTGTTGCAGGTATATATACGTTGTTAATAAAATTTAGTATAAATTTTTTCAACTCAACGTACATAAATAATTTATATATATATATATGTATATGGGGGGTATTAGTTTGTATTTGTTAAATTTTAATTGATTTGTTTTGTGAATTGATTTAGATTATTTGGTTTAGGTTGTGAAATTGGAATGGGAATTGGAACTGATTAGGTTGTAATTGCAATTGGAATTGGAATTGAAAATTAAGTAATTGATTTGGTAGTTGATTATGTATTTAAGTTTTGCCTTTATTTATGTTTATTCATTTAATTTCATTTTATATTTTGCCTTATTTTATTGTTAATTTTTAATGATTGATTGATTCATTACTTGAGTAAACCTTAGTTTCCCGTTTGAGATTCAATATGGAGACTAACGAACTACCTCCAATTTTAAAACTCTTTTTCATACATCCTTTTTATAAAACAAATGGAGGGACTTCTATAGTCAATTTATTGAATCTTGAATTGTCCGGATGGACAGTTTGGGAAGATTAATCACTTTTTTATAGATCATTAATAAGTAAATTTTAATAATCATTTCAAACACTTCATGAAATTTTGGTTCCTTGCATTTGTGTTGTTCTTCGAGGGCATATTTGATTGTGGTTCACCACTCTCAATTCGTGCCACCTGAAGACCAATGCGAAATGCTGCCGAAATTTTGTGGTTATAATTATTTTCTAACTTGTGTTTTATTTTTTATATTAGTGCCTATTGAACATATCAAATGTTGTTAGGTAAAGCTTCACATAGAGCTCCTAAGCTATCATGGATTAACCTCAAGGTACTTACATGCATTAAATAAGATATTTTATTAAACTCTTATGTATGGTTTTAATTATTTGACCATTCTTCATTTTGAATTGTAGTGTAACAAACAAGTTGGGAGGATATGAGTGCGGGTATTACAATCATGCAATGGATGTCTTCCATTGTGCAAGGTGGTATTCAAAACGCAAGGGAGCAGGTAATTCAGCATGAATAATGATTCTTGAATTTATCCACATTCATAATTGATCTATCCACTAATGTCAAGTTATTTCATTTTGCAGTTTTTCATGGATACCAGCCCATTTAACTCTGACGCAATTGATTTCATCAGAAAGACATGGGCTAAATTCGTTATTGAGTTATATAACAAAACTTTAGGGTAGTTGACCATAGTTTGATTAGTTATATTACCTTTTGTATATTTTTATGTTTAGGTAATTAGATTTACATGACAAAGACAATTATGTACACTTGGTTATATTATAATCTTGAAATGTTGTATTTTTAAGTTAATGATCCAAATTTGATTTATACTGTTGCTGGTATTTCGTTCTGTACAATTTCTGGATTGTTCTGGCTGTTTGCAGGTTTGGGAAAAGGCTAAAAACAAAATGAACCTAAAAAAAGTTGACTTTTACGACGGTTGTTACCATAACCGTCGTGGAAAGTAAGAAACCACGACGGTTATGGTCACAACCGTCGTAAAAAGTAGCAAAAATCAAGGTTCCAAGCAGCCTTTTTAACGACGGTTAAGATAGGAACCGTCGTAGAAAGTCAGCAACCACGACGGTTTCCTATAGTAACCGTCGTTAAAAAGGCTGTTTGGATCCTAGATTTTTGCCACTTTTAACGACGGTTTTGACTATAACCGTCGTGGTATGTTATTTATGACGACGGCTATACAACCGTCGTAAAAGATCCAATTTTTTACGACACCTGGATCAACGATGGTTGTTCAACCGTCGTAAAAAGCCCTTTTTAACCGTCGTAAAAGGGTCTTTTTCCACTAGTGCTAGTTGGTTTTAATGACACAACCTATCAAAATTCACTTGGAATAATTCTGATTTAAAAGAAACTAATGATTTCACTTAAGTGTATGTCGAGAAGATACAGACAGGTTTCCTAAGAAGATAAGTTGAAGTCCAGAAGATACAACTCAAGTCCAGAAGATATAAAACAGTATAGTTGACAACCATCAAGATATAAAAATTCTGTGCAGAAAAGCTGTCAAAATAATCAAATAAAAGTCCTCTACAAAGCATTCCAATAAGTGGCAGCTCTGCAGAAGATACACTGTCTAAAAGAAGAAGTATCATCCTTTTTGGTAAAACAAAGAGATTCAAGAAGATTAAGTCACAACATATTAGAAGGAAGATTCACTCGTGTGAATATGGAAAATTAACTCTTGATAGAAAGATCCATGACTTCCTAAGTCTTCCAAGGACATAATCAATGTAAAAACAGGTTTCCAAGTATCCTAAGATGATCTTATATTTCTATAAGAATCAGAAAAAAGGTCTGCAGAAGATATATGCTCACAGAGAGCGCTACAGAAGATATATGGTCACTGAAGTGGCGTACTGCAGAAGATGCAGAATCCACCTAAATTTGTTTTTCTCATTTTCTGAGGTTGCTGTTGGGTTAAATAAAGTTAAAATAATTTATGTCAAAGTATTGGATGCCCTCAGTATGCTTACAGAAGAAAGAACTACAGAAACCACCAAGTTTGATCTCTGCAGAAGATACACTCCCAGAAGGTATGACTGGTCAAAGATGACAGTTGTATACAGCTGTGGCTACTGCAGTGAGAAAATGACAGATCCAAAGGCACAGCTGGGTGTTCAAACTTGTGTCCAACGGCTAGTTGTCTCCATTTGCTATAAAAAGGGACATTCCCCTCAAGATTGAATACACCTCTCTCCAGAAGGAACCCGAAAAAAGCTCAGATTAAATCTCCTATCTTCTGAAACATTTTCTCTTTCCTCTAATTCATCAGTTTTCTGCTTCAGCAAGTCATTACCTAGCTTCTGTTGTGCTAATTTTGTAATATTTTTTAGCCTTGTATTTGTTTTATTCTTCTAAATCATCTTGTAAAGTCTCAAAGGGGTGTGTAGGTGCATATTCCTCTTGTGACTAGTGTATAAGAATTTATAGAGAGGTTTGCTGAGATCAGGTGATCTCAGTTGAGAAACAGAATCTGCAGAAGGTGTTTGCAGAATTATGGGTGACTGGATCTTCTACAGAGGCTTTGCAGTGAGTATCTAGTTTGAGAATTGTGTGAGTGAAGTTGAGTTAAGCCTGAAGAGGCTGGAGAAAGAATACTAGTGGTAAGGTTACCCAAGAAAGTTGTAATTTTATTGTTGAGTGAGTAAATCCTACAGGTGTAGGGACTGGACGTAGCCTCAGATTGGAAGAGGTGAACCAGTATAAAATCCTTGTGTGCAATCTTCTCTTCCCTTCTCTCCTTTATTATTGCACATGCATAAAATTATTTTGAAAAACTAATTAATACCTAAGCGGTACTCATCAAGATTCCATAAAGGGATTTCATCTTTTGCATACTTCATCTGAACTAACATCTATATTCTGGAAGTTTGTCTTTCAATACTAAGCCAAGATCAATTTGAGCAACAAAGTATTGAAAGAAATTGCAAAAAATTTTATTCAATCACAATTCAACCCCCCTTCTTGTGATTGAAGCTCCCACTTCATTTTTATGATTCAAATCCTCATTTTCTTTTTCAAGAAATTTGATTTTCTCCTAAAGCAATGTTTAGCTCAGATTTTAGTAAAGAGCTTTTTGAGACAAGAAGATTGGAATCATAAAGGAGATTTTCAAAAGCTGACTTAAGCTCATTAAAAGAAAGTTCTGAGTCAGACTCATATACCTCTTCATCTGAGGAGTCTCCATCAGCCATCAGACACAGATTGAGTGACTCATCATCTTGGCTTTCTTCTTCCTCTGTGTCATCCCAAGTAGCCATCATGGCTTTCCTCCTTGGACTCTTTTTTGTGTCTTTCCTCAATTGGGGACACTCAGCTTTGATATGTCCTGGCTTATTGCATTCATAGCATATGATTTGTCCCTTCTTGTCAGTCTTGATCTCACCTCTTCTAGATGGAAAATCTTCTCCTTCCACTTCCTCTAGATTTCCACATACACCTGATTTTTCGTGAGATGAATGCTATCTCATCATCCATCTCAGTATTATCATCATCGTCTTCATCTTCTTCACTATTTGTGTCACGAGATGAGTTTAGTGAAAGTTGATGAGATGAGCTTACCTTCTTACCTTTAGGATTGCTGGATGAGGCTTTCAGAGCTATTGTCTTTGGTCGTCTGAAGAGATCTTCTTCCATCAGCTCTTGTTCATGTACTTTGAGTGACCCAAGTAGTTCATCCAGTCTGTGTGTGCTTAGATCCTTTGCTTCTTGTATGGCAGTGACCTTAGGCCTCCAAGGTTTAGGTAAGCTTCTGAGGATCTTCCTTACCATGTCCTGGCCAGTCACCCACAATTAATTTGTGATTTTTGCGGAGGTAACCATCTCAATGGTCACTGCTCTTATCCGGACATTCAAGAAGAGGAAACTGAAGCAACACAAGAAAGAGGAATTGAAGAAAGGAAATCAGAAAAAGCTGCTAAAGAAAATAAAGAAAAAAAAGGAAGAGTTCACGCATGCACTGCAACTCAGGGAATTACCATATCCAAAGAATCCCTCCATGAAAGATATGAACACGCTACTTGCAGCCTACATGGAGAGTAACAAAATAGAGCAAATCAACATCCCAATGTTGGAAGCCATGAAGCAATTCATGTTGGAACTGCTCAACAAGATAAGAGAGTTTCCCGATGCAATAGTTGAACAGATAGCAGAAGCACTAGCCAACCAACAGTCGGAACAGAGCTCAGCAAACGTTCAACCCACCCCGTAGAATTTTGTCCCACCATAATTGTTAAATTGACAGGGGAGGAAACCAATGATGATCTGGCTGATAAAGAGGAGGGATATGAATTAACATAAGAAAGAGAAGCAGAAGTAGAAGAAGAAAGAAAGGATGAAATAGAAAAGATGGTGCTTGAAGATGAGATTGATGTGAAAGAGAGATATAGAACAACACATATGGGGGTGTACATGATGAAAAAGATCAAGAAAATGAGAAAAAGAGTGAACGGGGAGATGGAGAATCAAAGCCCGAGGAAGGAAGGGAAGTGGTACCAAGACCAAAGACCTTGCCTTATCCAACCAGTCCTCCAAAGGAAGATCAAGAAAGGCATGGTACAAGTGACAAACCTTCCAGACCTCACAAAAAGAAAGGCCTGCAATCACACTGACCAGGACAAGGCAAAGAGAAGAAAAGTAAAGCTAGAAGCAAATTCAGAGCCTAGAGCCAAATTGAAGATCAAGTGGTCAGGTGTGTTCCATATCAAAGACCCCCCTGAAGCAAAGAAATTGAGAGCAATCAATTGTAAATCATCAAAGCTTCACAATACAGGTTGTTCCAAGGCAAGATTATGGGGAGGTATATGGGCCAAAGAAAGGAAGGGTGCAGCACACAAGCTCACCCAAATATTTCAGTTTCAGCCACCTTGAGAGAACAGGCGTCAAGCTAGAAGATGTTAAACAAGCGCTTTGTGGGAGGTAACCCAGAGATTTTTAAAGTCTTTAATTAATTTTAGTTTTGTTTATTTCTAGTTGTTAATTAGGATTCTTCATTTTTTTAGAATTTAGGAAATTTTCAAAATTGATTGGAATAAGTTTGTGGAAAATAAAATTTTAAATAATAGGAAGCAGCAGAAAACGTGACTAAAAATTGCAAAATTACATTATGTTTTCTGTGCTTCACCTGCGCTGTAGCGCAGGTAAAGCGCAGAAATGCAATTTTAGTCACTGTCTTCTGCGCTTCACTTGCACTGTGGCGCAGGTGAAGCGCAGCAGTACAAAATTTTCAAAAATCTTCTATTTTCTCATGTACTGTTTCTCTACTTCCTAAGCTCTTCTTTTCACTCTTTCCACTCACAAACTTCCATCAATTTGAAACTTTCAGTTATGTTTACTTTACTTTTTACCAATTGAAAATCTTCATTTACTCTATTTTTATGATTTGCACTTTAGGGTAGCAACCTTAGGATTGTGAATATTATTGATTGTTGCTATCTTGAATGCGATTTTGTCTGTGTGGAACATGAAGAACAATTTGCTTGATTGGAATGCCCTTTGTTTTGTGAGTTATTGAATTTGAAAGTGTTATGCTTTGTTTCTTTCAAAAATCTTGAACTTTCACTTTCCATGGATTGATTGAATGCTTGCAAAACAAATGAGTATGATTTGTTTTTAGGAAGTCATTACCAAGTGCACTGAACTTTTGTTGTGAAAATATTAATTCTTTGAATTATGCATGCAAATTGGTTAATGATAGGCTTCCATGTTCTTCATGAATTGCACAGACTGCTGCAAAGTATAAAGACCAGTTGACCTCAAACCAATAAGGAGTACTAGACCCATACCCAAGCATGCTGCTTGAAGAGTTCCGGATATTCTTGCAGTGGCCTGGGGACAGGCTTATTCATCCAGGGGGAGGTGGAGCAGCAGCAGGACAAGGACTTACAGGATACAGAGGATGAAGATTGATACTGGTGTTTTCTTTCTTTTAGTTTTTCTTTTATTTTCTATTATTTTATAGAATTTTATTTTTAGTTAATTAGAATTTTTGTTTTGTATTTCATTTTTTTTAATTTTAGAATTTTTAATTTTTAGGACCTTAGGAATTAGGATTTAAGGTAACTTTTTCAAAATTCTCTGTAATTAAGTAGTTTAACTAACCAAACTAGGAAAGATGATAGGGTTTTGTGATTAATTCCATAATCAGTAAGTTTAGGATACTTCTCAAGAGAACCTATCAGGATAGTTAATTAAAACCAATAAGTGCTTTATGAAGGAAATTTTAGCCAATAACCGGTGAGCTGAGAGCCCAAACACTGAAATTGAGAGCTTTCACCGCTGCTTGTCAACTGTTATTGCTTGAGTTTCTGAATTTTGTCTTGCTAGTAGAAGGTATGGAAGTGACAAAGGCATATTTTGTGATTATAATATTTTGCTCAGTGCCAATAGCCAACCTTGATTACATTATTCCAATTTTTTGATTGCCCATTTGAGCCTTAATATTTCCTTTGATGCACCCCAGCCATGATTAATGATCATACCATGTCCCTTCATACTTGGGATAGAGAGCAAGGTGCAACACAACAAAATTGGACAAGAGGTTGGTGAATTGAAAGGTCAAAGAGATTCAAAGAGCAGGCACAATAAATCAAAAAGAGTACTCCCTCATAAATAAATTCTCTATATTATTATTAAAAAAAAATCTGCACAAAAAGTGGAGAAATCGAATAAGTTGGGGGGAGTACTACTTCAAACAAAGAGGCCAGCTGAAAAAAGGTGACAATTCAAGAATGACATGGTAGATGGAGAGAAGTCCCAAGTACAATCACAAGATGCTCTCTATTCAAAGTGTTCTTTGCATATCTAGAAAAACCATGATTTCTTGATAGCCCAGCCTCATTACAACCAAAGAAAAGACCTTTTGATCCATATTGACTATTTGCAGGTTCAGATGTTGGAAACGACTATCAATTCTAGTTGTTCAACGGTGGTGAAAAAGATTGAGGGAAACACTTACCCGTGAGAATGAGAGATTTCCTTGGTTTATCACTTACTGCTTTAATTGCTATTTTTGAGAAGTTTGACTAATGTTTGTGTTCTATTCTGAGTGAGGATTGGTAACATCCCTTAATCCTGAATTTTTCTTATGTTGGGAAAGTGACTGCTGCTTAACAAGGTGTTTATGAAAAGTTCCTTGAATTTGTTTTTGAATTACATAGGGAATAGAATTGATTTCTTGATTGCAAAAGAGGTCTCTTGCTTGAGGACAAGCAAGAAGTTAAGTTTGGGGGGTATTTTGATAAGTGAAAATTATATGATAAATTAGAGCACTTTTTAGTTCACTTATCAAGGATAAAATGGTATTTTTGCCCCAGTTTAATCCCTTTTTATTAAATATTAGATAAATTGTATTTATTAATCTTAAATTTGAATTTGATGTTATTTTGATAGAAATATTGTTGATTTTTGCAGAATATTGCAAGGATTTGATTTGAAGGAAAGATAGCATTAAATAAGGGAGATATCTACAAAGATTTGAAGTTTAATTGAAGGCAATTAATGAAGATTGGAAGATTATTTGTGAGCAATAATGAAGTTTGAAGATTATTTGAGAGCAATTAATGAAGATATCACTGCCAATTAAACAAGGATTTTGCAGACAACCTTCCCAATTAAATCCAAGATGCTCAATAAATACAAAGATTTCATCAAATAAAGGGAAACAAGGAAAGACAAATCAACCAAAACCAGTCTCGAGGAGATATCAAGTTAAAAAGGAAAAGATTGAAGCTGCAGGACGCGTTGCGCGCTTCATCCTGCGCTACAGCGCAGGGTGAAGCGCAGCCCTCTGGTTTCTGCGCTGCAACCTGCGCTGTAGCGCTGGGTGAAGCGCAGATCACGAAGATTCTTGCCCTGTTGCTGTTTTTAGATAGATTTCTCCCCAATTTTCTTTGTCTTCCTTAGCCTATAAATAGGAACCTCTTGCACCAGATCAGGTGTCCACAATTATTGTAATTCAATCATATTTCAGTGATGATGCACCAGAGCTAATTTTAGAGTAGGAGAGGAGGAGCGCTTCACAAGGATTGAAGATGGTGACAACATCTTCGGTGGTTTGTATGGCTACCTTGTGTGGTTAACTCTCCATTAGGATTGAATGTAATTGATTCTATCCCCAAGTGTATGTAAACTCTATATTATTATTTCCTGAGCTCTCTATCTATAATATTGGTAATCTTATTCTGTGCTTAATTCCTAACTTCTGCGCTTGCGCCGGAGTTATAGGCTAGTTTCGACTAGGATTGAGGATGGGGGAGCGGATTCTGAAGAAACCCAAACTCTGATTGAATAAGAGGACTCGGTACTCTGTGACCAACACATGAGCGTTACTAATGAGCGATGGGTAGTGACAGTACTCTAGCAAAGGGCGTTTACAGGATTAGGCCTTAGTATCGATAGCAAAGGATTAGTTGATTGTCAATCCAGGACCGACACATGGATGTATCCTGATGAGTAATGGGTAGTGTGAGTACTCTAATGAAGGTGCATCTACAGGATTAGGCCTCGTTTATCAATTAGTTCTTTTACAAACGGAATAAAGAGAACAAAATAAGCCGAGGGTAAGTCTGTCGCTTGGGAGAGCCCGCATGGATTATCTTTGAGTGTGAGTGGCGCCTGGTAACTCGGGGTTATAAGCAATATAGTTTGTCTACAGTATTATAGAGTAAACCTAAAATAATAGATAGTTTTTACATGCACAAAGGGTGTGATGATATGAAGTTCAATCCTAATCCAAGTAAAGTGTCTCTAACTCTTCCTTTCTATTTTTATTACTTATTAATTTGCAATTTATAATTTCCACGCACAATATTCTCACAAATCTATTATTTGTATCTTGATAAATAGACCAGAATATACGCGATTTGACTGTTCCCTGTGGATACAATAACTCTTCTTACTATTATACTACTGGATTTTTGGTTCGCTTGCCAGAAACCCATCACAACCTTGTCAAATACAAGTATTCTTCCTGTCTATTCAGGCTCACCCTCATGCCAAGCTTAGGCACTCCTAAACTGGCTGAGATCCAAGTATTCTTCTCCTTGCCTCTTCAGGCTCTTACATAGCGCACACTGAGTTTAGGCTTGCTCCTAACTCAACTAAGATTCCTTACAAGGATGGAAAGAAAGTGATGATGAACTAGGTTAGACAACGTACGAAGTTCGGATATATAGTGAGATCAGCTATGTGTTTCTCTTTCTAAGAGTTACAAGCAAGTAATAGCAATAATGTGAAAGAGAATAAGTGAGACGGACTTAAGATGCTCTCAAGTGTAGCTGAGACTGAGTTGAGATTGACTTGAGATGCAGTTGAAATGTGTAGATTAGGAAGTATTCAATGTAGTCTCACACAGTGTCTTCATTGAATCCTGACTTTTATTTCAAAACAAACTAGTCGTTGTAAAAGAGAGAATGTCTCTTTGCTAACACTGTTCAAGCCTGCTTTGCTGTGCTCAGGTCTACTTTACAGTATTTGCAGTGTACTTGCCTTGACTTTATGTTGCTTTTGTTGAGCATGTGTCTGAAGCTAAGTTTGAGTCTTTGTCCTTCGTCTTAAGCTTATCTTGCATCTCAGTCTCAGTCTCTATCTTGGGCTTACGTCTAGGTCTCAATCTTATACATTCAGCTCAATCTCTTGTTCTTCATCTGAGTTGCATCATGACTTGTGCATCTGAGTCTGAGTCTGAGTCTGAGTCTCATCTTCTTGGCTCTTTGTAACATTTGATCTTGTTTCTGAATGTGATAAAATTTTAGATTTGACTGCCTTTAGCACTTCAGCTTTGTATACTTCAAGAGTTGATTTTAGATTGACAGTTTCCTTAGCATCTCAGTTTGTCTTTTTACAAGAAGAAATTATCCTGCAACCTAAGAGGCTAAATTCTGCAACCACTTGAGCACACAGTCAGTAGAAACAAGACGTCTTAGATATTCATCTTTTGTATATCAACTTTTGATGGTTTGGTTTCATTAAAACTCTTAGGAGTGAGTTTATCGTAACATGAATCTGCTGGACGAATTCCACTTAGGGTTAGGGTTAGAAATGAATAAAAAACAATATTTAAGCTTATATAGTCAAAAGTAGGAGAGAGGAAAGGCAAGGGTGAAAGTGACATTTGTAGACAGGGGGACAAACCTACTTTTATTTTGCTTTATTGTCCAAATTCGATTTCATGGAGGGAATGTGAATAATTTATCCTAATTTATGTATAACGGTGGGGAAATAAGACAGTGCCAGTCCAGTAATTCCACATTGCGTCCAGGGGCAAAATGGTCATTCCATCATCGAAAAATCCAAAAAAATTACCAAAATTCTACAAAAATCCTATAATTATTCTAACATATTTTAAGCCAAAAAATACGATTGGAAGTCACTTCTCATTTAAACTCACTTATCTCCCAATTTTTTCCAGTTTTCACACAAACAGTCTAATTTCAACAAGAGTAAGCAGAAAGAAAAATCGTAATGTTGAGAGGTTGGGGATGAGCAACCCTTGCCTTCTTCTTCCTCTTGGCTTCAAAATTCCTTCTCTCTCTAAAAAATGTGGGTGGAAGGTAATAAATGAGGGCCAAGCCCTAAAATCTGATTTAAAAAAAAAACAGGTACGTGAACTCCCGCTCAAGCGAGACCTTCTTGCTTGAGCGAGGAAAAATGAAATCCTAGAATATACGCATCCTCGTTGGAGCGAGAGCTTTCCAGAGAGTAACTCTCGCTTGAGCGAGAGCATTCCAGAAAGTAACTCTTGGAATTGCGCTTAAGCGAGGGGTTTCCAGAGAGCAACCCTGGAATTTCCAAAGAATTGCACTCAAGCGAGGGATCCTCGCTTGAGTGAGCAAGCCAGAAACCATTTTCCCCAGCTTTTACTAAAACGCTCGCTCAAGCGAGCCCTTTTCGCTTGAGTGAGCATGACAGTATCCAAAATTTCCCCCTTTTCTGATATGCTCGCTCAAGCGAGACCTTCTCGCTTGAGCGATGATATCAGAATCCTAATTTTTCCACTTTTCAATTTTAGTTCCTTTTCCCCCTAATTCCCTTTATTAAACATCTTCCCCTATTATTTCTATTTACTAAAAGAGTTATAATTTTGGGATGTTACACCCGCAGCCATTGTACCCATTTTTACCAACAGGTTCTATTTGGTTACCAACAGGCTCTACGACGAAGCTCATGGTGGAGGAAATGGCAATGCAAAAAAATTTATAGGAGAGAGAAGATGTGTCGCATCAACACCTGACACACGTTAATTGAGGGGAGGGAGTAATTGTAAAAAAAAATTGGGAGGACGCTTTAATAAAAAAAAATTTAGGGACTAAAAACAAAACTCGCTATTTTTACATGGACCAAAAACATATTTTACCCTTATTTTCATAACTTTTCCTTAATTTTAAAAAATTCAGTGTTTACAATTTATATGTATCTCTTTTATAATTTTAAATATTTTATCTTCTAATTTTTTTTTGTTATTTTAAATTTTATGAATAAATTATGTAACAAGTAAATGTAAATTAAGAACAACTTATTTAATAGGACAGTCACAAGTATTAAGTACATATTCAAAGAAAGAAAACACAATACTAATCCTGACATCTTAGTAGGGAGGAAATTAAGATCTCACTAAAGAAATGCAAATCTCTAAAAATAAGCGCAATAGCGACAACATAAACACCGAGATTGGAATAATTGCAAGCACTATGGCTGCTATTACAATCCAGCGGTACCCCTTTAGCATCATAGCAAGAGCAGCACAAAATGCACACATCATGAATACCACAGACAAGAAAATGGTGATGAGGCCAAACAGTAACTTAATGGGCAAGCTTGTGTTAAAATCTTTCTCAGCATAACGAGATGTAAGGATCCCAATAAACATCAAGACTGATGACGAAGATGCGATGAGAGATAGTGCATCTGCTATAATGAATAAAGAAAATGCATCTTTGCCTAAGAAGACGGGTATACCATTATTTTGATTGTTTCCCCCTGGCAAAGTGAACGCTGCAGCGAACATGATGGTAATGATGAGAGTGCCCACAATTGTGAAAGAACTTGATGTGTCTTTTGCCCATTGCCGACCGTCTTTTAGAAGTTGCTCATGGTTTTTGGTAAATAATTCATTAGGCTTAAGACCACCTGCGTTTTTAGATTCCTTGCACATGGGAGGCACAATCCTCTCTACGGCCTGTATGCAATGATAGTTCATCAATCATGTTAATTAGATTGAAAAATGTTACATAGACACCTAATGATTTCACTTTAAGAGAGACAAGAATAAAAGAGATTCAAGCTATAGAGATTATAAGTGATGTGATGTATCAAGAAGACTTTGACTTTGTTGAAAGATTGGATCAGGTTGGTCGGGCACATATCCAGCCTTACTTTGGTTCAAAAGTTATTTATGTATTTTCATAAGTGTTAAAGAGAGAATAAAACATGCCCATTGATGTTATAACATCTTCCAAAAGAATTTCAACTAAAAACTTGTCCGAGATATATATACAGTAGGGTTCAATGCTACACCAAATATTACATCATTGAATAATTTTTTCAAATAATTATTTTTAAAATTCATCACTGGATTGAAAACTATTATCATATAGATCATATCTATAAAATTTTACATTGATCTAAAAATATTTAATACATCATTAAGATATGTCAAAATTTAGTGCAATACTTAGTGTAACTTACACTTGTGTAAGTTGAACCCCCCCTCTCTCTATATATATATATATATATTGTTAAATAGGGATCTGAAATTGTAGAATTGGTACATTGTGTATGTGTGTCTATATATATATAGTTTAATTAATATACACAATCAATATAAACAAATTTTATATGGTCATCCAATGATGTTATTAAACATGTGTTATTACACTCAATAAATTATGTGACAACATATCATTATATGACAATATAAAACTTTTTTACACTATCAATATATATCTATTAAAGTCACAGACACACACACACATACATACATACATATATGGGGTTCAACTTACATTATTGTAAGTTACACCAAGTGTTACACTAACTCTATATTGAATGTGAATTTTATTGATTCAACCATTGAATCATAATTATTCATTATCTTGATTATTTGTGTCAAATCTCATAAAATTTTAACATGAATAAGTTAATAATCAAATCATTCTTATTTTCATATATTTCAAAAGTATATATGACATTGATCTTAACACATCTTAATAATGTATTAAATAATAATTTCAACTTACATTGGTGTGAGTTACACAAGTGTTACATCATTCATGAATAACTTTTTTTATAAAAAATTATATTTCAAAATCCACTATTGGATTGAAAGTTATTATCATGTAGATCATATTTATAAAATTTTATATTGATCTCAAATTATTTAATATGTCATCAAGATATGTTAAGATTGATGTCATATATATTTTTGAAATATATGAAAATAAGAATGTTTTGAATATCAAAAAGTTATCAGTGTTAAAATTTTACAGGATTTGTCAAAAATAATCAAGATGGTAAATAGTTATAATTCAACAGTCAGAGGATCAATAAACTTCACATTCATTTAAAAGTTATTAATAGTGTAATATTTGAGTTGGTGTGTTTGGAAAAGTAAATACACTAGCTTATAGTGTATTTGACCAGCTTATACCCATTTAACCAAACTATAAATATTTGGTAAATGAGCTGATTTGAGTAGCTTATAGTGTTTTTCAAACGCTATTTCACGTTTGGCCTTATGACTTATAGCTTATTATCGATCTTTTCTCTATTTTTAATATTTTAATAAGATTCCAATTTTTTTCTCCCTCTTAGGTTTTAGAAAACTCCCATGAACCATTTCCAAATTAAACGCACTCTTTGAAAAAATAATTTAAATGAAAAAGGTCTTAAACTATGTTAATCTATAAAATAAAAAAATTGAAACTAAAAAAATTGTATAATGAAAATAATTCATTTTGAAAAAAATCTAAAGTTATAATTACCAAAATGTATATTATCTCTTAAATAAAACTAGAATTTATATAAGAAATGTCATGTATGTATGTATGTATGTATGTATGTATGTAGTCAGAAAGAAGTAGGTACCTAAAGAAGGCATCTAACGATTCAGGACCCAAATACAAGTGGGTACCTAAAGCTAAATCTTTTGTTGACACAGACTTACTTAGCAGCAGCAAGGAAAAAGAACCTGTGGGTCTTGGAAAGCGAATGTTCAAGACACATGACAGGAGACAAAAGCAAGTTCCTGTCACTTAAAGAAAATGCGTCTGGAAGTTGTCTCATTTGGAGACAACAGTAACGCTCAAATCAGAGGTATAGGTAAGATTGGTAAGACAAACTCAGCTCATATTGAAAATGTTTACTTTGTTAAAGGTCTAAAGCATAATCTTTTTAGTATAAGCCAACTCTGTTACAATGGTTATCATGTTAATTTTCAACCTACATTCTATGAGATCATAGACTTTTAGACTGGGAAACCAATCTTTTCTGGACAGCGTCATAAAAATCTTTACTCAGTCTGTCTTGAGAGCTTATCTGATCTCACTTGTCTTGTGACTCATGACAATGAAAAATGGCTTTGGCATAAAAGGGTTGTACACATTAACATGAGAACCATAAGTCAACTAGCTAATCAGAGTCTTGTCAAGGGTCTTCCAAAGATCAAGTTTGACAAAGACCTAGTCTGTGAGTCATGCACCAAGAGCAAGCATACTAAGACTAGCTTTAAGCCTAAAAATCACGTCAGCACCACCAGACCTCTGGAACTGTTACATGTAGATCTGTTTGGACCTACTAGGACAGCTAGTCTCAATGGTAAAAAATATGGATTTGTTATCGTTGATGACTTTTCCAGGTTTACATGGGTTCTATTCCTATCTCAAAAGGATGAGTCTTATGATAACTTTAAAATATTTTGTAAAAAGGTCCAATCTGAGAAAGGATATGGGATTGGTGTTGTAAGAAGCGACCATGGAGGAGAATTTGAGAATGTCAAGTTCAAAGAATTCTTTGGCAAACATGGCATAACTCAACTTCTCATGTCCAAGAACACCCCAACAGAATGGTGTTGTTGAAAGAAAGAATAGAATTCTTCAAGAAATGGCAAGAACTTTACTTTGTGATTCTGGAGTTGAAAAATATTTTTGGGCAGAGGCTGTTAACACCTCATGCTACATCATCAAAAGAGTCACTATAAGGAAAATTCTTAACAAAACTCCATATGAGTTATGGAAAGGAATAAAGCCTTCTATCACTTACTTTCACGTGTTTGGATGTGATTGGTACATCCTAAACACCAAAGATTCATTGGAAAAATTTGACAGAAAATCTGACAAAGGTATATTTCTTGGTTACTCTCTTACATCTAAAGCTTACCGTGTGTTCAATCTGAGAACTAGAACAACAGAAGAATCCATGCATGTAGTATTCAATGAGACTTAGAACAATGCTCAAAAGAAGATAGAAGAGGATGTAGAAGAGATGATGAGCAATATATATGAAGATCTCAGAAAGAGGAGAAGATAATAATGAAAGATCAACCTCATATCATCTTTTAGAAACTCTGAAAATATGATGGCTCTCTTGTCAGAAGTAGAACCAAAGGACATTCATGAGGCTCTAGATGATGAGTCTTGGTTGAAAGCAATGGAGGAAGAACTAAGTCAGTTTGAGAAGAGCAAAGTCAAGACTCTTGTTCCCCCTCTAATGCATCAATTTGTGATTGGCACAAGGTGGGTCTTTCGTAATAAGGTGAATGAAAAGGGAAAAGTCATGAGGAACAAAGCAAGACTGGTGGCACAAGGTTTTAACCAACAAGAAGGAATAGACTACGATGAGACTTTTGCACCAGTAGCCAGACTTGAGGCAACCAGAATTCTTCTAGAATTTGTTGCTCACAAAGACTTCAAACTGTACCAAATGGACATAAAGAGTGCATTCCTAAATGGATTTATTGAAGAAGAAGTCTATGTAAGACAACCTCCAGGATTTGAAAATGTTGAGCATACTGGATACGTGTTGAGACTGGGGAAAGCTCTGTATGGTTTGAAACAAGCTACAAGAGCTTGGTATGATAGACTGAGCTCATTCCTTGTTCAAAATGGGTTCTCTGGAGGTTAGATTGACACAACCTTATTTAAAAATGGATTTCAAAGAGATTTACTTATTGTTCAAATTTATGTTGATGATATAATATTTGGTTCTACTAATGAGCTCCTTTGTCAAGAATTCTCAAGTCTCATGCAAGGTGAGTTTGAGATGAGTATGAAGAGTGAGCTGAGATTCTTCCTTGGTCTACAAATCAAACAACGGTCTGATGGAATCTTCATTCACCAAGAGAATTATGCCAAAGACTTATTAAAAAAATTTCAAGATGGAAGATGCTAAGCCCATGAAAACACCTATGCATCTATCAACTCAGATTGACAAAGATGAGCAAGGTAAGCTAGTCTCAGATAAACTCTATAGAGGTATGATTGGATCTCTCATGTATCTCTCTGCTAGTAGACCTGACATTCAATATGTTGTTTGTATATGTGCAAGATATCAATCAAATCCTAAAGAATCTCATCTTTCTACTATTAAGAGAATCTTTAGATATTTGATTGGATCCATTAATCTTGGCCTTTGGTATGAGAAAGGTTATAGTTTTGATCTCACATGATACTGTGATGCTGACTTTGCTGGAGACAAGATGGATAGAAATAAAACAAGTGGGAACTGAAAAATTCTTGGCAAGTTCCTTGTGTCTTGGTCTTGAAAAAAACAAAACACAATTGCCTTATCCACAACTGAGGCTGAGTATGTCTCAGCTGTTGCATGTTGTACTCAGATTCTCTGGACCAAACTCAAATACTAGACTATGCACTAAGGTACTCTAAAATTCCAATTCTTTGTGACAATACTAGTGCAATTAATCTAGCTAAGAACCCCATTCATCACTCTAGGTCCAAGCACATAGACATTAAACACCATTTTATTAGGGATAATGTTCAGAAAGGAAATGTTAAGCTCATCTTTACTGAAACTAAAAATCAGCTTGCTGATATTTTTACTAAACCTCTTTTAGAGGATAGGTTCAACTACATCCTAAGACTTCTGAACATGCGCTCTCTCTCATAAAAGGAAAGATTAAATCCATGAGAGTAAAGAAAAGGAATCAATTCTGTGAAAAAGGGTGTAAGTCTAGTTGAGACTGAGTCTAGATCTAAGACTCATAATGTTAAAATAATAAATAACTGTCAAGGTAACTGACTGCTGAGTCTTAATAGCTATTTTTGAGACTAACGCATCTAACGGCCAGTTGCTTTAAAAGCCTCAATCTTAACCATTACTCATTTATTTCTCAACCAACCAACCACTTCACAAAACCTCTCTCAACTGATTCTATTTTCTCTTTCTCTTTTCTCCCTTCTCTCTATAAATCTCAAACCTTCTAATCTCACTTAACTTTTCTCCCTCATGCGCATCAAAATTCCTGCAATAAAAAATCCCTCTTCTCAACTCTCATATTTGTCCTCATAACCTGAACCTTCCATCATGTCTAGCAATTCATATGCCTCCCACAATGAGATTGCCTCAAGCCAAGAAAGGCTCACAAGGTCTTCCTCTCATCAGCCCATCACTAAATATGAGAACACGCAAGCTCAGTCTCAGCCACAACCTAAGACTATGACTTTCACTATCTAGTCTCCTCCAAGGAAGACAAGGAGAATAGCTTCAAATGTTGTCCAAACATCTTCTCCCAAACAACCTCGATCCCCTGCACATGTGGATCTCACTCAGGCTTAGCCCTCTGCTAAAGGGAAAGAGAAACTGGTCGAAGTAAAGAAGGAGAAGGTTGCTGAGAGTAAGAAGAAGAATCTTTTCTTTCAGTCTGATTGGTTTGAAAATGATCTGGTTGAAGCAAAATACACAGGACGCTTCATTGATAGGAAAGTAATCATTGGAAGGATTGTTCTTCCCTTTGAATTGAAATAAATGCACCGGGATATTTTCCCTTACATCAAGAAGTAAGGTTGGGAGGGCTATCTCAGTCTCTCCGAGTCTGAGCATGTTCCCCATGTGATGGCACATCTCAAAGGTGTGCAAATGGACATCAATGAAGAGACTCTTGGGAGCATTATCAAGGCTCCTGTAGCAGGAAACCGTCTCTACAATGAAGATCAGTGGTGGACACTGATTGGCATCCAGGCTGAAGATGTGGGTGCATCTCTGTTTAGCCAAGCTGAGATTCATCTCTCCTACTCCTCTCTCAATCCCTTTTGAAAGTTTCTATTCCAATTGGTTGCCAAAACTATCATTCCCCGTGTTAGTACCTTTAACAAGATGTACCTTATTGACCTCATTGTCATATACCATTTAAAGCATGGCATTGCTCTGAACCTTCCCTATCTCATCCTAAGACATATGGAGCATGCATTCAATAATGTCAAGAGGAACGCATCTCTCCCCTTTGTTATGCTGATAAATCGTATCCTTAAGCACTTAAAGGTAGATCTCTCCCAAGTTGAAGTTTCTAAGGAAAAGAAGTCCTACTTTGGAAAATCCAACATTCAAGCCCTCAAGCTTAAAGGTAAATTTATCCCTCCTCCTCCTTTCTCTTTACCATTACCTGACTCTACCAAGAAGAAGAAGCTGACATCAAGCTCAGCTCAAGCCTCCCCATCATCCAAAATGTCCTGCTTAGAGACTAGGACTGAAAAGAAAAACAAAAAACAAAAACAAAAGAAGAGACCCAGAGAAGAAGAAGAAGAACCACAAGCTAAAGGAACCAAGAAGAAAAAGAAGAAAACAAAAGCTTCAGCTGAAGGTGATCCTGATCAAGGTGAGCATGACCAACATCATATCTCCACTCCTCCAACTTCACCACTTCACACTTCTCCTCCTCCTATGCCATGCCCAATCACACAACTTGTTGCTGAAACTCTTGCTGAGTTGGAAAAGGAAAAAGAAGTCTCAAGGGAACCTACTCTAGTCGCTAATACTGAGCCTGAGACTGAGACCGAGGGACCAGTCTCAACTAGAGATGGAAGTAGAAAGACCGGGTCTCAGGAGCACTACAAAACTCCTACAGCATCACCTGCACCCCAGACCTCTTTACTCACACTTGGTAAAGAATTTTTCAATTCTCTCTTCTTGTAGTTTGATTCTTTCCTGTAGTCTCAGTATTAGTCTAAGTCTCAGGCCTAGACTCAATCTCAGTTTGAGTCTCCCTCAAGCTCAACTTCTTCCCCTGCAAAGTAGTTTCCAGTCTTTGTTTGATGTTGGCAAAAGGGGTGTAGTAGAAGTTTGTAGTTTGCTAGCTTACTTGTTTACTTGTAAATTTTTTATTTTGCTGACTTTTGCATCTCTATGATTAGAACAAGAATTGTAATCAAATATGTGAATGAATGAAAAATTGTTATGATCTTTTTGCACCGCATGATCTTATCTTAGCATAATAAAAAACAAATTGTAAAACTGAATCTTAGCTCATCTAATACAACTAAGATGTCAATACCTAAGATTCAGGGGGAGTACAAATTATCTGAATTTAATTCTCAATCTTAGATAACCAAATCTTTACAAACTTATGGGTTTGCCATAAAAAAGGGGGAGATTGTTAAGACAAACTCATTCTTAGGTGTTTTAATGATAACAAACCCTTCTAAGTAAGTAAATATTTTGTTCATATATAAGATTCATTTGTGTTACTAACGGTGCGTTTAGTAGTGCAGCTCTTAGTCTCTGAATTGAAGGTTACAAGTCATGAGCCACAATTTCACAAGCAAGTCTCAAGATAAGACTCAACAAAGCCAAATCATATTGAAAGATCATCACAGTACACACTGAGACCAACAAAATTTTAGATTTGAAATGATGCTAAAGGCAAGGCAAATCCATATGCACAAGCAAAGAAGAGGATCATATGCATGAACCAAAGACAGAGACAACGTAAGACTGGCTAAGTTCAGAATCACAATTAAGACTGAGACTCAGAGTTGTACATGAGACTCGGTAGCTAAGACTAAGACTTAGATGCATGGACTAAAAGTCAACACAAGTGACTGACACAAATGATCGTTGGAATGAAGGAAAGAACAATCTTCTCTCTCCTATAACAGTCAAAATAACGGCTAGTTTCAGATGTCTATAAGGAAAGTCTCATAAATGCTGAAGAAGTGATGCTGCTGTACAACTCTGATAAATCCAAGCCTCAGTGAATCTCAGCTTACACACATTTACTTGTATCATTATCTCAATAATCTCTTTCATTCTAGTCTTTGATTGTAACTCAAAAGAGTGATTGTACCCAACTAAGCTCACTGTCTATCCGTACCTCGTACGTTATCTAAGCTAGACCAACCCAATCTTACCTAACCTTACCCAGTCTCAACCAAGTTAGGAGGTGCCTAAGCTTGGTGTGCGTGAGTGTGAGCCTGGAGAGGAACTGTAATAAGAATACTCATGGTGTGGACCTGAAGAGGCAGAGCAAAGAATACTTGTAATTTACAGTTGTCATAGTGGAAAATCTCACAAAGTTGTGAGAACTGGACGTAGCCCAAGGTGTGGGTAAACCAGAATAAATCTTTGTGTGTCTCTTCTTATCTCTGCTACTTATTTATCTTACTTAATTTGATTCTACCTAAGGTATCTGACTAAGATAATATAAGTAACTGAGCATTAAGTAAATCATTATACACTCAATTTTTCAATTAATACGCATCTAACATTATATAACTGAGTTTGTCTAAGATTGAATTTAAGAGTCAATATGAGATTCTAAGTTGAAAAGCTTAAGAGACAAGCTCGGATTGATCTCAAGTTTTTCAGAAAACAAAGTTTCAAATCTTTATTCAACCCCCTAGAGACATCCAACCAACTTCAGGAACACCATACATCCCCTTGAGGCAATTCCATCTCTCTATGATGGTTCGATGTAGGTCTCGACATTATATCAAGCCAATGTTGGAACGATAGGAGAATACGTGCAGTATGGGTAGCAAATCTAGAAGTGGGTGACACAATAAAGTAGATATCACGTTTAGATATGGAAGTGAAAGTTGAAAGTTCTCTCTTACGACAATATGGTTGTATCAGGTGGAAGAAGACAGTGGGACAACAAGCTTAGGAATGAAAAAAGAAGAGAAGGAGAACATGAGGTGAATTCCTCATATAAATTTTGTTTTCTTAATTTTATTTGGACAGAAGATTTTAATCTAATGGTTATTGTGAAAATTTTTCATTTCTTACCATATGACCATATATATATATATATATATATATATATATATATATATGGAAATGTTAATGTACTCCCACAAGATTTGTAGAATGAGTACATTAGTAAACTACACCTTTTTTATTTTGACAAAAATACCCATATTTTCCTCTCTTTAAAGAATCTAAATTTATGGATATGAATGTAATTTAAAATTTAAATATATTTTAAACTTTTATTTCTCTATCTTCTTTTTTCTCTCTCCAATTAATTTCTATTTTTATTACTCTCTCCATTCTTCTCCGATCTCATTTTTCCCTGCCTTGCTTTCAAATACTAATCGTTCAAAGAAAAAAACCACCATTGCGATGCATACATTTGTTTGAAAAAGAGTAAATTGAAATTTCTATGCAACTAATTTGTCTGATTAAATACAATCTGCATATGGACTATCTTTTCTTTTGGTTGGTTTCAAAGCAACTAGTTATTGTTATCAAACATCAAATGTCGGTTACGTGTGCAGTACCTCCAGCATACTATGCTCCTACGAAGCTAGATTCTACATGAACCTGATGTTCTTCTGAGATTGCTAAATTGCGAGGTCCAAAATCAAAAGATAGGGATGTAGTGCAGAGCAAAAAAATAAAAGGAGGGAGGGAGAAAGACCAGGTAAAATGAATGGAGAGATTGGAGGGAATTTTTTTGGTCGAAAGAGATTAGAGGGAAATGAGAAATAGAAATTAATGGGAGAGAAATGAAAGAAGATAGAAAAATAAAAATTTAAAACATATTTAAATTTTAAATTACATTTTTGTCAAAATAAAAATGTGTAGTTTGCTAATGCACTCCTTCTATAAATCAAGTGGGAGTACATTAGCATTTTCCATATATATATATATATATATATATATATATGCGCGCGCGCGTGTCACTAATTCAAGAATAAAGCCATCAAAAAAAAAATTCAAGAATAAAATGGATTAATTTTATTACCTTAAACCACTTAAGTTCTCTTTGCATTTGCAGAGCTGCATTGGATCGGCGAGCACGGTCAGAGGAGGGCCCTAATTCTGCTGCGAGGTGCAATAAGTTATTTCCAAACACGTCTATGGACGTAATCAACCCTTTCTGACTCTTTATCTCACGGATGAGTTTGAACACCCTTTCTTGACGATTCAAAATAGCATGTGCAAATATGCCTCTTTCACTTTTGTCCTTGGCCAATAAAAGGTCAGGATTAGCTTCCCTCATTGCCTCTATGAACTCAATAATTCCATACTTGGCTGCCTGTAACATTGCGTCGTGAGCTGACCACTGATGTAGATCTGAATTGGACGATATTCTCTCTATTCTTTTGCCCAAGCTTTTAAGAATCTCACGTACTAGGTAATGGTCCTTTTTCATCTCATATATTTTATTTCCTAAAAGCTCTGGAGGTTTAAAAAGGTGGACATTAATGATGCAGAAGTCAAAATGGGAGCAACCAATCATATAATACTAGCTTCCTCAGTACTCTTTATAATAATCTTAATTTTAATCACATATTTAGTTTGATGTGATTAAATTTGTCTATTCGTATCATTTTTAAAAATTGTCTTTTGAATTTATAGAGATTTATTTTTTTCACTTTATTATTTTTTTATCTATTAATTAATTATTCACTTATCTGGTTATCTCCATTAATTTTTTTTTTTAAGATTTATTTTTTACAATGGATATGATTAAGAGCATTTCTTATCATCTTTAGAGAGAAATTAAAAATTTTAAAATATTTATTATTTATTGATGAGAAAAAATTGTAAGCAAATGAAGATATTTTAATTTAAAAATAATTAATGCAGTGAATACCTTTAAGGGAAATTCTAGGGTACCCTCTCGTGAGAGAGGGTTTTGGTACCTTCTTTGATCATTTAATCAATTTCTCTCAACTTTCTTAAATGATCTTAGTATTTTTATACTTATAGGACAATATTTAACTATTAGAATTTGTATTTTTTATTTTTGAAAAGACTTTTTGACCCCCTATAACTATTATCATGTATTTTTTATTCTATTCCCCCATTTCTTCACATTCTCATTTGCAATACACATGTGTCTCATTTAAAATCTATTTTATGTCTTCGAAATAACTTAGGACGGAGTACACGACTTGTTCCTACGTAATTTTGGCCTATTCAATAAAAAAATGACAAGGTACCAAAACCCTCTCTAACGGGAGGGTACCAAATTGCGACCCTAATTTTAAAAGATTCTTATAAAAAGAATTAAGATAAACTCTCCGAAATGTTTTCATTTTAACACTTCATTTGGATTGGTTGAATTTGTGAAGAAAGAAAAACAATGGTTTGAAAGGTGAAAGAAAAAAAAAGAGTTTTTCCCTCTTTGGTTGCATGAAAAGAAGGTAAGGAATGAAAATAAGGGTAATTATAGGGTGGACCCTTTTAGTTTGGGTCCACCATAGACCTTTAGCGTTTTTTGCTATAAAAAGTAATTTTAATTTTATAATATATATTATTAATTTTTTTAATATTAAATTTATATTATTTATAATAAAGGTCTACCGTGGATCCAAACTAAAAAGGTCCACCCTATAATTACTCTGAAAACAAAACCATGGGACCCACTAAAAAAAGAGTAAATTACTCTAATCTCCCCTCTATTTTGAAAACCTACATAAAACACCTCCAATTTTAAAAGTACATTACACTTAAACTCAATTTTTTATGATACATTTAATAGAAATTTTAATCAACACTCAATAATTATCTTTTATATTAAATTGACCAAAATACCCTTACTAACTATGGATTTTTCTTTACTATATAAAAATCCTTTAATTTTTAAGCTTTACACAAACTCCTTATATTTTATAAATATATTATTCTTTTTCTTTTGTGCGGTGAATAAAAGAAAATGCAAAAAAAAAAAAAACTTCATACAATTTTTTTCAAATACATTATTTTGACTAACAAAAATCATAGTTTAATACCAGTAAAATAGAGAAATTTATTTTAAAATTTTTCATATTGAGTTGGGTTCCTAATCTTTTTTTCCATTATTTTTGGTCCCTAACGTTTTCAAATCATTGAAATTAGTCCCTATTGTCACCCATATATTTAACGGAGTTGACGACATGAGCTAATTTCAATGATTTGAAAACGTTATGGACCAAAAACAACGAAAAATAAAAGATTAGGGACCAAACTCAAATTCAGGTTTGGTCCCTAAACTTTCACCCGAATTTGGTTTTGGTCCCCAATCTATATTTTTCGTTGTTTTGGGTACCTAACGTTTTCAAATTATTGAAATTAGTCCTTACCATGTCACCCCTATATTTAACAGAGTTGACGGCAGGGACTAATTTCAATGATTTGAAAACGTTAGGGACCAAAAACAACGGAAAAAAAAAATTAGAAACCAAAACCAAATTCAGGTGAAAATTTAGGGACCAACAACATATTTAACCCTAAAAAAAGTTTCATAAATTATAAAATAATTAATATGTAAAATAATAAGTGTTAGGGTAGTAAGAAAGAAGGAGAACGAGAAGAATGAATTTTGCGCGAGAAAGATAGAGATTTTCCACGTTGCGGTTTTATTGCATTTACCAACTCTGATAATTCAATTAGAAAGAAAAGGGTGTCTTGAGGGTAATGTTGGGTTTTTTAAAAAATATTTTTTAATAAATAATAAAAAGTTATATTAATTAGGGTTTTGTGTAAATTTTCAAAATAGAGAGAGTTTTATGTATGTTTTTAAAATAGAGGAGGTTTTGTGTTGGAAATGTAAAATAGAGGGGAGGTTGGAGTAATTTACTCTGAAAAAAAATCACCTCTTCCGAGCAATGAAAATCGAAGAGGGATGAGAGATGATCAGTTGCTCAAAAAGACAAAATTACCCTTCTAGTTTACAATACTAATTAGTGAGAACAAGGAGCTGAGAAACATGTTCAAATTGATGATCCAATATATATGTTCTAACCAAAAAAATGGAATAATTGTCTGATTTGGAATTGATGTTGAATAACAATGGTGGATACTGTGAGTCAATTTGTAGGTAGAAACGAACAGTGATAGTTCCCGGAGAGACAAGTTATTCGGAAATTAAAAAAAAAACGATTTTATGATAGGGTGCAATTTCAATATTTTATAATACTTTTTTACTTCTAATTTCCTTCATTTTCTATTATAAACCGGACAAAATAAAATTGATTTTGTATTTTCTCTTTCTTCTTATTTTCTTTAAAATCAAACAAACTCAAAATCATCTCATTTTCATTTTATCTTCTTTCCACTCATTTTCTTTAAATACATACAAACAATTGTGTAATGCATTTTAAAAGAACAAATTCTTTTAAAGAAAACATAGTTATGAGCTTTCGTGAATCATGTACGTACCAGATGCTACAAGTAATGAAGTCTGAATGACCTGTTGAAATTGTCCAAACGTTGGAGAAGAATGTTTTGTAGCATCCGCAAGAGATTTAACCAACCTGCAAATTTTTCCTAAAGGAAGTATCATATATGTTAGGGTACAAAATCAGATTTAAGCAACTGCCAAACTTAAATCAATCACTTATTTATATAATATGTTAACTAGCTACCAACTTATTTTGAACCATGTTTCTATAATTTTCAATCATTGATTTTGAAATCAAATTTATCTAACCATAAAATCAGATATATAATGGTATGACTTAATTTCATGAGAAAGTCAAGACTCAAATCCAAAAGACAACTATATTAGATGAGGGAGTCTCATTAATCTCTATGGAACTCATAACATTGCATGTCCCTTTAAAAGTCGAAGTCCGTGGTATAGCTTCACCAGCTTCACTCATCTATGAATATTTGATATTTTTACACTCTAATTCAACCTATAATATAACTCTATAGCTTAACTCCCAAGGAAAGCACCAGTGTTAATATTATTTGGCTTAATTGCACTTTTGGTTCCTCTATTATATAGTTTATCCGTGATTTTGGTCTCCCTAAATTATTTTTTCACGATTTTAGTCCTCATAATTTCTTTTTTTTACGATTTTGGTCCTTCGAAGTTTGTTGTATTCTTCCGTTTTCGAAGCCATTTGAGTTTTAAGGTCTTTAATTTGTTTGGAAGCAGTGCGTTTTGTTCATGGTATGACTTACTTACAAAGAGATTGAAAACCCCAAGTCTCAATTGGCTTCGAAGACGGAATGGTACAACAAACTTTGATAGACCAAAATCACAAAAAACAAACAGGGAGACCAAAATCGTGGATAAATTATAATAAGTGACTAAAAGTATAATTAAGCCTTATAATTACTCTAATTAGAGGCCAGAGCAACCTATGAAGAAAATATATGAAAATCATAATAGAAACAACTTTCTTCATACCCTCTCTATCACATCATTACATAATATATAGTCAACAGTAATACTAACTAATAATATTCCCTAAATGGCCACGTACATGGCCGACACCCACAAAAAGCTAACGCATAACGGAATCATATCAATAATAAAATTATACTCTCTAATCTTATTTATAAGATAACGTGATCTTATTTATAAGATAATGTGCGTATTTATAAGATAACGTGATCTTATTTATAAGATAATGTGCGTTTGAAATATATTTATGATCTTAAAAGCACACAAATTTATAAGTATTTAATATCTTTTCTTATATTTACTCTTGTTGACTAATAAAGGTTTTAAATTGACACACAATTATCATAGTAATAGAGTTTAATTTTAAGGATCCTGCTAACGAGTGCTCTAAGAGCAGTACTGGTTAAGAAATCCATATATAGTATCAAATATAAGTAACTCAAAGTTCAATTTTGTTGGTTTTAAATATAAGCAAAATCTAACTGTACCCCCACCCTATTAAATGTTAGTATCCCCGTAATACCCTTATTTAATTTACATTTCCTTTCCCATAATCCACTTTGCAATAAATATTAAGAAGGATAGTTTAGTAAATGTTATTCACTTTTTATGTGAGTTTGAGAAAATTTAATGAGTTCAATTAATATTCTTAATTAGCGTGAATTAGTTATTTGTTGCTTATATTCGAGACCAAAACAGTATGTCTTTATTGAAAATCACGACATTGATTGCATTTATACTAATAAATGAATCCATATATAGTATGTCTTTATTGGAAAAACACGACATTTTCATTTGTGCTAATAAATGTTACAGAGTCCAAAAAAACTTTCTAATTTTAAAATTAAAACCAATGCATTGATTTCTATTCCTAATATATTTGTAATTTGGTCTGAATTATCTTATAAATAAGACCAGAGCGAGTAAACAACTTCTAAAACTTATGTTGACTCGTTGCTATCAAATGAATGTACTTCCTCCTGTCCTTTTATAAGGCAAATTTTAGAAGTTTTTAATGTCTTTTTTATAAGTTAGGCACTTTATAATTTCAATGAAGCATTTATTTTTATTTTTCTTATTTGCCCTTATTAAAATTTCAATAAAATTAACTAATTTTAACTATTTTTAATTACACATCTTGACAGTGGTTCAATCCCTAACAGTGTGTATGGAAAAGACTTTGTTGGGAGAGACAAAACTCACTTTGGTGATCTGGTACGCCTCGAAATGGACTAGTCTCTAACTATCAGCTGGGGGATAACTTTGGTTCACACTAAAAAAAAATTATTTATGTAATTAGATTAAATGTGTTGGGAACCCTACCTTGATTACAAATAAGGTCAAACTCATTAACTACTTACAGTCAGTTTGTTTGCGTGTTGGAATTTATTCACACAAATCCCAATACAATTTTGAAAACACGCGATACTAAATTTTTGAAAAAAACAATTTTTTTCATTCATAACGTAAATACAAATGTACGCTTAATAAACTAAATTAACTTATTATAAGAAATAACCCACTAGGCCGAGGAGTTTGGGTAATATAATATGAGGTTCTAGGTTCAATATTTATTACTTTTCTTGTACAATGAAAAAAAAACTGATTATAAGAAATAGCGTACAATAATTAATTATTTTTTATTTAACATACACGTTACTCCTCACCACTTAAGGGTCCATTTAATTTATTATTGGATAGAATTGATTTTGATAGACTTATAGAATCAATGATTATAAACGAATGCATGATATTTTTGAAGCACAATATTGGATGGAAGTGATTTAAAATCAATTCCAGCAAAATTGATTCTTACTGTTACAAACTGATATCCAAACAGACACTAAATCAATACGTGTCGACTTTCATCACATTAATTGAATAGGTTAAAATATATGCTCTTAGTTTTTTTAAAGGTAGTGCATTTTCATAGAATAAATATGTATCAATATATATATATATATAAATAAGCCAATTAAAAAAATACACATCATCAAAGTATGTAAAATATACATTTATATTAGGGAAAAATATGTTTTTCATCCCTATAGTTTCGGTCAACTTTGGTCTTCGTCCTTGTACTTTAAATCCTTTGCTTTTGTCCCTGAACTTTCTAAACCCCCAATTCATGGTCCCTGGTGGTCAGTGAGATCTGTTAACCTGATGAGTTGGGTAACAAAAGTTACATGTTAGCCTCAACAGTGATCCCCAAATAGATGATTTATTTACTTAATCTTCTTTTATTAATTTTTTAATTATTAAAATAACCATAATTATGAAAATTAGGTTTTTTATTAAGTAAAATTGCTCAGGTGAAAACCCTAATTAAGTCATTTGGGTTATTTTAATAATTAAAAATTAATAAAAAAAACTTAATTAGATGATTAGTCAGTTATTTGTGACTCACTATTGAGGCTGACATATAACTTTTGTTAGCCAGCTCATCATGTTAACAGATCTCATTAACGGACAGGGACCACAATTTGGGGGTTTAGAAAATTTAGGGACAAAAAACATAGGATTTAAAATATAAGGACGAAGACTAAAGTTGATCGAAACTATAGGGACGAAAAACATATTTATCCTTTTATATTAAATGTCCTAAACTGATTTTTAATATGTGCATATATAATATGGGCAAATGAATGTCATCATATGTAAAATATTTGTGTGATAAAAAATAGGAGAAAAAATGTGATCAAAAATTAAAAAGGGAGATCGATGTAAGGTGAGTGTGAAAAGATAATGTGAATCACTCTGTATAAAATAATAAGTAAGACTCATATAAAATAGATGAAAATCGTTTTACACTCTTCTTTCTTTATACCATGTTTACATCACTTACAATTTGAGAGAAATGAAAAACAAAAATAAAATATATATGAAAAAAATGTGAAAAAAAAATCAATACCAAGTAAATAAGGAGAGGAAGATGTGACATCATGATAAAAAGATCTTTGACACGACAATAACAATAAAGTAAACTTTAATATATTTATTAAACAAAGGTAAATTATTTAGTTAAATTAGATGTGATCATGGGTTTATGCAACCCAAATGACTCGAAGGGTTTGACCCAACCCGAAGGCCAGTGGTCGAGTCATTTTTGTTGCTCGGACAGAACCAATTTGAAAGACTGAGAACCCGTGCATAGGAAGTCGAGTAACGAATTGTGTTTCTAATGTAGGTGGGCTTCTAATTTGTGACGTAGTAAGAAGTGGGTTTTTACCAAAACTTTTTTTGGACTGTTCTCACTCTTATAACGGGACATCATTACTAGAGGCTATTGATGAGGACAACAAAAACAAAAAGGATCAAGTCTCAACTAAGGGCACAAAAGGCGATTTGAAAGATAGGGTAATTGTCGCTGATAGTAGCTTTGCAGGTAGAGAGGTGGTGATTGAGGAAACAATAGATGCAACAACAACGAAGGTTACAAACCTAGGGGGAGATAAAGGCGAAATTCTTGGTGACCAGCAAGCACAACAAAGAGATTGGGTTGCATGGGAGGATTTTTGGAATTCAATAGAAGATTCAGAATGGAAAGATGAACGTGGAATTGAGGGAAAAGGAAGAATGGTCCATAGGAGAAGGAAAGACGAGAAAGGGATTAAGAGGGGCTTGCAACTGAAATCTGAAAGCAGTACAAGGAAGAAGATGGCGAGATCAAACAAGAAAAGGGAGAAGGTTAGTACACCTGATCCCACTCTGAGTAACTCTATATCTGACACTGATATTATGCATTGTAATGAGCTGTATTGGTTAAAAAATGATATTGTTGAAGCAAAAAACCTATGGGTAATGGGGAAAGTCTTAGGGGTTCAAGAAAGAGAGAATGAAGAGGAAGTCATGAGTATAATAGTAGAGTTGGAAAGAAGAGATAGGGAAGAACTTAATAGAGTAAGGAAGGAAGAGGGATGTACTGATGTAGGGTATCAAAAGAGAAGTTATGAGAATGTTAAACTATAATGTAAGGGGTTTAGGGGGAAAGGTGAAAAGGAGGGTGGTTAGGGACCTGGTTGATAAGGAAAAGGTAGCGTTCATGTGTTTGCAAGAGACAAAATTGGAAAATTTAGACAGGTCAATGTGTAAGGATATCTAGAGAAGTGATGACTTTGAATGGATTACAGGTCCAACTATTAATAAAGCGGGAGGGTCATTGTGTCTATGGGACAAATGTATTTTCCGCATGGTTGAAACATTTTATGGTAATGGTTACCTTGGGGTGAAAAGGTGATGGCGGGATAGTGTTACTCAGTGTATTATACTAAACGTTTACTCATCATGTATGCTACCTGAAAAAAGGAGAATGTGGGAGGGAATCATAAGAATTAAAAACTCACAAACTGAGTGTAAATGGTGTGTAGTCGGCGATTTTAATGCAGTAAGGTGTACGAAGGAAAGGAGGGGTGTGTTGGTTCTCACTTTGGAGGGTAGAAAAAATAGAAGAATTTAATAATTTTATTGATATCATGGAATTATCTGATATTCTGCTAGTGGGAAGGAAATTTACATGGTATAGAGGGTTTGGAACTACAATGAGTAGATTGGATAGATTTCTGATCTCGCAAGAATGGCTTCTATGCTGGCCAAATAGTTCTTATTTTGCTCTAGATAGAACTGTATCTGATCATTTCCCTTTACTGTTAAAGAATTTGGACTATGGTTGGAGTCCAAAGCCATTTCGTGTGTTGAATTGTTGGTTTATGGAGTCAAGTTTTAGGCAATTGGTTGAGAAGACTTGGCAGGAAATTGAATTGGAGGTTTGGGGGGCTTATGTGTTGAAGGAAAAGTTGAAAAAATGAAAAGAAGTTCTAAAACAGTGGAATAAAGAAAATTGTGGGGTTTTACAAAATCAAGCCTCTTCCTTGATGGAGAAAATCAATGCATTGGATAAGAAATATGAAGTTGGACTTTTATCATAAAAGGAAATTAAAGTAAGAAGAGAATTGGTGGCTGAATTTTGTAAAACTTCTCACGTGAATGAGTCTATATTGCAACAAAAGGCAAGATGTAAATGGCTGAAAGATGGGGATGGAAATAATAGATTTTTCCATGTGGCCAATAAAAGAAGAAGAATGAACGCAATTCATGGAGTGACAATGGAGGGGTTTTGGGAGGAGGTGTAAAACAATTTTTTGAAAACAGATTCAAAGAAAATAGGTGGAGACGTCTCGTACTTGATGGTGTACCTTTTAAGTACTTAGGAGAAGCGGATAATAGATTATTAACTGTAAAGTTTAAGGAGGAGGAGATAAAAAGCGCTATATGGGAGTGTGATATGGTAGTAAAAGTCCGGGGTCGGATGGGTTCAATTTCATATTCATAAAATCCTTTTGGTACTTGTTGAAAGGTGACATATGTAGGGTTATGGAGGAATTTTATGTAAAGAGTGTTTTACCAAAAGGGTGCAATTCCTCTTTTATAGCACTAATTCTTAAGCGTGAAAATTCAAAGGACCTAGGGGATTTTAGACCTATTTCTCTTATTGGGACAATATATAAAATCATAGCGAAGGTGCTATCTATTAGGGTGAGGAGGGTATTAAAAAATGTTAATTAAGTAGAGTTGGTTTGCATTTGTGGGGCAAAGAAACATGTTGGATGGAGTTGTAATTGCTAATGAAATAGTGGATGAAGCAAAAAGGAAGAGGAAGCCTTCACTAGTCTTTAAAGTAGACTTTGAAAAGGCTTACGATTCAATATGCTGGGATATTTTACATTACATGATGAATCGGATGGGGTTTTGTGAAAGGTGGAAAATGTGGATAAAAGGATGCTTAGAATCTACATCAGTCTTAGTGTTGGTAAATGGGAGCCCAACGACTGAATTTGGAGTGTCAAAGGGGTTGAGACTAGGTGACCCATTGGCACATTTCCTCTTTTAATTGTTGCAGAAGGTTTGGCGGGTTTAATGAGGTAGGCAGTGACTAATAATTTGTTTTCTGAATTTAAATTTGGTGGAGGAGAGGTTAGGGTATCACACTTACAATTCGCAGATGACACATTATTTTTTTTATAGCAAAATATATTAAAGAGAGCATTAGGGGTGCTTTAACCCAAAATACAGGATTAAAACCAATTACAGAGAAACATCCCAATAACTAAAGAGTACACCTCGACAGCAGCACCCTTACACACCCCAAATAAAACAAAATATACAAAACCAATATAATGTAGCAGGCCTCTCGAAACCAAGTAAAGTTACGGACACCCCAAACCTTGGGGAAAGTGAAGAATAAACAAGCAACCTAAGAATATCCAGAGAACCAGTAAAATACCAATCCACACCAGACCACACAACTAAAACCCGACCTAAGAAAAATTGTGACATGCAGAAGGTTCCATAAGCTAGAAAGAATACTGGTACTGAAACGTAACATCCTTGGCTTTAAACCATTTCCACGAATGCAATTGTATTAACTCTAATAAATCTATGGGAGATAAATATTTAGATGAAAAAACAGCTTCATTTCTAGCAAGCCAAATGCTCCAAAGCACCGTAAGCCAAATGATAGCCCACCTATACCGCACTTTTTGGGCACAATGGGGGAGACCCAAAAATTGTTCCAAATGTGCAGTAAACGAGTTAGGAAGAACAAAATCAAACCCCCCACTAGGCTAAACAAAGAATCCAAACCTTATAAGCAAAATGACACTCAAAGAAAAAGTGTCGAGAGCTTTCCACCTCTTGGTCACACCACATACATCCAGCCTCTAAAACTTGTAGAATATTCCTCTTCAATAGGTTATCTTTAGTAGGAATCATGTTTAGCATCACCCTCCAAGCAAAACAATTGACCTTTGACGGCACCAGCGAGCACCAGATATACTTATGCAAAGATATGTCTGCATAGATAGTCGAGTTGACAATGACTTGATATGTCGAGGAAATAAAATAAGAGCCTTCTGGGTTTGGTTTCCATAACCAAGAGTCATCGGACCGATCATGAACCTGAAATTAAGGTAAATCTAACAAAAGCAAAGCCAAGTGAGATTGTTCCCATTGAAATAGTTGTCTTCTCCAACCCCACCCCCACTCGCCACCACCCTCACTTCTACCAAAGAAATTAGCAACCGAAATCTCCTTATTCAAGGTGATAGAAAAAAGTCTACTATACTCCTCACAAAATGGAATTGAAGTACACCAAGGGTCTCTCCAAAAAAGTGTACCTTGCCCATTCCCCACAATTCTCACACAAGAATTAGAAAACCAACTAACAGCGACACTCTCCCCGTCCTCAATACTCCACAATTCTCACACAGGAATTAGACCACCACCTAGAACAAGGGTACCTCCTTCCCTCCCTACTAACTGAAGGTACTCCATAGATAGAAGTGGGCACCTTATTCCAGAGACTATCCTTGTCCACTAACAGCCGCCGCCTCCACTTTCCTAAAAGAACTAGATTAAAAGCTTTCAAATCCCTCAAACCCAGACCCCCGTGTTTTTTTTATCTTTACATATATCATCCCAGGAAACCCACACTAACTTCCTAAGCTCAACATCCCCACCCCAAGGGAAATTATTAAACAATGATTGAAGATGAGAAATGATACCTTTGGGAGCCTTGAAGAAAGAAAGTAGATCAGGATTGCATTTAAGACTAATTTCAAGAGGACAAGTCTTCCGCCAAAAGATAACAATCCACCCTTCCACCTAGAGAGCCTTTTTCCACTTTCTGAATCACAGGCAACCACGTCTTCAACCTATTAGGATTCGCACCAAGAGGTAACCCCAAATAGTTGCAGGGGAAGGACCCAACTTTACAATTCAGAAATTGTGCCATATACTCCAACCACGCCACATCAACACATACTCCCATGAGCTTGCTTTTATGAAAATTAACCTTAAGACCAGAGACTAACCCAAACACCTTTAAAACAACTTTGATAGCCCAAACATTACTCAAAGAAGCCTCACCCACAAAAATGGTATCATCCGCATATTGTAGATGAGAAATTAAGACACTATCCTGACCAGCACGGTACCCAAAAAATACCCCCTCCAGGATTGGTTTTAGAATCAAAGAATTCAAACCTTCCGCTACAATTAGGAATAGAAATGGTGCCAAGGGGTCTCCTTGTCGTAGCCCTCGCCCAACTCCAAAATTAGAAGAAGGATTGTCATTCATAAGGACAGACACTCTGGCCGTACCCAAACACTCTAATATCCAACACCTCCATGTCAAAGGGAACCCCATTCTTTCCATCACAAAATTTAAGAAATTCCAATTAACAGAGTCATACGCTTTCTCAAAATCAACTTGAAAGAATAAGCAAGGTTGTTTCCTTCTTTTGGCTTCCTCCATAACTTCATTAGCAACCACCACACTATCAAAAATTTGTCCTCCTTTCAGGAAAGCAGACTAACAGTCAGAGATGACTTTACCAATCACCTGCCTTAGCTGATTAGCCAGTAACTTGGCCAACACCTTGTACATACACCCTATAAGAGAGATAGGGCGATACTCCTCTACCCTGTGTGGGTTGTCAACCTTAGGCACAAGAACAATAAAGGAATTATTAGAGCCTTTGACAATTTCCCATTAGAGTGAAATTCATGAATAAAGGCCAGGAGTTCATATTTCATTAAGTCCCAAAAATCTTTGATAAACGTAAAATTAAAGCCATCAGGCCCCGGACTTTTTGACCCTTCACAATCCCACACTGCACTGTTAACCTCTTCCTCAGAGAAAGGCACAACCAGGCTTGCAGCTTCTTCTTGAGATAAGGATTTAAAATTTGAACCTGCCAAACAATGCCTATCATAAGAACTCTCCTGAAAATGTCATTCAAAATAGGCTTTGACTCCCTCCTTTAGCTCATCTGGATTTGAATAAGTCACATGATCCACCTTCAAGCTGTGAATTTCACTTCTAAGCCGTCTCTTATTAATACAAGCATGAAAAAAATTTGTGTTCGCATCCCCATCCTTTAACCAAGATAATCGAGCTTTTTGAGACAACAAGATGTCCTTCAAAGATAGGAAATGACACATTTTTTGCCTTCCGTTGAATCCATTGTTGAACATCATCCTCCCTTAGAGAAGACTCTTCACTTAAGAGGTCCAGGTCCTTCACCTTATCACAAGCTTCTTGAAATTTGCTATCCAAGTCACAAAAAATCTCCTTATTCCACCTTCGCAAACTAATTTTTAACTTTTTGAGCTTTTCCTCCAGGACAAATGCAGCCCTCCTTTGCACAACAATCTGGCTCCACTCAGACTGGACAAAATCAGCAAATCTACCACCCCCCTCCAACAATCCAGAACTCTAAAAGGCTCCGGTCCCCAATTAAAAACTTTATACTTCAACAAAATAGGACAATGATATGATACACCTCTACTTAGCCGCCATTATGAAGTAAAAAGCCACTTATTCAACCAAGAAGGAGACAACGGAAATCTATCCAATCTACTCATACTTGACCCATCAGCTTTATACCAAGTATATTTTCTCCTAATTAATGGCATGTCAACCAATTCAGCATCAAAAATGAATTTATCAAAACTTCTCATATCCTCCACTCTACAAGAAGACTCCACTCCCTTTCTCTCACTATCCACCCGCACAGCATTAAAATCACCTCACATACCGTAACTCACCCCCTTGACTAGATTTTAAAGACCCCAATTTATTCCACAATTCTTTCTTCCTTTGCAAATCACACGGGCGTAAATATTAACAATAGTGCATTGAACATTAGCTGCTCCCCACAATCCAGAAACCCCAAAGAAATTTTCACCAAGAAGACATCCACCCATAGAAAATGTATCCTTCCTCCAAATAGATAGTAGGCCTCTAGACATACCAACAGAAGGTAAAGAAACCCATCCATAGTCACCCCCACCAGTCAAAGAAGCAATGCACCTATCATCAATGTGCTCCATTTTGTTTCTTGAATAAGGATAAAGTCCACCTTCTCTTTAGCTATCAATTTCTGCACCTCCAGTTTCTTAAGACGCCCCCCTAAACCCCTTATATTGAAGGAAACAATTAACATATAGTATGAAGTAACCCCTGCACAGACCCCCTACACACATCAAACCTCCTGAACACTACATCTTCCAATGGCTAAACGATCTCTAACCTCCAACTCCTTAAGTTTATTAATGACTCCCTCTGCAGAAAAAGGTTCCTTTACCCCCAACTGAGACCCAATTTTCCAAACCCTTCCAGCAATATCATCAACATTTAATTGTACCATCCTACTAGCATGATTTAAGTCCAGGTCCAGATTAGATGTACTCACCTTAATTGGAGCAATTTTGTGTGGTCGGCCTCACTTTCTCCGAACTCCAGGAGCTAAGCTTGGTTGATTTGGGCCCTTAACTATGGCATGAAGCGGTGACTCAGCCACCGTTATTGGAAAAGCCTCTGTGAGGAATGTAACTGTTATAAAATGCATTCTTAGGTGCTTTGAATTGGCTTCTGGTTTAAAGGTTAATTTCTTTAAAAGTAAGTTGGCCATTATATGGGTACCAGAAGAGGATGGGAATGTGTATACTTCTGCTCTAAATTGTATGGTGATGAGGATCCTTTTTGTGTATTTGGGCATCTCGGTAGGTCTAACTAGGGCTGTAAATGGGCCGAGTCGAACCGAGCACCTAAAGCTCAAGTTTGCCTTGTGAAAAAAAATGGGTGGCTCAAGCTTGACTCATTTATTTAAACGAGCCAGACTTAAAGCTTGAGCTTGGCTTGTTAAAGAAAAACAAAGTTTGAGCTTAATTGGCTTGTTTAGCTCATTCATAACTTCATGTTTTTGCTTTTATGAAAATTTTCTTTAAATCTTTTTTAAAGTTTATGAATTTAATATTTAATAAATATTTTAATATCAAATGATAATATAAAAATCAAAATATATTCTTAATATATGGTATATGTAGTTAAAAAATTCTAAAATATATTTTTTGAAATTCAGTACATCACTTCTTGACTAATATAAGAAATATTTCAATACTTATGTTCATATATAGAGAGTAATTCTTTTACTTTATTATTTTATTATTTATTTTCAAAATAAACTTATAATTTTATATTTTCTTTTTCTATTTTTTTACTAATCTTACTTTACTTTAATTATTTATATTAATTGATTATTATTATTATTATATATATAATAAGCGAACTATTCACGAGCCCTTAATGTCAAGCTTATAAAGCTTGAGCTTGGCTCATTTAAACAATCGAGTTCAACTTTAGACTTGAGTTGGTTTGTTTAACGGGTTCGACTGAGCATTTAATGAGTCGAGTTCAACTAATTCATGAATAGCTCAGCTTATTTACAGCCCTAGTGCTAACCTAAGGAGAATTTCTACTTGGGAGCCGGTAGTGAAGAAGGTCAAATACAAGCTTTCCCTATGGAAGAAGCGTTTTCTCTCTCTTGGTGGACGTGTGTGCCTTTTAAAGTCAGTATTGTCTTTTATTCCTCTCTTTTATCCTACCTTTTTTAAAATCCCTAAATATGTAGCACATTGTATTCGTAGTATTCAAAGAAAATTTTTATTGGGGGGGGGGGGGGGGAATTGAGATGAAAGCAATAAAATTGCATGTTTAAGTTAGAAACAAATATGCAAATCTAAGAAGGAGGGGACTGGGTATAAAGACATAGAAGTATTTAATAAGGCATTATTGGAAAAATGGCGGTGGAGAATCCTTTTTGAGAAAAATAGTTTGTGGGTTAGAGTGTTGGAGGCGAAATATGGTGAGATAAGTAATGTGATGGGGAATGAATGTTTCAAAGATGGGTCCAATTGGTGGAAGGATATGGGGAAGGTGTGTGTGAGTGATGATGGATGGAATTGGTTTGAGGAGAGTGTGTCAAAGAAAATGAGGATGGGTCTTTAGTCTCATTTTGGAATGATAAGCGGGCTGGGTCAGAAACATTGAGAAATAAATTCACTAGACTATTTTTAATCTCTGAGCAACAAGATGATGTAGTGGAAAATATGGGTAGATGGGAGAATGGGAAATAGGAGTGGGTGCTACACTAGCGGCGTGAATTTTTCGAATGGGAGAAGCCCATATTGGAAACTTCATTGCAGGAAATTAAATCAATTACTATGTCCAATAATGTAGTTAATTCTTGGTGTTAGAGATGTGATGTTGAAGGTGTTTATTCTGTAAGTAACTTACACACTTTTGTAGGAGCAGGGCTCAACACAGGATGGAGGTTTCTTTAAACATTTTTTGTCAAAAGTTGTTCCTCCAAAGGTCACCATGCTTGCTTGGAAAGTTTGGTTTGATGCATTGCAAACGAGTAAAAATCTTCAAAAGAGAAGGGTGTTGTCCCATGATTATAATTGTAATTGTCCATTTTGTGGTGGTGAAGAGGAAACAACTCATCACTTAATTTTCTCTTACACCTTTTCATATAGAATCTGGAAACATGTGTATAAGTGGTTGGGTTTTCCAGGTTGTTTTGCCTTTGGACTGCATAACACACTTTTTACAACATAGGTCACTTTTGACAGGGATGAAGATAAAGAAAGCTTGGTGGTTTGTATGGTTTGCGGTTATTTGGTCATTATGGATTCATAGGAATGACATTATATTTAGAAACATGAATGTGTGTGTGTATTCTTTTTTTTTTTTCGAGGTGTGTGTGTGTGGATTCTGCCATTGAAATGTTATATGTAAGATCATGGACTTGGTTATGGGCTAGGTTGGAGGGTTTTTTGTTTTCTTTTCCTGAATGGGTCAATAACCCATTGATGTGCTTAAAGTCTCTATTGTGATTTGGGGATTCTAGTGTTGGTGTGTATTTTGATTGGGTACTCCTTGTACCAATAGTAATATTATATTTTCTTTACTGATAAAGAAAGAACTCGACCTGAACACTATATATACAAATTAAAAAAAATGGTTTGGCTATTATTTGTGTTTCGTGAATTGAAAGTTAGAACACAAAGTCACAGACTCAGACTCAGAAACAGAAAGGGAAAGGAAAACCTAGCAAACTATCCTAGCCTCCCTCACATTCTGCCAAACCGAGTGTTGAGAAATCCATATTATTAGTGGATTTTAGGTGTAATTAGTTTAGAAATAGTAGTAATTAGGATGATTTTGTGTGTAAAAGAGTTTAAAATGTTTAGATATATTTTAGTGTTTAATTCATAGTTTTGTATTAAAGTGTGGATTTTAGTGTTGTTTTGTCAATTTTGTAGGTAATCTTTAGCTTTGATGCTTGTAGGGGTGTTCACTGGTTCAGATCTACTCGACGAACCAAACCAAAATGTTATAATTGGTTCGGATTTTTTCACTTATTCGGGTTGGACCTGAATCGAACCAATTAAAACCGATTACTATTGGTTCGGGTAACGGATTGAAAAATATGAATCTGTTACCCGAACCGAACCAAACCGAACACCTATATAATATATAAAAAAATTAAATAAAAAACTTAAAAAATAACTTAATTTCACTAGGGTTCACACGTTCAATTCACAGTCACAATCGTTCTGCGTTCACTTTAATCTTTAGCAACTCCTTCCTCAACAACCGCTCTTTCTTCCCCATCTAACCCGCCGGCCGTCGTCTTATCAGTTTCCCCAGCCAGCTGTCGTCGATCTGCAACCACCAACTAGCGAGCAACATACTGTAAGGGACTTCTTCGCGACCAGCAATCAGCGACCATAGATTAGAGATCGCGTGACCACCGTCCAAGCGTCCACCGTAGAGCGCAACCACTGGACTACCACAGACAGGGCGTGACCACCAGACCATCACAAACAACGCGAGACCACCGGATCACCGCAGACAATGCGAGACCAGGACCATCGACCACCGTCTTCAAACACCGTAAGGGTTCTTCTTCACACTTTCTTCACCAGCCCAACGTATTGTCGTTTGTTCATTTTCTTTGGGTCATTTCTTAAATTACAGTAAGTACTAAACTAACACATAGACACATTGGGCATTATTGAGTTTTGATTCGATTGAACCGAACCGAACCAACTCATTTTTGTTTGGTTCGGGTCATTGTTAAAAAAATTGAGGGAATTCAAACCAACTGAACATTTTTATTTGGTTTGGATTTTTTTTTCATCAAAATCGAACAAAATCGACCCGTAAATACCCCTAAATACTTGTGTGAGGACAAAAAGGTTTCAATGTCCTAAAAATAACTCAAGAAAAAACAAATTTTAATTCTGTCTATGGGCGTAAATCAATAACAAATGTTCATAAATCATAAATTGAAGAAAATGAATAACCAAATTGTATATTGGTAGCATATGCATGACAGCATAACATGTGTGCGTTAAACCAAAATAAAAGGCTAAAAGCACACGACTCAGTGCACCTATGGTTGGGAATGGAATAGACAACATGCAAACAATGACGTGTCCAGTATGTGTACATTCTAAGTTTAAATTTTTCAATCAAACATGTATATAAAAAATTGTAAAATAGAGAGAATTGTTTTTTAAAAATAAAAATTTTTAAAATAATATTTTCCATCAAATTAAAGTTTTAAAAGAATTCTATAATAAAGTATAAACAAAACTGACTGTTTTTCAAAAGTCTATTGAATATATAATTTTTTTTTAACTATAAGCATTTTTTTTATTATTAAGGACGCTCATATTCAGCTTAGTCATAATTAAGACTTTTCATTCTTTTTTAAAAATATTTAGTAGGAATCAAATCCGGAGCTCTTACCATAATCGCTGCCTATATTGTCAATTGAGTCAAAACTTTTTGATAAAATATATATAATTTAAGGAAATGCTCACCCGTGCTTTTGAACATCCGTAAGGAATTAAGTATAATTTTTTTTATTAGAATATGAAATATTTAAATATTATAAATGTAATTAGTAGCATAATTTTCAATAAATGATTCATTAAATAATATATTTAGGACACTTCGGATGCTTTAATCTAGAGCTTCTTCAATGGTAACCAATAACCGTTAATGTATAGTAAACTTCTAAGAGATTTATTTTATAATATATGGATGAATTGAAAACAGACCTGTTAAACCACCTGTATTTGATCGTCCATCATCATCATGTGATTCGATCCTGATTCTTTTGTCTCCAAGGTCAATATGTTTCGGTAGCCTCAGAACTGTAACTAAAAAATTATATTAGAAAAATATTTCTTCTATATCTTATTTTTTTAAAAAAAATAATTTTACATCCTAATCAATTAATATATTATCATATCATTTAATTATCATTTTAATAACATGTTGTCAAGAGATAAATTTGTTAAAAATAATTTTTTTAATAAAATAAAAATTATTTATTATTTATTTATACTTTTGATGTAATTAATACTTTTATTTTAATAAAAAAAATTTGTTTTTAAAATTAAATCAATGTATAATTTTTTTGTTACATTGACAATCTAAGTGTGCATATCTATTAAACTCTTATTAGTAACTACCTCCTATTCTATATATAAGAAATATAAAATTAAAATAATCAAGATCAAGAAAATATATTGAATTTTTTTTAATAATAATTAAAAATATCATAAACTTGAATTTTATTCTAGAAATATCTTTTAATATTAAATGATTAAATGAATGAGTACTTTATTAATGTTCATAATAAATTAAAAATATATAATATATTTATCAATTAATACAACTAAAAATAATATTACTTTTTTTATATGAATGAAAAAAAATCACTTTTTCATAATGCAAACTTTAAATCACCCTAATCCCTAAATCACCCTCATTTAATGATATATACTAGCAATGAGCTTTCATATCAAATAAAATTATTTTTTGTTATTAATTAATCATTAGATTAAAGGAGTTTTATTTTATTTTTTATTAATTTATTTAAATAATATTTAAATATTTCATTCAACATTAGAAATTATCTTTAAATATTATTCCATTAATTATATCAATTTTTTATACTTTTCAACACTGAAAGTTTCAAATATTCACATTTTCATATTTTAATTTACTTTTCCTACCAAAAAATATTTTTTGTTAATTAATAAAATTTCTATTAAATTTTTATATTAAAATCAGTCCTAAAATATATACATAATAGTACTCATTAATTGATTAATAAATTTCTCATTGTTCATAGTTACATCGGAGGCTTGAAGTCATCTCATATTTAGAAATAATACCGAAGGATAGATTATCATCCCAAACTATCCTGAAATATTATTATATAAGGACAATCCTATATATCAACTAAATTATAATATTTTCTTACAATTAATTATCATAACCTTCTTTATCTTTGGCAGCACATTAATATTGATATATAAACACATAGAATGGCAAGTGGCAACTCAATTACTAATTTTTTGGTGACGAAACGTGTTAATTTTAAGAACTGGCTACCTTATTTTATAATGTTTTTTTCATAATTCTTGATTCCCAAAAATGTAAATTAAAATTTCTAACTCTGTGTATATATATGTTTGTATTATTACTACCAACTATATATATCACATACCGGAAGAGGTTAATTTTCTTAATGTGGAAAGATGAACATACTCATGTAAAAAACCTGCTGAAAATGATTTAGGTGGCTTCCACTGCGAAATGCAGAAGGGATGTGAGCTAATCCATATATAGGCTGCGTACATTGATCGGATTGATAAGAAAGGGATAATTGTGGATCATCGTGTTTGTGTTGAAGCAATGCTGCGGCAACATCTGTTCCCGGATAAAATGTAATAAATAATTAGCTCTCATAATAAAATAATAAGTAAACAGCTAATAGAAAACCATTATGACCGGGGCGAGGCCAGGAAAGAAAGCGAAGGGCTCAATACTCAGAATCAATTTTGTTATTATATATAAATTAAAAATAAAAATAGGAATTAAGATAAATACTCATAATATATATATAATACAAGTAATTTAACATTTTTATGAATTATTTTAATTATTATTTATTTTATATTATTTAATTTAATTATTTAACCATTTATTTTAATTTTTAATAAAATATTTTATCATTTAAAATTAATAAGACTTTAAAATTTTAAATTTATAAAAATATAAACCTATAATTACTTAGTATTATATTTTTATTTAGAAAACAAAAATAGAATTTTTATGATATAACTTATGTAAACATGTCTTTTACTGTACAAATGTTGTCTATATCTCATTCTATATGGACTTTCACTATATAAATAATTAAATATGTTTAAAACTATTTCGTTCTATTTATGTGTCTCATTACATGATAACACAGATTAAAAAATGAATTAATATGTTCATTTACATTAAATTTGTTGTGTTTTTTCCTGATATATCATGTTATCTCTCTTTTTAATCATTAATTTTTCCCACTTAATTATTATCTCTCTTATTAAGATTAAAAATAAAAAAATTATAATTAATACTATTCAATTTTTAAATATAACATATAAGTAAAAATAAAAAATTCTTTAAATAAAACTGATAAATAGAAATAAAAATAATAATATCAATATATATTGTAAAAAAATTAAAAAATTAGGGGGCCATGGCCCCTTTGTCCCTATATACCTCCGCCCCTACATTATGATATGAGAAAATAGTATCAACGCGCTTTTTTAAATACATCTTTTACAATTTATTTAGTTTTAAAAATTAATATATTCTTGTTTTGTAAATTAATCATTTTTAAAAAAATATGTTCATTTTTTATATAAAAAAACCAACATAAGAAATATGTTGAAATATATAGTATACAGATATTTCTGCATAACATTGCAGAAAATTAGTAATTAACTTATAAGTTACACAATCTTACAAGGTTAATTAATTCTTTAAGGGCTAGTGTCCTCTTAAGTCCCACTTTTTCATTCATTTATACTATTTTTTTTTGTGTATTTTTAATATATACTAAAGAAGAGAATTAAAATATATTTTATCTCATTATAAGACGTGTATCTAATACTACAATTTTAAATAGACTTGTTTCGGGACAAGTCAAATCCGACCTATGATCCACGTACTACAATCCAAGTCGGATATAAGATTGACCAACTCGATCACGACACCTGTATGAACAATGAAGCAACGCCTTGATCGGGCACTGCATGCATATTGGACCTCTTCATTTAATATGTGGTGGTTCATCAAAATAACACATGGGTGGAGCAAAATCCTCTCCATACTTGAAAGGACACTCGGCATAACCCGCTCAGAGTGAGGGGACAACACCCCACTACCTCATGGAAGCTTCCATGAGCTCTATAAATACATACATGCAACCCTTGACCTGCAGGTACACTATCTGTACCATATTTTGCCTAAATTCTGTAAAAAATACCTACTAAATTATGGGTTGAATGCCTTCGCAAGTACCACCTTCATTTCCCAATACCTAGAGAGCCTTGGAGGATTGGAGGACCATGAAGCTGTTACTAAGGAGATCTCTTGAACCTTTGGAGCACCTGGAGTTGTTTGTGGAGAATAAGACTGCATACTCCCTTACATGTGTAGAAAGTTACATAAAAACAAGAAATCCCTTATGCATATTTTCTTGTTTTATTCCTTCGTCAATTGATGTCACTAGAGTGTGTTAATAATTGACCCGAAAAATGAGTCTCATGCCCATGGAGGGTTTAAGAATGATCTTGGGGAGAGAAAATAATTGATATAAATGAGATATAATAAAATAGTAAGAGAGATGAAAAACAATTATATAAAAATAATGTAAGAGAAATATGATATGAGAAAATTATAATTTTCTATCAATATTCCTTTAAGTTACCTTGTCCTGAAGGTGTGCGAGTAATTAACAGTCTAGAATCAATTGAAAAGACTTCTATCAATGTCTCATTGCTTAAAGCATAATGGCCAACCTTGGAAAAAATGCTTGGGAGTATGTTAAGAAGTGTGAGGCCTGCCAGAGATATGTCGAAGTGCATAAGGCCTCTCCAGAAGAGTTATCTATAATGACCATGCGTTGGCCTTTTCACTAGTGGGGGCTTAACATCTTAGGTATGTTTCCTCTGGCAACCACACAAGTTAAATATCTAGTCGTAGCAGTGGATTATTTTACTAAGTGGATCAAAGCAGAAAGACTTGTAACTGTCACCTCGACCAAAATTCAGAAATTCTTTTATAAGAATACTATTTTTTTGATTTGGGGTTCCAAGGGTCGTTGTGACTAATAATGGAACGCAATTTGTTCCTAGCGTTGTTTAAGGGCCTTCATATCCGACAACACTTCACATCCGTGAAACACCCCCAAACAAATGGTCAGGACGAGTCAACAAATCGGTGCATATGGATTGAAGAAAAGGATGGATGAAGTCATTAAAGGGACGATGGGCGGAGCAAATTGATCAGTTTTATAGGCTTATTGGATGTCCCCACATTCATCTACTGGAGAATCTCCATTTCGATTGACCTACAAAGTGGAGGAAAAAATTCCAGTAGAAATCGGTTGACCATCTTGGTGCATTGAAATGATGGATGAAAAAGAAAATGACAAATCCATCCAAGAAGAACTTAATTTCTTGGATGAGAGGAGAGCCATGGCGCATATTCATGATGAAGCGAATAAATATCGAGCAGTCTTACAATTTAGAAAAGGGTTCTTTCTAGAAATTTCAAATTGGGAGTTCTCGTCTTGATAAGGGCGAACATTGGAAACAGAAATGCCTCCCAAGGGAAACTAGCTCCGAACTGGGAAAGACCTTACCGAGTGGTCAACTCATCCGGCCAATTAGACGCGTACCAACTTGAGTCATTATCTGGAAACCCCATCTTGAGCCATTGGAATGCAACCAGTTTAAGAATTTACCACAACTAGGCAACTAAGTTGTGGGCAAATATTGTAAAGAATTTTTGTTGTATATGTAAGACTTAATACCTTGCAATTAATGAAATGGTTGTGTTCCTTCAGATTATTGTTTTCCTTTTTATGGTGAATGATAATGGAGTTACTTATAAGAAATAGATGATGATGATGATAATAAAGAATTTTCCCTAATTGTTTAATAGAAAAATAGGCATACATAGTCAACCTCTCACACTTAAGAAGTCGCATGAAACTTTCAAACTGTTTAAGAGGAAAATAGGCATACAGAGTCGACCTCTCACACTTGAAAGGATAAAATCATTGCAAAAACACCATTTGTTTAAGGATATTTTGATCCTCACAAATTGGTTAAAATAAAGTACATATTGATGATTTTAAAAAGGCGAGTATGTGCATATATTAAGATCACGTGCAAATAAAGAAATGTGCATCATAAAATCAACAAAAACCAACATGGAATGTAGTGAAAGATAAAAAGAAAAGTAGCCGAAAAAGGAAACGATGATATTAAAAGTAGCGTTGTTCGTTATAAAAGATCTGAGGAATTACAAAGAAAAGAGGCTTAGAGAAGGAAAAACCCTAATCTAAGACAATAGCTTTATCCCTGGACTCCACTTCATCGTCGACCTGAGTCTTTTGCTGATTATTGGAAGTAGCCAGCTTGGCCTCTTGCTGAACCGGATCTTGTTGAAGGCCTTGTCTTTTAGCAGGATCGGAATTCCCAATACCTTCAACATTTTCTTTGTGGAGAACAAAGGGGATAAAGTGACCATTCACATCGCCCTCCATGATCATCTTGTTCTTAACATAAGCATAGGGATCCGACCCTTCTGTTATTAGGATCGGATTCAAGATCTTCAGCTTCTCAATAGTGTTGAAGTAGGCATCGGTTCTGAGCTTGGTCACGACCGTGTTATATTTCGTTTCCTAAGCAACCAACCCAAACTTTGCCTTTTCAAGCTCCTTTAGAGCAAGCTCTTAGTCAACTTTCTCCTTGTCAGCCTCCGACTTGGCCTCGAAATATTGATCTTCAGAATCTTTTAGTTGTTCCTTCAGTATTTCGATGTCCTTCTTCAGTTGCGCCTTCTCTTTATCCACCAAGGCCTTGAACTGTTTTTCCACGTTCAGACTCTCACTAGTAGTGTCAAGGTCCTTGGTGGTTACCTCTAGTTTTTCAGTAAGAGCTTTGACCTGCACAATAAGATCTGTGTTCTGTTCTACTGCCACTCAGTGCTCCTCCTCTAGAGTCTCCAAAGAAGAAATGAAGTTTTCCTCGATATGACGATCAACCGAAGCCACTCGAAGAGAAGTTTTGGAGGCGTAACGATTGAGGTCCCGAAGGCTTTGCACTTGAGATGCTCTTGGTCAAATGGAGTGTACACTAAGGCATTAATAGCACCTCAGACTTGCTATTTGGCAGAGCAAACTCGTCACTCCAAACGAAAGGAGCCACCCAAACTTCTTGACGAACCCGGTTACCACCGTTCACAGTAAAGACAGGAATTTCATTCCTTTGTTTTTTGTTTGCCTCGATAGAAAGGTTGTTCAGATTCGGATCTACCTTCTCTTCTTCTGTTTTTTTTTTTTTTTGTGTTGAAGGTTTGGAAGATTCGACAACAGATTTAGGAGTGGTCGATGTGACCTTCGAAGTAGCGGGAGTGGAAGATTGCCGCCCAAGGTTAAAGCTTGATTGGTCGGAAGCGGAGTCGGATTCGTTGGGATCAGAGTCGTTTGGTTTTGGCATTGGCGTTGAAGCTTTATGGCCATGAAAGCTTTCAATGTGCCCTCCTCGGCCATGGAATCTGGAAAAACAAAAGGAAAACTAGATTAAAAGGCAAAGAAAAAATGTATACAAGAACAGAAAGAGCCCAAGGTAAAAAGAACCTAGTAAAACCATCAACTCTTCCTCGCTAGAAGCATCTATTAACTCTCGACAAGAGAAGGGATGACTGACTCTCTTCTCGGCTACTATTAGCGCATCCTAAAAGGTAGTGTTAACCAGATTTAACTTTTTCTGGGAAATATAATATCTATTCGGCCTTTGATTATAGTGGGTATGTGTCCACCATCTATTGAATATTGGTTGTCCTAACCGAGTATCAATCCAAAAGGGGACGACACCACGAAGGTCGGTCTCTCTCCAAAACTCATTTCAGAATGAGCAATTTCTTCTCTTATATGTATCAGTATAAGGCTCGAATAGCTTCCGATCACATGCATTCTTCAAAGTCACCCAAACGTTCTATCCCTTGCCGGCTCGGATGCGTTAAACTTGAAAAAGATGAAGAAAGAGTTTGGTAGAAGGATAGAGTCGACATAATCGCAGACCATCTGAAACGCTCAAGCGAAGGCCCATCCATTCTGATGGAGATGCGTCGAACAAACATGCAAGGCATTTAGAAGCCTAACCTAAAAATCCGAGAAAGGCTCCCGGACACCAAGGGTGGTTAGACAATAATCATACTTGCAAAACCAATTCTCGTTCGCCTCGAAATCTGGGCGGTCACACACCGAGCCTCTATTTCAGGATGAACCAGCTCAAAAGTAGGGGTGACCGGAAGACTCGCTATGTAAGCCCTCACACTGTTGTCCACCCAATCATAACGACTAGGAATGGTTGAAGAATGAGGGGTTCTCGCAAAAGACACGACGGTTACTCGTCTGTGCTTAGCTCTGTGAGCGCCTAGTTCGAACCATATGGATAAAAATCTACAGGAGGATACAAATGTTTGAACTCACATCAAAGTCATCTAAACTTGAAGCCTTACCATGCATTGAGGCCAGCCCCTTGTCGCCAACAAAAAGTAGGGCTGGGGGTCCTAAACATCAACCCCTGCATGGTGGTCTCTACATTATAGAAACCACCAAATAGCCCCCACAAAAGAAAGGTGGCCATAATGGAGGAAGCAGTAAAAACTAAGGCAAAAGAGTACCTTAACCATCACTGCTAAAATAACCCCTTCAGAAAAATCCCATCTCAACAAAGGCAAAAATAAAAAGGCAATATACAAAGGGAGATACCTAATGAAAGAAAAGTTGAAAAAGTCGAAAGCCTAGAAGAAATAAAAGCACACTCATGAACAGGGAAAAAGGAAGTAAGAAGCAGGCACATGGAAAACTCATAGCAGGAAGAAAAGGAAGAGTCGTAGCAAAAAGAACTTATGAAAACCCCTAAAAAAAAGACCATATTTATATGATGTGATGAGAAAAGATAGATAAAGAGTGTGTTGGACATGTAATTTGAGTTAGTTGAAAGTTAAAATTGGTAGTTGAAAAGTTTATTAAAGCATTTCAACTTTGTTTGGTAAAGTAGCTATTTCTAGTAGCTAATAGCGTTTTAGAAACGCTCCTCCAGGTAGCGTTTCTAAATTTAGATCATAATTAAAATGACTTTTTATATTTTTATCCTTAATTTTTTTAAAATTACTAAATTTCAAGTTCTGATCCAGTAATTAGTGGTGGTCTTATCAGCTTTTAACTTTCATCTTTAATCTATTTTTTAATTTAAACTAACTTATCCCCTATTTTGCCAAACACATTTTTCAAAGAGTGATGTGGGTGTCAAATGAAATAGAATTTTTGAGGTGTTTAAATATTATAATTAAAATAATGTTAATTGTATAACATGTACAACATATAACATAGAGAAAGAAAAAGAGAAATGTGGGATATGATGGAAAGATATAGAGAAAATAATATGTTATATGAGTTGTTATATAAATTTGATATCTCTTATTTTTTTATTTTTCACATGAATTTCTCCCTTGGAAAAGAAAAAATTTGCTTTTTTGTGCATAATTTTTGCTAAAAATATTTAAAACAAAAAATATTGACAGACAATTTTTTAAAAGTTCTAAAAATTAGGACTACTTTTTATTTTTAAAAATTAAAATTTTAAAATAATTCTAATATATTTTAAAAAATATTTTTAAATTTTTGTAGTACCTGTACTTTGAATCATTTCATGTGTTTTAAAATTATTTTAAGAAATTATTTATCAATTTTAAAAATTATTTTATTTTTTAAAATAAAAAAATAAAAATTTATTTAATGACAAATTTGAAATATGTAACTGTTTTTCATTTTTAAAAATAAAATTTCTAAAACTATTAAAAGAAATATTTTTTTCATTTTTTAATATTTTTTTTATTTTTGTGATAAAAATATTATAAATAAATAATTTCATTTATTAAAGTTAATTTATAAAATGATTTTTAAGAACTTAAAAAATAAGAAAAGAAATTATATTAATTTGTATAACTGTGTCTGTACACCATCCACACACACACACATATATATATATATATATATATATATATAAAACAAAGAAAGATAAATACAAGAGAAATATGTGTAAATAAAAAAGTGTGTATAAGCGATTGAAAGTATTACCAAATATTTCGGCATGGATGCAGAGTGAAAGAAGCATGTCGCCGTAGTAACAGTTGTCGTGGAGTAAGGTGAACCAGCGAGTCTCAGAAAAAAGATACCTAGTCATTTTTTTGTGACCCTTAGCTGCAGCAAGAAGCACCGGGATGTCACCTTTACCATCATTTGGTTTGATCTTCATGGTCAGGAGGTCCTTCCCTCCTTTACTAACCATCCATTCTGCCATCTCCTTATCGTCAGTTGATTCAGCAGCAAGAGCAAGAGGTGTGTATCCCTGCCAGTCTGTCTCTGTCAACAAGGATTCCTTTCCTATTTCAACTAACTTCTTCATAATTTCCTCTTGTCCTGCAGCCACTGCAACGTGAAGAGCAGTCCAGCCATTAGAGGAGGATTTTTCGAAAATAATATCTTTGTTACTGCTGATGATCGAATTTGCCTCCTTCCACAAGCCTTTCTTCACTGCATTGTGGAGCCGCCCAAGGTCATTTTGAAGTCCTTGCTCAATATCATGCTGGTAGGCTTTTAAGTCCTCGCTGAAGGAGTTCTTCAAGTGATTCCAGGCCTCTCTGGCGGTTTCGCAATTTCTTATTTGGCGGAGAGTCTGATATCCACATGACAGTTGAATGGCATGTAAAGCCTTTCTATTCTTCGATTTCCAATCTGGTATGTGATCAGGGTTAATATCACCCTCAATAATATTATCCCATAGGCCTTTGCCCATCAGGTAGTTTTTCACAAGCGTGCTCCAATTCAAGTAATTATCTTTTGTAACCACTTCAAGAACGATCCCAGTCGATGCTATGCTTGCAGCAGCTGCCATTATATATATATGACTGTTCATAACACAAAATAATTCAGTAGCTGATCATATATAGGGAATCTTAATTAATGCATGCATGGAGATCGATCGACTGAGTTAATTTGGTAGCTTAATTGAGAGTGAGAGAGACTAACCTGCATGCGCTCCTCTCGCCGGCTGTGGATCTGTCAAGACTTTATCTCTGAACTCTATGTAAATGAGGGTCTCCGTCTTCCTTCACCTTTTGCGGATCTCTCAGGAAGGAGGACTGCAGGTGATCGAAGACTCACAACATGAGTATGTAAAGACTTTCCAAGTCATGTACCTACCAATTAAAATAAAACAAAAAAATAAAAAAGACTTTCCAAGTCTTTCTGTGATTGTTTTTTCAACTTTGAGAAAAATCAAAGTTGTTGGTTTCTAAAACAAGAATCAACTCGTGAGTTGTGAAGAAGAAAAACTGATATTTCTAATAGATCTTTCGATTTTGTTTCAAATTAAAAACTAACATTTCTATTAAAATATATGGATTTTTTTAATACGTTGATAAATTAAAAATAAAAAAATTTTATTAAAAATTATAACTATTACAACATTTAATATATTAATAATATAAAATATAATATTTTTATTAATTTTTTTTCAGTTTTAATTTATTATTTATGTAATATTACACAATTTAAAAAAATAAAAAATATACTGTTTACTAGTGGTATAGATATAGTGGATGGAATGGAAGTCAACTTCATCTCTGGCGGTCTGTCACATTCAATTCAATGTCATCATCTCTCTCTTAGCTGTTTTCTTGGGAACAAATATATTTTTATTAATGGGTTAATCTAAGGTACACAAATTTTAAATTTGTGTACCTATACTAAAGCGACTTTTACCTGCAATACCGGTAATGATTTACTTTTATACAATATTTCAGAATTTATTTCAGAATTTGTGTAAATGGATTTTTGATATCTAGAAATTTATTAAGTTCAGCTCAAATAAAGTTTTTGGTACAAGGTATGACTAGAATTATAAGCTATTCCTTCCCATAGAATGTGATTTACAGCGACCGCCCAGTATTGCTGAAGGCCTGAAGCAATTTTTTATGGCTGAAATTAAAGCCTCATAATGGTGGTATCTAGCAATTGGGCCTTGTATAAGTGAAATTGCTACCTCAAAATCTGATAAGCAAGTAACAAGATTAAAATTTTGTTCCCAGCAGAATTTTACAACCTCTCCAAATCATATAAAGCTTTGCATATAGGATCCTATGTCTCTGTTTCCCAAGTCTCAATACAGAACCCCTGAATCCAAATCCCATCCTCCCCAAACGTGAGCTTCTTCCTGTTTATAGATGTTTTTTTTTCTTGCAAAAAAAAGACATTTTTGTTTCTGGTTCGACAAAAGCTATATTGTTGCCCCTTATATTTCGCTCTAGCAATTAGCGGGCGCGCGAATTAGCAATATATGTTAGAAAGCTGGGTTGTTGCCAATGTCTAGAAACATACTCAATAGTCAATGCATAACTAAACTATCAAATCACTGTAGCAAATTCCAGATCCATTCAAAAAAGCAACATGCTTCAACCCAAAAAAAAAAAACAACTGCAACCGGTTTTTAAATTTAATCTCAACCATTCAATAAAAAATATTAAATCCCATGGCTCAGATTTACTTGTGTATCCACGCACAAGTTTTTTCCTTGTATATGTTAGACAAGACAACCCCTTTAATTTATTAATTATAACAGACAAGATGAAGGATGCCCACCCCCCAGGTCCACCAACCAATCCAAACCAATAGGTACTCAGAAACAATCATGTATACATAAAAGAAAAGGAGATAATTAATTTATACAATAAATTTATCCAACATCACATATACACATTGTATATTTTTCTCTCTTTTATTTTTATCTCTCTCATAATTGTATTTCTATAATATTGTTATTGGAATATGATTTGTCAATGGACTGTATGTGATCGCTCATAAATTTGACCAGGGCTGTAAGCGGGTCAGGTCGGGTCGAGTTATGAGCTTTTTTGGATCCAAACCATTAAAATATTTTCGGGTTGGGTTGAATCGGTTTTAGGAATTTTTACCATGCAACCCGAACCGAACCAACCTGACCATTAACAGGTTGGTTCAGGTCGGGTCATCGGGTCAAATATATTTAAAAACTTTTGAAATTTTAAAATAGAAAATAATGAAAAAAACTGAGAAATTTGGGGGAAAAATCAGGGTATCTCTCTCTCAGGTCTCAAACTTGGTCACTGCCCAAATGCCTTTTCCTTTTCATTCTCTCTGAAAATCGGACTTCCATGGCATGCCACCATTAACTATTGTTTCATTGGTCATTGGTCTCTGACTTGCTCGCTGTGCTTTGCTCGTACCACCGTCGTTTGCGCGTGGCCATCGCAGTCTACACCGCCACGAGTTCGTCGGTGTTTCATGCTTCCAGTCACGACGACTCTCACCGTTTTGAGCGCTCGATCTAAACTGTGTTTCTGCGGTGGAGGAGAGTGAACAAAGGCTGGAACAGTGCACGTGAAACAGGCGGCCGCGGCGGAGTGAAGCCGTGTCTTCGCGCTACGATTGAGAGTTGGAGGCTTGACTCTAGGGAGGCTAGGGCTGTGCGATCTGCAATCTGCCATGGAAGACATACATGGAAGCTTCTGGATTGAGTTCACAGGGCAGACAACAAAGAAAGGGAAATGAGACTGGGTGTGGGTGAAAGAATGTGTGACTGTTGAGTTATCGGGTTCGGGTAGCTCGGTTTTGAAATTACGTAACCCGTGACCCGAACCGATGGGGTTCGGTTTATATTAATTGAACCCGACCCGACCTGGAAACCCAACCCAATCCACACTTTTGTGTTCGGGTCAACCGGGTTCGCGAGTTGAACTTGACCCGCTTACACCCCTAAATCTGGCTGCAAGATTAAAGGTTGGAGACTCCCGAAAAAAATTTCTTCGGTACCTAATTAAAAGGGAAGATTTTAGAACCGTTCTTATTCTAATTAAAAAAAATGCAAATATTTTTTGGTAATGAAAAAAAATGCAAATATATATGTAATTTAATAATGTTATTTAACGTTGTTTATAATAGCAGTGTTTTGATCTGTGTAATATTATGCACATGATAATAAAATAAAAAGTAAAAGAGTTTTATTGAAAATTACAACTATCACAATATTAAATATATTGATAATATTAATGGATGTAATTTCTAATAAAATCTTTTTACTTTTATTTTATCATCTTGTGTAATATTGCATGTGCTAAAAAAATTTTAATAATATGTCATTCAATGTTATTTAACGTTATTTTTTTAATAATATGTAGACTTCAAGGAACAGCAGGTTGGTCCTCCCCAATTGATTACCTACTTAATTTCAATATATAATTTAGTTTGAGTTTTTGAAATTTTAAATGAGTCCCTCTGTCCATCATATTTTATGAGATTACATTTAATACTTTTAACTAAATCCTAGAAATATTTGTACTATAAGATTTTTTAAAGTAAAATAAATTAGTTAAAAATGTACTAACTATTATACTTTAAATAAAAAACTTTATGATTATAAATAATCTAGGTGATTTTGTTATAGTAAGTGATTGAAATTATTATTTATGAATTAATTTAAATGGAAAATTGTATAAAAAGCATTACTTTATATCAATAGACATTACTTTAAAACTATAGATTTAATATTTAATAAATTTATATTATGACAAGATATTTGGTAATATAATTTGGGCATAAGTTATAGTATTAAATGGCTATATGTATTAATATATAAATTTTATGAGTGGATATTTATATTAAATTGATAAAAAATTATATATAAAAATGTATTAAAAACTAAATATGTTGAATCATATGGATATGAAGACATTATATAATTTGAGTTTAATATATATATATATATTATCTTCGTAAAAAAGTCTTACAATAATGTGTTGTCATATCATTTAATGAGTATGATAGTTTATGTATTATTAAATTCAATAAATAATATTACAACTGGCAACACATCATCATTGAATGACAATGTAAAACTTTTTTACATTAAAAATGTATATTCATTAAACCCATATAATTTTTTGGTAGGTTTTACGGTACATTTATAAAAATGTGGGCATGGGTACATTAGTGATGTGTTTAGTTTTTATTGATACACATATTTAAAACTTAGACACATCATATTTTACTTATTGATCTCTAATTAATTATTTTAAGAATTTTAAATTACACCTATTTATTTTATATTATTTACATTTCCACCTTTAATTTTATGTTAATACATTTCATTAAGGTTTTGGAGATCCAGAGATCGTGAGGAGTGGATGGTGGACAACATCGAGAGCCAATTTTCTACATCTTCTTCGTTCTGGTGGCAGCAACGGGGTTTCTTTGGGGTTTAATTTTGCTTCAACTTCGTGTTCCTCGTAAGGGTTTGATTTTGCTTCAATTTTGGTGGTAGTAGTGCCGCCTTCTTCAATGAACCAACTAACAACTTTTGCACAGAGAGCCTTCAAGACCTCGTTGTTGTTGTCACAGTGCTTGAGCAAGTTGTGTAGTTCCCTTTACTCGAAGTCCAATGTATATCTATGCCGCTATAGTTCTTCTTCTCCTGTTCTCTCCCTCCCTCCCTCCGTGAAGGCTTCCTCCGACTTGTCGCTGTCGAGGTTGCTCAGAAGCCATTTTCCGGCAATGGTGAAGTCGGAGCTAGGGAGCTTTGCGGGTGAATCGCAGGAGGAGGCTTATTCGCAATTTCAAATAGTAAATGTTTGTCTTACTTAAGATCTAGTTTCCACGTGGCAATCGGAAAATTCTGACAAGTCATGACTATCAAAACCCACGTTTTATTGACGTACCGGAGTTCTCACCTAATTTTTTTTAGTATTTTCTATTTGTATTAATTGTTTATCTTCATTGTTTATTGTTTAATCAATTCTTAATATATTATTTATCATTGAAACAACCATTGCATTACATGGATACAATGTATAATTAACAATAGGTTAAAATGTACTATTTACACTCTACTAATTGGTGTATATAATTACACTATCAATTAACTTTTATTTGAAATAATTTAATAATATACATAAAATTGAACATCACCCATGAACAATCGTGACTCATGCAAATGCACGGGGTATCGTGCTAGTTGTTGAAGTTAGAGTCACGACGGGTCGACAAACAAATTAGGAAAAATAAGTTTCAATGGAGTCGTCACCAAAGTTTATTAAGAGAAAACATTTAAAAACAAATCCTTTTAAAAAATGGTATTCAAAATCATATTTGGGTTCGGGAGTCATTTATGCGTAGGGAAGGTGTTAGCACCCTATAACTTTCGTCCTAAGACGATTATCTCTAATTAATTGTGCAAAATTTGTTAACTTTGAAAATACTTATTTTACCCCTTTTTATGAAAAAGAATTTTTATTTTTGTTATTTTATCATTTCTCTTTTTTTTTTTGTATTTTTAGAATGAATGGAAAAGTTTATTTAAAAAGGAAATGAATTTTGGGTTAGAAGGGAAAAATACTTTTTTATTTATTTTGGCTTAACGATAGGGAGTCCATGGGATAGATTTTGCTTGTCCCTAACCCGACCCTAATTTTTTATCGGGCCAATTCTATGAACCTGAACTCGTCCATAGATTCGAAGAGACCCAATGATATACGGGTCCAAGTAAGTCGGGTTGACCCGATATATAAGTTAAATATAATCATGAAATGATCATATAACAATGTTCAAAAGAAAAATATTTCATACAGTTAGTAAATATATTGCATACAGTAGAATTTTTCTTAATGTATGCAATATTTTTTACTTTTTTTAAAGTTTGGGACATTAGTAAAACAAAAATAACATTATATCACTATATAACTTTACATATAAAATGTATTTTTAAAGGTAGATAGAGGAAATTTAGACTCAAAAAACCTATTTAAAAGGAAAAAAAGGTTAGGACTTTACATAATAGAAAATTATAAGTAATAAATATTTATATATAAAGGACGGGTCGGGTAACCCGAAGGTTAACCCGAACCCATCCTCAACCCGATGTCGGGTCAACAAATAAGACCCGATGAGACTCGATTTGGTTCTATTTTTTCTTGTTGGACAAGAACAAACCCAACCCGAGGAGAACGGGTTGGGACGAGTCAAATGGACAGGCTTTAAGATCCCAAAATCTTAATTAATTTCATAAACCAAATAAGTAAGGATGAAGGTTAATACACTAGGAATAGAGGGGAGAATGGAGTAAGAGTGAAGAAAGGAAGAATTTGGGATCAGGCAGTCTCGCTCAAGCGAGGGTGGTCTCGCTTGAGCGAGCGTAGGAGAAAAAGGGGGAATTTGAGTTTTATCTCCCTCAATACTTTGAAAATGGAGGAACTCTTGGGATCTCTTAAAGTTCATGAGTTAGAACTTGGTGAAGATGCTCCTAAGAAAAAGTCATTGGCCCTGAATGCCAAGTCCAAGCTGCTGAAGCATGGGCCACATAAAGCCATGAAAGCTGAGGAGACTTCTGAAGCAAGCTCTGAGGATGATGATGACTTGGCTCTTCTAAGCAGAAAGATCAAGAGGATGCTTCAGAAGAAGGGAAAGTTCAGAAAACACTCATCCTATGAACCAAAAATGGGTAAGTCAAGTAAAGAATCTTTTTCTGCTAACAAAATTATTTGCTATGAATGCAAACAGTCAGGTCATATGAAGGTTGATTGTCCCAAGCTGAAGAAACCCTCATTCAAGGAGAAGAAATTCTTAAAGAAGAAGAAGGGTCTGATGGCTACATGGGAGGACCTGGATGATTCAACTTCAGAAGATGAAGATGAATCTGTTGAAGAGGCTAACTTATGCTTGATGGCAAGCTTACCTACTTCAGACATCTCTGAATCAGAGGTAATCCCTCAAACCTTGCAAGACATGTATGATGATTTGCTGGAAAGTTCTAAGGAGCTTTTCCAAGAGTATAAAGATTTGTCTCGAGCTTATATTGAGGTTGCAACTAAAAATGAAGCTCTTGAGATTGAAAATCTTTTACTCAAGGAAAAACTCTTGAACTCTGAAGCTAGTAGTTCAGAAGGTTTGATCAAAGAAAATGAAAAACTTAAAAAGCAAGTTTCTGAACTTACTAAAGACCTTGCCAACTTTGTGAATGGAACTGAAAACCTAAACAGAATGTTGGGTATTCAGAAGAACTCCAAAAACAAAGGTGGCTTAGGATATTCAGACAGTGAATCATCACATGATTCCAAATTTAAACATGCTGAAAAAGCTAAGAAAGGTAGGGGATGCTCACATTGTGGAAAGCCTGGACATCATGTGTCTCAGTGCAAGCACAAAAAGAAGGGCAAACCTGTTGCCAACAAAAGAGGACCTAAAAAGATATGGATACCTAAATCTTTGATTGTTCCTGTTGCAGATGTGTTTAATAAGACAAAGGAGACACCACAAATGGTACCTAGACAGTGGCTGCTCGCGACACATGACGGGAGAAAGGACTTTGTTCCAAGACCTTAGACCTAAAGATGGTGGTGTGGTCACCTTTGGAGGAAATCAGAAAGGAAAGATCAAAGGTATAGGTTCAGTAGGTATATCCCCTCTCACTGTCATTCAGAATGTTCTCCCTGTGGAAGGTCTTCAACACGACCTGCTAAGCATAAGTCAATTATGTGACAGTGGATATGTTGTGTCCTTCACCAGGGATGGTTGTGTAGTCAAAGATTCTTATGATCAAATCATTTTTACTGCCAAGAGACACAACAATGTGTACAAAATAGATCTTGAGCAACTTGCATATCAAAATGTGACTTGTCTTCTTTCTGTTAAAGATGAAAAACAGATTTGGCATCAAAAACTTGGGCATGCCAGCTTGAGACTAATCTCAAAGTTAACAAAACACAATCTTGTAAAAGGACTGCCCAAGCTTTCTTTCAAATCTGACATTTTGTGTGAAAACTGTCTTAAAGGTAAACAAACAAGAAGCTCTTTTAAGAGTAAAAATGTCGTGTCTACCTCAAGACCTTTAGAACTACTTCACATTGATCTGTATGGTCCTACAAGAACTGAAAGTCTTGCTGGTATGAAATATGGTTTGGTCATTGTGGATGACTACTCTAGATTCACATGGGTGTTATTCCTCAAAAGCAAGGATGAGACTTTTGAGAATATCACAAGATTTTGTAAGAAGGTGAAAAATGAAAAAGGATTTTGCATATCAGCTCTCAGAAGTGACCATGGTGGTGAGTTTGAAAACTCAAGCTTCAACATGTTCTATGATGAGAATGGGATCTCACACAATTTCTTTGTTGCAAGAACACCTTAGCAAAATGGGGTTGTTGAGAGAAAGAACAGAAGCTTGCAGGAGATGGGTAGAACCATGCTCATTTCAAGCAACCTACCAAGATCTTTCTGGCCAGAGGCTGTTCACATAGCTTGCTACATTCAAAATAGAATTTTGGTAAGGCCAATTCTCAAAATAACATCCTATGAATTGTGGAGAGGAAGAAAACCCAAAATTTCTTATTTTCATATCTTTGGATGCGAGTGTTTCATACTTAACACCAAGGATGATCTTGGAAAATTTGATTCTAAATCTGACAAAGGATTCTTCATTGGTTATTCACAAACTTCCAAGGCTTATAGAGTTTATAACTTTAGAACCTTGACAGTAGAAGAATCTATCCATGTTAGATTTAATGATGCTAAAGAGACTGATAGGGAACTATCAGATCTAGAAGATGATTTTGCAGGAATGGAGCTGAATTCAACTTCAGAGAATACATAGGTAAAAAATGAAGTACCTGCTGAAGGACCCTCTGAAGTACCTGCTGAACAACTTCCTGGTCAACCTGCTGAAACTGATCCTCTTCATAGAGTTAATGTTGAGTCTCAGTTTGAGCATGTATTTCCTCGCAGACATGAGTGGAGATACAAGTCTCATCATCCTTGAGAGTAAATCATTGGTGAATGAAACTTCAGAAGGTGTAAGAACAAGATCAAGACTTAGAGAAGTCAATAATCTTGCCTTCCTCTCTGAAATTGAGCCAAAAAATATTGTTGAAGCTCTGCATGATGAAGGGTGGATCCTAGCCATGCAGGAAGAGCTAAATCAATTTACCAGGAGTGATGTATGGACTCTTGTTCCTAAACCCCATGGGAAAAACAATTATTGGAACCAAATGGGTGTTCAGAAACAAGCTCTCTGAAGATGGACAAGTGATAAGAAACAAAGCTAGATTGGTTGCTCAAGGCTACAACCAATAAGAAGGTATTAACTTCACTGAAACCTTAGCACTAGTAGCTAGGCTTGAAGCCATTAGGATTTTACTTTCCTATACAGCCAATAATGGCATCAAACTATATCAGATGGATGTAAAGAGTGCCTTCCTAAATGGATTCATTGAGGAAGAGGTGTTTGTTAGATAACCCCCTGGTTTTGAAAATTTAACTTTTCCTGATCATGTTTTTAAATTGAAAAAGGCTCTATATGGTCTCAAACAAGCTCCCAGCTTGGTATGACAGATTGAGCAATTTTCTTCTAAAAAATGGTTTTGAAAGAGGAAAGGTTGATACAACTCTTTTTAGAAAAATGTCTAACAAAGATCTAATTCTAGTTTAGATATATGGTGATGACATTATTTTTGGATCAACAAATTCCTCATTATGCACAGAGTTTTCAAGGCTTATGCAATTTGAGTTTGAAATGAGTTTAATGGGTGAACTCAAGTTTTTCTTAGGACTTCTGATTAAGCAAGATTCTAAATGTATATGGATCCATCAGGAGAAATATACTAAAGAAATGCTTAAGATATTCAACATGCATGATTGCAAACCTATGTCAACTTCTATGCATCCTTCAACCATCTTAAGTAAAGATGAAGGAGAAGAATATGTTGATTCAACCATGTATAGAGGAATGATTGGATCTCTGTTGTATCTTACAGCAAGCAGACCTGACATTATGTTCAATGTATGTCTGTGTGCAAGATTTCAATCAGATCCAAGAATAACTCATTACAAGGCTGTCAAAAGAATTTTCAGATATCTTAATGGTATTATTAATCTTGGTTTATGCTATAAGAAGAGTAAGGACTGCAGGTTATTATGATATTGTGATGTTGACTTTGCTAGAGATAGAGTTGAGAGAAAATCAACAAGTGGAGGATGCCATTTCATTGGAGAAAATATGATAAGTTGGGCTAGCAAAAGGCAAAGCACCATAGCTCTCTCAACTGCTGAAGCTGAGTATATTGCTGTTGCATGCAGCTCACAGCTGCTTTAGGTAAAATATCAACTTGAAGATCCGTGTTAAATCTATTCCTATTTTTTGTGATAATACAAGTGCAATAAATCTTTCCAAAAATGTCATCCAACATTCTAGGGCTAAGCATATAGAAATCAAGCATCATTTCATTAGAGACTATGTTCAGAAAGGTGTTTTTGATATTAAGTTCATTGACACAGAGCATCAATGGGCTGATATATTCACAAAACCCCTTACTGAAGATAGATTTAAGTTCATTAGAGATAATCTGCACATTCTTGCATTTTTTGAGAATTGAATTTGCTGATATATGCATATTTGCTGAACTTTTCTGGTTTTACTGCATTCTCTCTGATATATGCACTATAAGTGCTTTTATACCCTGAAATTATTGCTCCATTGCACATTTATTACTTCAGCATTCGCTGGAAACCCTTTTGATTGATGACAAAATGGGGAGTCATATAAACTAACAAAATCTGAAGTTTAAGTGTCTTTCAGAGATGAAATCTTCTGTTCAGGGGTAGCAAGCATTCTGCTTAAATATCTGAGAAAGGGGGAGAATTCTTTAATCTTAATTCTTTTTAATTTCCCTTTAGATATTTGAGTTTAAGCAAATTTGTCATCATTAAAAAGGGGGAGAATGTTGAGTCTCAAAAAAATGTTATTAAGAAATTAATAATGTTTTAAGTCTCATAATCCTGAGTTTTAATGCATAACAAATTTGGTTAAAGAATTCAGAAAAATAGTACAAATTCTCTTAAAGGTATTTTTCTGTGTTTCAGCAACCTTCTGAAATGAGCAACTCTCTGAAGTTATGCAACCCTCTGAAGTGGTGCAACCTTCTGAAAGAGAGGTATCTGCTGAAGTATCAGAACCTGCTGAAGCCAGTGAACTCTCTGAAGTAATGAGACGTCGTACTGAGAACTGTATCATCTTGGAAATGAGTTTCTCTGATGATCCCTTTTGAAGACTCAAGTCTTTTCTTTGCTTTCTGCCAGCTGTCTGCACCCCACTCTTTCTGGCAAGGAAAAATAGAAGTTTTTTGGTATATTTCAAATTCCTATCCACCAAAAAGGTAGTCTCTACTGTGAAAGTACACTTTGCTCAGAAAAAGTAGAGTCAGCGCTGTTGCACACCTACACCTGCTATGTCTGCTGTTGCAAGCTATCAGAAGCATTGTCTCTCAACGGAAATAAAGCTATTTCACAACGGGATTTATAGAGAAGTCTAAACGGTCTCATTTCTCTCTCTCTCTCTCTCTCTATAAATACAAGTCTTCATGCAGAGAAGAAAATAGAGAACGAACGTGAACTTGCTGAAGTGCTGCAAAATTTCTCTAAGAAACTTTTTACACTCTGTTTCATTTGTACACAACTTTCATATCCTGAGTTCTACTCAGTTATATTGCACAATGTTGCGTTTAAGCTAGAACTGTGTTTGTAGTTCCTAAGCTTATACCTTTTCTTTCATACACTGGGTTTGTGATTTGAGCCTGAAGAGGCTTGTCTATAAAAGAATACTTGGGTTTGAGCCTGAAGAGGCTTGACTGTAAAAGAATACTTGTATCTCTGATTAGATAGTGAAAATCCTTAGTTGTTTGGCTTTGGGACTAGATGTAGCTCACAGTGGAAGTGGGTGAACCAGTATAAATCTTGGCTAAGTCTTCTCTTACCCTTAACTCCTTTATATTTGGTTTATTCTAACAAGGAGGGTTCTGAGTACATTATTTTATAACTTAAAACTGAAAAACTATCTTAAATAGATTGAAAACAAGTTTTCCAAACTGTTTTATTGAACCTGCTAAAGTAACTTCAGCAAGTATATAACTCCCAGTTTTAGCAAGTTATAAAAACATTCTTGTGAAAAGTATTGCTTGTGAAAGGTTTTCCAAATCAGTTTGAAATTTATAAAATACTATTCAACCCCCTTCTAGTGTTTCCTATGGTTTCTACAGCTTGAGCGAGGCAAAGTCAGAGAGGGGGGATTTCCTATGGTGGGGAAGCTGCAAGTGCAGTGGGGAGGGGGTGGGGCATAGGGGTGGGGTAGGGGTAGGGGTAGTATGGGCAATTGGGTATGGGATGGGGGTGTGAATAGTAAAAATGGGGGTTCAAAAAGTAACTCCCAAAATAATAATGGCCAGCAGTATAGATATGGCCCGGTCCAAATTCTGAAACAACTAAACAATCAAATAAAGAAGGCTTAATTGCACTTTTGGTCCCCTTACTATCATCAATCCGCGATTTTTGTCCCCTACTTTTTTTTCGCGATTTTGGTCCCCCTATTATTCCAAATTTGCGATTTTGGTCCCTCTACCACATACTTGGGAGGTATAGGGGGACCAAAATTTTGAACTACATCACGAATTTGGAATAATAGGGGGACCAAAATCGCGAAAAAAAAGTAGAGGGACCAAAATCGCGGATTGATGATAGTAGGGGGACCAAAAGTTCAATTAAACCAATAAAAAAATAATTTGACAGAAAAAAGTAAAATGAATAAAAATAAACAAAAAATAAAATAAAAATGAAAAAAAGGTGAGTATCAGAACCCCACGCACTCATATTTGAATCGCGATTTCCCAACACTAACAAAGTATGCACTCTCAGTCTGTGTTATTGGAACCGGTAGATGACTCGGTCAAAGTACTTAATAGGTTACTGGTCAAATCAATGAGTCACTGGTTGAATTGGTTTTATATTTAAAAGTATAAAAAATATTAAACATACATATTATATATTTTTTTTGTCATCATATTAATTTTAAAAGGGTTAAGTATGTTTTTGGTCCCTCAAAATTTTCTGGAATTTGGTTTTAGTCCCTGTAATTTAAAACCATTGGTTTTGGTCCCTCAAAAATTGAAAATACACCAATTTAGTCCTTATCGATAAAAATTTGTAGCTAATCCGTAGCAAAACTAAGCAATAAAAGACTAAATTGATGTATTTTTAATTTTTGAGGGACCAAAACTAGTGGTTTTAAATTACAGGGACTAAAACTAAATTTCAAAAAATTTGGAGGGATCAAAAATATATTTAACCCGTTTCAAAATAACAAAATAAATATAACCAATGCCATTAACCAACTCGGTGCACACCATTGTGACTTGTGAATATAAATCAAAAGCACTTGAAATTTCAAATGACATATTCTTTTATTTTGTAAAAGCTACATAACGCTAATAATTATATAGGCTACTATAGCCGTATAGAGAAACGTATTTTGCTGCACACTTCATGTGATATTGCAGCCTCAGCCTTTACTATTTTCACTTTTGAAGCTCGGACGCCGCGCAACCTTGCTATTAAAGGCCATGGCTTTAGGCCCCCAATATCACGTACGTCTCGTAATTTTATACTTATATTAATTATACTTATATTTAAAATTTACATAAATATAGGATTTTATGTATATACACTAATAATGTAAAAAGTTTTACACCGTAAATTTAATGATATGTTACCACATCAGTTAATGTGTTAATAATACATGAGGTGTCTTACTCATTAGATGATGTGGTAACACATCATTGGATGACAATGTAAAATTTAATGTATAATGATTAAACTCTTAATAAAATTCTCATTTGATTAAAATAATATGTCTCATCTTACTATAACTTTTTCTCATAATTAATAATTATTTTATTTATTTTATTAGTTGATTTTTCTTATCATGATAATCCTAGTTATAATACATATTTTTCTATTATGTAATATAATAAATATTGTAATATATCGAAATCACCAAAATACTAATATAATCGTTAGTTATACATAATAATAATTTAATAAGTAATTTTATATCTAAAAAATTTAAAAGAAAAAATTTCAATAAAATTATAATAATTTTAATAATTTTTTTAGTTAATTAAAAAAGGCCCCATCTCAAAACTTTGCTTTAAGCCTCAACATGTGTTGGGTTGACCCTCTCAAAGGCGAGAAAAAATCATGTGTCCCCAGTCTACACAAACTTCTGTTCACAAGTTTTTCTTTTGCTCTCATCTCTTTTGCTTTTTCTCATGGTTTACTGGTTCGCTACTGTGTTCGTTCTTGACCTACCTCCACTGTTGCACCACTTCTCATTTTTCCTCTCCTCTCTTTTGCTTTTCTTTATGATTTGCTATTGTGTTCCGGATCTGCCTCCAGTGTTGCTCCGACAATGTCTGCGACAAAGAGAGTCGGAAAATAGATTGTTGTTGACAACTGTTACGGAGGAAACATGGGGTTGTTGCGGCTGCATCATCTTATACCTCTATAAAATTTTCTCTTTGTTTTTTCATCTGATTAATCAACGTTAAGCATGACGTGTCCGGTTCAACCGAGTCACCGATTTTTGCCAAAAGCGGTCGAGTTGAACGGTTTTTCCCGGTTCAGTTACATGTCCGATCTGATAAGTGACTCGGACCGGTCACTTGACCGGTCGGTCCGAGCTGAGTTTTATAACACTACTCCTAGTACACTCGCCCCCACATATGGGTGACAATGACTTATTTTTTTATATTTTTATTTATTTTTTCACTTTTGTTATTAACTTGATTTTATTTATTTTTCTTATAATAAATGTGTCGATTTATATTAAATTTCTTATGTTTTTTTCAAATATATCATTTATCTTTCTATTTTATTCATTTATATTTTCACTTAATATCTCCTATATCAAGAGTAAAAGTAGAAAAATGTAATTAATACTCTTTTGAATTTCTAAATGTAACAGATAAAAATAAATAAAAAAATCTTCAAATGGAATAGATAAATAAAAATGGAGGTTTTACTTTTTCTGCATTTTTTTCTGCACAAAAAGGATAATGGTAGCAATGGATTTGGAATGATTGGGTGTTTGTGTTACTACTACTACTCCTAGAAACACTCCTAGCAATCTACTCTCACTATTTATATTCATATTTTTTAATTAGAAAAATGAAATTTATAATTATGTTATTTTCATCTATTTGAATAAAATTATTATTTTGAATTTTGATTCTGCATATATTTGAATTTATTTGAGAAAACTTAAAAGTTAAGTCAATTTTTTTATTATAGGTTTAAAGTAATTTTTTTATGAACCATATGTATGAATGAATCGAATTGAAGACTCTTGCTCCTTGGATAATGTTCTTGTATATTGGATAAAAAAGAAGTTTCGTACATAAGAGAAGAATTTTGTTGTGTTGAAAAGGAAACTTGTTGTGTTAATTCAAGAAGTGCATTATCTAGAATTGATAATCTATCTGGTTCTTGTACTGCAACTCCTTGATGTTCATATTGCACATATGGTCCTTCTTATTGTTATTGCATGTCAATTGGTTGGAAAGTTGGTTGCCACATTCCACTATGATGATTATATTCATAATCTTTCTGGTCATAGAGTGGAAAAGGATCCAAATTTGGCTTCCTTCATACATTCTCAAGGAAGTTTACCACCTTACCTATGTCACAATCCCCATTAAGGTGGTTTCCTTGACAAAAATCACAAAAGTCTAGTTGTCTTTTTACCTCTTGATTGTAAAGTGGTTGTCATTTGAAGAAGATCATTCATTTGTCGAGAAAGTGATTTTTGTTGAACAAATATTATAGACACGCTATCCATCTCCATGGCTCACAATTAGAGTAATTTTTTCTCAAATCAATAGAGAGAATTAAATTAGTCTAAGATCACAAAGTATAAAAAGAAGAAACAGAAAATTATAGTTAAAGAAAATTACAGTTAAAGCAATTGAAACAGATCAATAAATGGTCCAATCTAGAAAAATTCTACTAAAATTGATATTGAATCAAACATTCCCCGACAACGATGCAAAAAACTTAATGATCACTTGGAAAGTGCACTGATTCTTAATAAGTAATATAATGAAAGTAAGAGTATCATCCCACGAGAAATGAGATCACAAGTACTAATTCACACAGATTGTAACTAGTTGAACGAAATTGAAGCTATGATTACAATGAATTATAGTAAAATGCTGAATGTAGAATGAACAGAATTGAAGAACAATTAACTAAAGTGAACAATTATAAGGAGAAAAAAGAGGATTAGAAGAATGATTAACAAGGATTAACCATTCACAAAAAGTGTTAGGGTATTACTTCACTCAATCTCCACCAATATAATCCAAACTCTCACTCTAATCCAAGTTGTAGAAAGTTTGAAGATCAACTCACTATTGTAAATGAAGGTTAATTCCTTAACTCAACACTCCTTTCCCCTAATAGATAACCCTAATTCCTTAGAAATCCTCAATTAAAGTATTAGGTTCAAGAGTCTCTATGATCTCACAATTTTTTATCTCTATCCCAAGAGTATCTCCAATCATGTTGTTTATCCCAAATCCAATTCCTAAATCAATCTTCCAATTGTCAAGAGGAATCTAACATCAACTACAAGTGGCAAATCGTAGAAGCAATAAGAACAAAGATAAACAATCAAAATACGAAAATCAACTTGAATCAAAGTGTACATCTGAATTACAAGTGTTGATTGGGATTCCTCATCCCCTAACTACAAGAATTTAGCTACTTATGATGAGAGAATAAAGAGAAAAAGAAGAAGAAAATGTCACAAAGATTAGATTCATTTTGAAGGATGTTGAGTCTCAAAATATTATTAAATGATTAATAATGTTTAAGTCTCATAACCCTAGGTTTTAATGATTAACAAATTTGGTTAAGTTTCCTGAAAGAAGGAACAGGTTCTGCTAAAAAGGTACTTTCTGTGTTTCAGCAAACCTTCTGAAGGAGTAACTCTCTGAAGGCGTGCAACCCTCTGATGTGGTGCAACCTTCCGAAATAGAGGAACCTGCTGAAGAATCAAGACCTGCTGAAGCTAGTAAACCCTCTGAAGAAGAGAAATGTAGTACTGAGACTTGTATCTTTTTGGAAAAGAGACTTTCTGCTGATGCCTTTTGAAGACTCAAGTCTTCCATACCTCTATGCCAATTGTCTGCACTTCACTTCTTCTGGAAAGGCAAAACAGAAATTTTTTGGTATATTTCAAATCACTATTCACCAAAAAGGCATTTCCTGCTACAAAGCACACTCTGCTCAGAAAAGTAGAGTCAGTGCTACTGACACCTACTCCTATTGTGCTTGCTGCTGCAAGCTATCAGAGCTATGTGTCTCAACGGGAAGAAAGCTATCTCTCAACGGGATTTAGAGAAGTCTCATCGGTCTCATCTCTCTTCCTCTATAAATACAAAGTCTCATGCAAAGAAGAAATATAGAAGAGAACGAACCAACCTGCTGAATTGCTGCTAAAATTCTCTGAGAAATATTTTCATATCATTTCATTTGTACACCATTTCTATATCCTGAGTTATACTCAGTTATCTGTACATCTTACCCAGTTTAGGCTTAAAACTTGTGTAGTTTCAAAGCTTAAGCAATCTCTTTTCATAAATAGTTTTATGTTTGAGCCTTGAGAGGCTTGTTTAAAGAATACTTGTTGTTTAGAGCCTGGAGAGGCTTGACTGTAAAAGAATACTTGTTGTATAGAGCCTGAAGAGGCTTGACTGTAAAGGAATACTTGTATCTGTTCAAATAGTGGAAAATCCATCGATGTTTGGCTTTGGGACTGGACGTAGCTCACAGTAGAAGTGAGTGAACCAGTATAAATCTGTGGCTAAGTTTTCTCTTACCCTTATCTCTTTACATTTGGTTTAAACTAACTTGGAGGTTTTTGAGTAAAATGTTTTATAAGTTGAAACTGAATATCAATTTAGAACGTATTGAAAAACAAGTTTCCAAAACTGTTTTATTGGACCTGCTGAAGAAACTTCAGCAAGTACTTTACTCCCAGTTTCAGCAAGTTGCTCATATTTCTTTGTGAAAAGTTTTGCTTGTAAAAGGTTTTCCTAAAATCAGTTTGAAATTATAAAACACTATTCAACCCCCCTTCTAGTGTTTCCTGTGGTTTCTATAGTTGGTATCAGAGCTCAACCTCGGGTTGAGCATCTAACAGTGCTGAGGAAGAAGATCCAAGATGCAAACCTCATCAAGCAACCCTCACTACATTGCAGAAGGTGCCTCTGTCTCAAGGCCCAAGCTTTTAATGGTACAACTTACCATTATTGGAGGGATCGTATGAAGCTGTTTATTGAAAGCAGCAAAATAGATCTCTGGGATGTAGTCACTGATGGTGATTACACTCCTACACATGGTGGTGTGCCTATACCTAAAGCAGAATGGACTGGTGAACAGAAAACACGTGTACAGCTTAATGCAAAGGCAAAACTCTATTTAGTTTGCTCTTTGAGTAAATCTGAATATGAGAAGGTGCATGGATGCTCTTCAACCAAGGAGATCTGGGATACTTTGGCATCAACCCATGAAGGGACTGACAATGTCAAACAATCCAAGATCAGCAAGCTTGTTCATCAATATGAGATGTTCAAGATGCAAGAGTTTGAACCCATTGATCAAATGTTTGGGAGGTTTCAAACCATAACTAATGGACTCAAGTCTTTAGGCCAAACCTTTGACTCTGGTGATAACAATCGCAAGATTCTAAGGAGTTTACTAAAGGCTTGGAGGCCCAAAGTTATTGCCATTCAAGAGGCTAAAGACCTCAATACTTTAAGAATGGAGGAACTCTTGGGATCCCTCAAAGTTCATGAGTTGGAACTTGGTGAAGATGCTCCAAAGAAAAAGTCACTAGCTCTGAATGCCAAGTCCAAACTGCTGAAGCATGGGCCACATAAAGCCATGAAAGCTGAGGAGACTTCAGAAGGTAGTGAGGACTCTGAAGGCAGCTCTGATGATGGTAATGATTTGGCTCTTCTTAGCAGGAAGATCAAGAGGATGCTTCAGAAGAAAGGGAAGTTCAGAAAACATCCATCTTTTGAAACTAAAATAGGTAAGTCAGGTAAAGAATCTTTTTCTACTAACAAGATAATTTGTTATGAATTCAAACAGCCAGGGCATATGAAGGCTGATTGTCCTAAGCTGAAGAAACCTTCTTTCAAGAAGAGGAAATTCTTTAAGAAGAAGAAGGGTTTGATGGATACGTGGGAGGAAGAGGAAGATGAATCTGCTGAAGAGGCAAACCTCTGTTTGGTGGCAAGCCAACCATCATAAGATAGTTTTGAATCAGAGGCAATCCCTTAAACTTTGCAAGACATGTATGATGATTTGCTGGAAAGCTCTAAAGAACTTTTCCAAGAGTAAAAAGATTTGTCTAGAGCATATACTGAAGTTGCATCTAAAAATGAAGCTCTTGAGACTGAAAATCTTTTACTTAAGGAAAAACTCTTGAAGAACTCTGAAGCTAGTAGTTCATAATGTTTAATCAAAGAAAATGAAATTCTTAAGAAGCAAGTTGCTGAACTTACTAAGGACCTTGCCAGCTTTGTTAATGGAACAGAGAACCTCAACAGAATGTTGGGTGTTCAAAAGAACTCCAAGAACAAAGGTGGTCTGGGATTTTCAGACAGTGAATCATCACATGATTCAAATTTTAAACATGCTGAAAAAGCTAAGAAAGGTAGGGGATGCTCTCACTGTGGGAAGCCTGGACATAATGTGTCTCTGTGCAAGCACAAGAAAAAGGGCAAACCTGCTGTTAACAAAAAAGGACCCAAAAGAATGTGGGTACCTAAGTCTCAGATTATTCCTGTTGCAGATGTGTTGAATAGGACAAAGGAGACACCATAAATGGTACCTGGACAGTGGCTGCTTGCGACACGTGACAAGAGAAAGGTCTTTGTTCCAAAACCTTAGACCTAAGGATGGAGGAGTGGTCACCTTTGGAGGGAACCAGAAAGGAAAGATCACAGGTATTGGTTCAGTAGGTATATCCCTTCTCTCTGTCATTCAGAATGTTCTCCTTGTGGAAGGTCTTCAACACAACCTGCTAAGCATAAGTCAATTATGTGACAGTGGCTATGTTATATCCTTCACCAGGGATGGATGTGAAAGGGAATCAAGCATGTGGTCAGGGTGCAGAGGAAATAAATGGATTCCCTCCCTTGTTATAATCATTTTGCGAAAACACGAATCAAGGCATAAAAGGTATTAAAACGAAAGGTCGTACCTTATTAGGATTACAAACGAGGCAAGAGTAGCCACGCCTTTATTGGTATCCACGCCAACAGCCGGACTAGGAAACCCTCCTCAGCTTTGCTACTAGCCTTAGAAAGTAAGAAGCGATTGCTCATGTGTATCTGGGGTAGTGCATCTTATGCTCTATTTATAGAGTGGTGGCTAGGGTTTTACCCCCTCACTCACTTAACCCTCACACTTATGGGCCTGGCCCATTATGTTATAATTCTAATTATATTAAATTAGAATTATTATCCTTTCCTAGTGGCTTGTTGTATGCGTGTGACCCAATAGGTTTTTAATATTTGGTTATAATATTAAAATAAAACCTTTTTATATTTAATATCATAAATAGTGAGCGGTATCTAGCAACACATCACTATCCAAATATTGAGATTATCAATAACTTTGATAAATCCTATTTTATGATAATAATTTATATGATCTGTCCCTTTGTCCAAATATCTAATTGAACACAAGGGCATGGATTGTGTCAACCTTGTATAGTTCAATTTATGTTTTCTTGATCCCCAAGTAGACTGTACAGAAAATAAACATCTCATGTTTATCCTCCTGAGCATGGCCATGCATTTTGCAGTCTCACTTTATCAAGAGGCCTACAGATATAACTCCTGTTACATAGGAGGGACAAATCCCATCTAGGGCACTCACATTCCTCCACATAATTTATTATATGTCCAAATACCAACTTTATGATCACCCTATTACAGGTAACGTTTGATGATATTCAAAACACATAATTCCTTATGTAGGAATCGTAGTGATTTCAGGTCAAAGGACTTTATATATAACATTTATCACTTTAAGAAACGTTCATGACACTTATGTAACAATCCATGCAACGTTTTTAAGGTGGGTCTGTCCAGTACACCATTACTCTTAATGTGTACCTATGTGAGCACATGATATCTCATATCCATGATCTGTGAGATGTGATCATCAATGAACTCACATACTAGTCTAAATGCATCTTTGTCCTAAGATGATACTTGACTAGGGACTATTTAAGAATAGTTCTTCATAAGATCTCACGATCAAGTATCTACTTGATTTCTTATGAAGTTTAAGCTTACTATTCTAAAGACAATAATTATATTCTAAAAGAATAAGTTTGCCTTTATAAAATAACATGATACAAGTGATGGATTTTGATAAATATATAAGTCTCTAGTGCATATTCCTAACAATCTCCCACTTGCACTAGAGACATTCAGACATAACTCTTATGCCTAATGATCTAATGTGCCCTTCATGCTTCTGCTGCACAAGGGGTTTAATGGGTTTGTAACAACGATTATTTCATGCTTCGAACTTTTCTAGTTCACAGCGCCACCATTCAAACAAAACACATAACCTGATTGCGATCTTCAATCATCTTTGTCGGTTTGGAAGCTAGCATCAGTGTAACCCTTTACAAGTAGCTCTTCCTCACCTCCATATATCAAGAATGAATCCTCTGTTCTTCTCAAGTACTTAAGGATGTTCTTGACTGTTGTCTAGTGATCTTCATCAAGATCAGACTGGTATATGCTAGTCATGCTTAAAGCATATGATATTTCTGGTCGAGTACATAACATGGTAAACGTGATAGACCCTATAGCGGATGCATAAGGAATCTTACTCATGCGACCTCTCTCTTCTTCACTGGAAGGAGAATGAGCCTTAGATAGGCTTATACCATGTGACATAGGTAAAGATCCCTTCTTAGAATCTTGCATGTTAAACCGTTTTAACACTTTGTGTATGTATGTACTTTGACTTAGGCCTAGTAATCTTCGAGATCTATCTCTATAGATCCTGATACCTAACACATAGGTCGTTTTGCCCAAATCTTTCATAGAAAAACAATCTCCTAACCAAGTCTTTACATACTGAAGGGTAGGAATGTCATTTCCTATGAGGAGTATGTCATCTACATACAAAACCAGAAAAACAACTATATTGTCACTAACCATTTTGTAGACACAAGGTTCATCCTCATTTTTAATGAAACCAAACTGCTTTACAACTTCATCAAAATGAAGATTCCAGCTTCTAGAGGCTTGCTTTAATCCATAAATGGATCGTTGCAACTTGCATACCTTTCCAGTATTTCAGGTATAACAAAAACTTCAGGTTGTGTCATATACACATCTTCAAGAAGGCTCCTATTTAGGAAAGCTGTCTTGATACCCATTTTCTAGATTCCATAATCATGGTAAACTGCAACAGCAAGCAAGATCCGAACAAATTTAAGCATGGCAACTGGGGAAAAAGGTTTCATCATAGTCTATACTATGAATTTGCATGAAACCCTTTAGCCACCAACCGTGCTTTAAAGGTACTTACATTACCATCCATGTCAGTTTTCCTCTTTGAAAACCCACTTGCATCCTATGGGTTTTATCCCTTCGGGTGGCTCAATCAAGGTCTATACCTTGTTAGTGTACATGGAATCCATTTCAGATCTCATGGCATCAAGCCATTTCTCAGATTCTGGACTCAAAAGAGCTTCTTGGTAGATCATTGGTTCACCTTGATCCATTAGTAATACATCCCCTTCCCGAGACACAAGGAAAGCATATCTCTCAGGTTAGTGACGTACTCTATCTAATTTACACAAGTCTTGCGCTACTTGAGCAGGTGGCTTCACAACACTTTGTGGTATCTGCTCTTGTTCCATCCTTAGATCATTGCTACTCTGTGGTGCTTGAATTTCTTCAAGTTCTACTTTCCTCCCACTTATTTTCTTAAATTCTCTAAGAATACAGCAGTCCTAGCGACAACCACTCTGCTTTTGCTAGGATTATGGAAGTAGTAACCCTCAGTTTCTTTTGGGTATTCCACAAATAAGCATTTATCTGATTTGGGTCCTAGCTTATCTGAAACTTGGAGTTTCACATAAGCTTCATAACCCCAAATCTTCATAAAAGACATACCAGGTCGTTTCCAGTCCATATCTCATATGGTGTCTTATGATAGCCTTAGATGCAACACGATTTAATGTGAAGGCTACTATTAACAAAGCATGACCCCAAAAGGAGTCGGGGAGATCAGTATGACTCATCATAGATCGAACCATATCTGATAGAATTCGATTTCTCCTTTCTAAATCTCCATTCCATTGAGGTGTTCCAGGAGGAGTGAGTTGAGATGTTATCCTACTCTCTCTTAGATAGTCATCAAATTGTTTGCTTGAGTATTCTCCACCTCGATCTCATTGAAGTGTTTTAATAGTCTTTCCAAGTTGGTTTTATACTTCATTCTTAAATCCCTTGAACTCTTCAAAGGATTCAGATTTGTGTTCCATCAGATACACAAATCCATATGTACTGAAATCATCAGTAAAAGTGATGAAGTATTGAAAACCTCCTCTAGCCATTGTGCCTATGGACCCACATACATCACTATGTATGAGACCAAGAAGATCACCAGCCCTTTCATTGTTTCCAGTGAATGGGGTTTTGGTCATCTTCCTTAATAGAAAAGAGTCATATGTCTCAATTGATTCAAAATCAAAAGATTCCAAATAGCCATCTTGATGGAGTTTGGATATGCGTTTCTCATCTATGTAGCCCAAGTGACAATGCCAAAGATAAGTTGGGTTCAAATCATTTGTTTGCCTCTTAGAACTTATGTTATAGATAGGCACTTCCATGTCAAGAACATAATGTTCAACTTTGCACAACCATATCATTCAAATAAATTGAGTTATTCTTTATAAAAACACTCTTTTCTAAACAAGAAACGAAATTTAAAATTCCCACTAATGGTAGGCACAAAATAACAATTATTTAGTTCAATAACTAGTCCGGTTGGCAAAGTTAAATAATAGGTTCCTACGGCTAAGGCAGCAACTCTTGCTCCTTTTCCAACACGTAGGTCGACTTCTCCTTTAGCCAATGACCTACTTCATTTAGATCTTTCACATTCACATTAATGTGAGATTCACATCCGGTATCCAATACCCAAGATACAGAAGTAGGTAAATTGACTTCTATAACATATATCTCTGAAGTGGAAGTCTCACTTCCCTTTTTCTTGATCTCCTCCAGGTACTTTACACAGTCTCCAATGTCCTTATTAGCCACAATGGAAACAATTTTCCTTCCTTAGCTATCCCACCCATAGGCTTCAAAAACAAATGTACTAGGCTTATCCTTGCCTTTGTCCTTTGGTTTGAAATAGGGCTTCTTGAACTTATTCTTGCCCTTTGCCTTTTCCAGGTTGGACCATCAATATGGCCTTCCCTTTACCTTTATTAATGCTTTGCTCAGCTGTTCTTAACATGCTTAGCAATTCTGGCAGTGGTTGTCAAATTCATTCATGTTATAGTTCATGATGAATCGACTATAGCTGTCCAGCAACGATTGCAGGACAAGATCAGTGGCCGACTCTTGACCTAATGGGAATCCAAGCCTTTATAGGTTTTTCAATGTACCCAATTGTTTTGAGTACATGAGCACCAACAGGGGTTCCCTGTAACACCCGCAATTTTTCTTACTGGTGTATAAATAGAATAAAGAAAATTTTAAAATAGTAATAATCATTTAATTATAAAGTATTTAGTAGCTTTTAATAGACAGCCAAATTTATAATACCCAACCACAATTATGAGTAAATTTCTCTAGAGAGGTGTTTGAGAAAATAACCTAAGATACCTTTAGTAATTATACAGTTAAGGAAAATATAGATTTAATTATTAAAAATAGCTAAAACTCTAAGGGATCTATACCTTTATTCAAAATACTCTTAATATAAATAGTGATGAGTTTTAAAAAATTATTTAGAATTTTTCTGGCACTTCTGGGCAAAAAGATCAAAATGCCCCCAGTCAACAGTATAACCATAGCCAGCATAAAAAAAATTGTAGAAAAATATGGAAAATATATTTTGAACCTTAAAAGATGATTTAAAATGATATTTATAATTTTATACAATCTTTGTAATTAAAACCTTAATTTTCTCTCTCTGCTTACTGTAACGCCCGCTTCTTACCATTTTACCGCATTTCGTATTTTATTGAATTGTTAAAATTATTTTAATCACCAAAATTTATATTTTTGGATTTAGAATTTAATTTCCTATTTTTAGGGAATTTCTGGGAATTTTTGGGGTTTTTCTGTGAAAATGACCTTTTTGCCCCTCCTGTCCCTTGAACCGGGCCCGAATACTCTTGATCCGGGCCAGAAAAATTGCACAAACCTTCCCTTTTTCCTCCTAGAAGGCCGTGCATAGTGCAGCCTTGATGCATGGAAGCCACTTGTAGTTTTCTTTCTTTTCTCCAAGACTTGAAAAAGAAGCAAGCCTTTATGGCACATCAACTCACCTTTCTCTCTCACTTTTCCTACATGCAAGCTTAGGAACTCTCTCATTTTCTCTCTTCCTTTTCTCTCTTGGCCGTGAACTCTCCATCAACTTCTCTAAAAAAATTTCATCCTTCCTTAAACACAATCAAGCCAAGGTTCCATCTTTGAACCAAAGCTTCCATTTCTAAGCCTTCTAGCCTTGAAAAATCCTTGTTGGTGACTAAATGAGGCATCTTTGGGGGCTGTTTTGGGACCAGAATTCTGCACTCATTTTCTTGGAAATTTGAGGTAAAGGGGGGGGGGGGAGAACTTGAACTCTAGTAGGATTGGTAACTAGAGTCAAGGATTTGCCCTTAAAATCCTTGTTTTTACTCTTGTTTTTCCTTGAAAAAAAATCACCTTTTGAGCTTTTCTTTGAGCAAATGTTTTTGATTCTTGGAGCTTGGTTGTTTACATGTTTTTAAGTTTATTATGATGCTTGGAATGTGCTTAGATTTTGATTGTTGATGCATGCAAGCCAAGAAACAATTTTGGAAAAATTCTCCCTTTTTCCTCCTATAGCTCTCGGCCTAGAGAGTTTGAGGGGCTGCATGTGTTTTAAAAATTTTTTTGGCACTTGGAATATGTTTGTATGATGAATCCATGAACATGCATGAAGTTGGTTGGATGTAAACAATTGTTTTGGATGATTGATCTTTGAAAAAAATGGTGTTTATGAGTTGAAAATGAAGTTATGAACTTAAATGTGCATGTGGATGATTTTGGGTGAATTAGTATGATATTTGATATTTAAATTGGTTGTTGATGATTGTATGAAAGTTTGGTGAAGATTGGATGTTGTGGAAAAATTTGAAGTTTTGATGAACATTCAAGTTGTTCTTGATGTTCATGAGTTGTTCTTGATGAAACTCATCAAGAATACCTTTTGATCTTGAAAAGGTCAAGGGTAAGTTAAAAAAAAGTGTTTATGGGCTTGATGGTTCAAAAAGGACTAAGAAATAAATTTATAAGTAAAAGGGTTAAAGTGCAAATAAAGAAAATTTTTAAAATAATAAAAGACTAAAATTCGGATTCCTATTTTCACCAAAATAAAAGTCAACTTTTTGACTTGTTATGCGTAAGAATGGGCTCCCATGAGTCATCCAACCTTTGAACCTTTGATTTGGGCCCAAAACCTTCAAAAAAAAAAGAGAGAGAGAGAGTCAAAGACTCATTTAATAGTCAACCAACATTTATTTATAGATTTGGGTTTAGATTAGGGTTGGACTTCAACTCTAATCCAAGTAATTAAAAGTTAAAACTTAGGATTAATTAGTGGGCTTAACTAATTTAATTAGCTAAGTTAATCAACCTAATTCACTTAAGTCGATTAAGTAAAGAGTAATTAATTAAGTCTAAAGTTAATTAACCTTAATGAAAGTATTAATTAAATAATTAACCAAATAATGATGATTAAGAACTAATTAATTATGATTAACCTTAATCAAACATAATTAAAATCCTAATCCAAGATTAAGGAAGAGATTAAGGGATGATTAAGAATTAATTAGGATCTTAAGTAAGGATTAAGATTTAATTAAAGAGGATTAAGATTAATTGTAATCCAGTTAATGAAGACTAGTTAAGATTAAAAGTTAAACCTAATCTTAATTAGTCATACAAGGACAATTAGGATAAGTAATACAATCCATAAGATACAATCATAAGTTTTAGTAAATTATAAGACTTAAGTGGACATGATTATCAAGAACATTAGTACAAACTACCTTAAAAGGCTATAATCAACACACTCTTTCTACATAAAACTTGAGAAGCTTGGCGAGAGAGTGCGGTTTGGCCTTCCTTGTGAAGGAAAGACATTGAATTCGGGCCGTGCCACGGGGATGTGGTGACGTTGAATGGTTCAATGGGTTTTGCCTGTGAGGATGTGAATGTTGTGAGCATTGTTGTGTGACATGCATCATGAAGCGTCGTTGATGTTCGAGGTTGAAAACCTTACGGCCTATATAGCAGTAACACTCGGTACAGTGTAAAACTGGTAGGGACTGGGCACTGGGTTTTGCAAAGAACGCCAGAGGGTCCTCGGGTGGGGATGCCAGCCCTGAGGATAGTCAGGTCCCGAAAGGGCTCAGGTGACGTAGGCTCGCTCCCTACTGTCGAGCAAACGGGGTACAGGCTTGACTATCCTGTCGCTCTCAAGTTTTCAGGGTCAGTTGAGATTGTCTGGAAGTCAGGAAATTTATTTGGCCAAAATTGAGCAATGCTCTTTGTACCAATGCTAGTACAGACTCTAACTCCTGATGCGCTGTGTATATATGGTCGGGCAGCTGCTATGTGCACTGCAGATGGTGATGTTTCCCTGGGCCCGCATGCATTAGATATTGCATTATAATAGTAAAGTTGCATTAATATGAGTACACCATGATGAGATGTCATGATTGCTTATTGATTCGACCGTGTGGATTGTCTCTGTGTGTGTGTTCTAGTTTGCTGTATCCTGCATGTTGTGAGTTAATGCGATGTTCTCACCCTTCTTTTCTATCTCTTCTTTCTATGCTCTTCTTGTCACGTTGATAGTCGGTATCGAGGACTTCCGTCATGACGACAATGCAAGTGCGAATCAGATGGTTTCCGAGGGGCACCCGGAGGGTGACGGGTATCCCGCGCAGGTGTGAGTTCTATGGGGGGGAGTCTGTGTCATCATCACGCACCCCGAACTTCCTCTTGTACCTGAAAAGTACTAGGTTGTGTTGAGTATAGGTAGTACGCAGCTCTGATTTAGGAATCTCTTCTTTTGTATTCTGTTAGAGGTCTCATTTATTTTACTACCGGAACTCATGTTTTAAGGTGGTCATGTGGGTATTCTAGAGGTACATCGATGCTACTTAATATGTATGTATGTATTTATGTCACACTGTTTTATGTTCTCTCAAGGTCTTTAACCATGTGTATGTTGTGTATGCGTGTAAGGTGTAATTCTTTTGACTCTTACGGAAAGATAAGATTTTTGAAAGTGAAGGAAATGATATTTCATAAGTACTTAAAATAAAGCTAGAGAGGTAATAGGTCAATGACACCTAAACCCTTTTCAAAAAAAAAAAAAAAACTTCCGCATTTTTTGACGTTCTACTTCGTTGGTCACGTGTAATGCATGTGGTACTTTTAGTGGTAACTAGGGGTATCACATTTGGTGGTATCAGAACTGTTCTTTCCTTTTGGCCTCGGGTATGGTCTGCAATACCCTTCTCTCTGTGTTTACTCTGTGTTGAATGTTTGTTGTGTGGATTGTTTGCTTTGGGTGAATTGGTTGCTCTCATCTTACTATCTTAGTAATATGAGTATCTGTGTGTAGCGTTACTTGTTCTTGCCTTAGTGGTTCTGCATAAAACGGAAGAGGCTGACTTGTTCTGCGAATGCAGGACTCCATGGCAGGGAGAGGTAATCCTTGGACGAACGATCTTCTAGGGAAGATCGTGAACATTCTAGAAAATCATCAGCAGACATTGGTCAGCGTGTTCCGCATCCTTGAAAATGACACCAAGGAGAGCCAAGCTCATTGGAAGAATTTCGGCCCACAGAGGAACAAACCCAAGGTTGCACAAGAAAGGAGGACGCCTTATTTCGTTCCAAGAAACAATTTTGTCTCATCATCTGGGGGCACTGCGAGACCGCATTCAGTGGTTGCTAGTGGGGAAAATCCTGTAAACAGTGTCGGCAACAACGATGGTAGTTGTCCACACAGTAAGAGAAGTCACTTCCTGAGGGACCGCCCGATCTCAAACCAGTCTAACGAACGTGCATGCTTTCATTGTGGACGAACTGGCCACATCAAGAGGAATTGCCCTGCTCGGAAGGGAAGTGGTAGCGGTACTGGAGCTGCTGAATCCAAAGATCTAATCCAAGGTAAGTGCGTCATAAGTGGGATTCCTTTAATTGTATTATATGATTCGGGTGCGACGCATTCTTTCATTCCTCTGGAATGTCAAAAAAAAAAATTCTTGTTACTGGACTGCCCTATGATCTTGTAGTTTCCACCCCTACTGCTAAGACCTCTAGGTCCTAAGGTTGTACATTAGTGTAGCCAATAGTTGATTTGGCTTGTGGTTTGAAGTGCTGAGTGAGACGTTAAAAGTTAGAGTAGGATGACCACTAAGGTTAGATTCCCATTCCTTTAGATGAGTAACCTAAGGGATCGATAATGAATTCGAGGCTGTAAATTCAAGGTTAAGATGATTGATCATTGAGGTTTAATTATTAAGGTTTTGAGATTTGGGGATTTGTACTAATAGCTCTTGAGGATTCAGTTATTGAAAATATATATAATTTGGCAAGGCAAGTTAGAAATAATCGACGACTTGGGGTATACTCAGGATAAATAATAACGGAGTTTAGAATAAGAATGACAAACACACGAATTGGGGTTTGATCTTAACAGTTAAGGCATATTTGGATACCCTGTTGATGAACTTGAAGTCTAAAAGGGTTTGACTGTGGAATGAGTGTCATGATTGAAGTTTGATAGATACACTAGAGTATGATCACTATCTCTAACGGATTGATAAAATAAGGATTTATAGAAACAAGTGGAAAACTCGATTTAAGACAAAGGATGTCAAAGTATTGAGGCCAATAGCACAAGGTGTAGTTCTTAAGAAATTTTAGTCGGATGGTAGGATATGACTAAGAAAATGATCTATTAGTATCAAGATTACGCAGGAAATTGAAGAAAGAGATCATGTGATGGAGAATTATATACACGAGTAAGCACTACAAGAGCTACAATGGTATGAGCTAAGTAAGGACAACACTTCCATGAGGTTAGTAGAAATAATAGATATGTCAAATAATGAGCGATTATCGTATGTGTTGATTTTGATGACTAAGAGTATACTTGATTGATGCTCCTATAGATTGAATAAGGTATGTGAATGGAATCTCATAAACGATTAAGATTGGAATTGGTAAGAATTATGACACGTTGGTTTAGTATGGTCATACCAATTTACAGGATTAGTTTGTACATTAATCTTAATGGACTTAGACTCTCAAGGGAAGGTATATAAATTAGTAAATATCTAGGCAGGATTTTAAAGATTGGATTGGAATAGTACTAGATAAGTAGGTGACGTTTCGCGTAAGGATGCCCTAGGGGACAAATACAATCCGTGGGAGTAGGATAACCATAAGGAATGATAATAATAATATTCCCAAAGATAGGTTTAAAGATAGATTGCCTCTATCTATATACCGAGACTATAGGTAATCTTACAATCTGCTTTGGACTTTACCACAGATGCTACAGGTGTCTAGTAATTCCATCTGGATTGGTTGTCATTGGTGTTCCTTTCCCTCCTTAGTGAACCTAGTTTTCTAGCCTAATTTAAGCCAACTTATCCTCATTCTTTCGTGCAATGTTCTCTCCTATTTCTAGGATCCAATGGGGAGTATGGCATTCTTTGGAATAATTTTGATGGATAGGAAGTTGTATGCTAAGCTATCTAAGTGTGAGTTTTGGTTAAAGGAAGTGAATTTCCTAGGTCATGTGATCTATAGTGGATGAGTTAGCGTAGACCCAGCTAAGGTAGAAACTGTGTTACAGTGGGAAGCACCTGGGACTTTAACGGAAGTGAGAAGCTTCTTGGGGTTAGCTGGTTACTACCGTAAGTTTATTGAAAAAATTTTCAAGGATAGCAACTCCGTTGAACCATTTGATTAGGAAAGACCAACCTTTTGTGTGGAGCCAGTAGTGTGAAGATAGTTTTCAGGAATTGAAGAAAAGGTTAACTTCTGCGCCTGCGTTAGTTTTACCTGACCCACAAGAGAGTTTTGAAGCATACTGTGATGCTTCAAAACAAGTATTAGGTTGTGTGTTAATGCAAAAAGGAAAGGTAGTGGCTTATGCCTCTAGGCAATTGCGAACACACGAAGTGAACTACCCTACGCATGATCTAGAGTTGGAGGCAGTAGTTTTTGTCTTGAAGATTTGGAGACACCATCTGTATGGCGCTAGGTTTGAAATTTTAGCGATCATAAGAGTTTGAAGTATCTGTTTGACCAGAAGGAACTTAATGTGGGGCAGAGACGATGGATGGAGTTTTTGAAGAATTATGAGCTTAGTCTGCAGTACCACCCTGGGAAAGCTAATGTCGTAACTGATGCGTTAAGTCGAAAATCTTTGCATATGTCAGCAATGATGGTTAAGGAGCTAGAACTGATAGAAGAATTTAGAGATCTTAACCTAGACATTGAACTTGGTCCTAAGAGTGTAAGATTGGGAACATTGAGGATTTCAAATGATTTCTTGGAACAAGTTCGTGTAACACAGGAAGTGGATCAATCTTTTCAAGATTTGAGGAATCTAGTCCCTAAGAAAGGAGAATCTGAGTTTTGTAAGGAAGCTGATGGAACTATTAGATTCAAGGGTAGGATATGTATGCCTAGTGATAAGAAAATAAGATATCGTAAGAGGACATTGGGAATTAGAAGGAAATATTAAGAAGAATAATTATCCAACTTTTAGGGAACCATTAAGGTCTTATATGATCTAATTAGGAGGGTAGCTCTTAAAACTTAAGAAGATGGATTTATCCCTATTCAGCAGTAGGAACTCCAAATTTCGAGGACGAAATTTCTTAAAGGAGGGGAGAAATGTAACACCCGCAATTTTTCTTACTGGTGTATAAATAGAATAAAGAAAATTTTAAAATAGTAATAATTATTTAATTATAAAGTATTTAGTAGTTTTTAATAGACAGCCAAATTTATAATACCCAACCACAATTATGAGTAAATTTCTCTAGAGAGGTGTTTGAGAAAATAACCTAAGATACCTTTAGTAATTATACAGTTAAGGAAAATATAGATTTAATTATTAAAAATAGCTAAAACTCTAAGGGATCTATACCTTTATTCAAAATACTCTTAATATAATTAGTGACGAGTTTTAGAAAATTATTTAGAATTTTTCTGGCACTTCTGGGCAAAAAGATCAAAATGCCCCCAGTTAACAGTATAACCATAGCCAGCATAAAAAAAAATTGTAGAAAAATATGGAAAATATATTTTGAACCTTAAAAGATGATTTAAAATGATATTTATAATTCTATACAATCTTTGTAATTAAAACCTTAATTTTCTCTCTCCGCTTACTATAACGCCCGCTTCTTACCGTTTTACCGCATTTCGTGTTTTATTGAATTGTTAAAATTATTTTTAATCACCAAAATTTATATTTTTGGATTTAGAATTTAATTTCCTATTTTTAGGGAATTTCTGGAAATTTTTGGGGTTTTTCTGTGAAAATGACCTTTTTGCCCCTCCTGTCCCTTGAGCCGGGCCCGAATACTCTTGATCCGGGCCAGAAAAATTGCACAAACCTTCCCTTTTTCCTCCTAGAAGGCCGTGCATAGTGCAGCCTTGATGCATGGAAGCCACTTGTATTTTTCTTTCTTTTCTCCAAGACTTGAAAAAGAAGCAAGCCTTTATGGCACATTAACTCACCTTTCTCTCTCACTTTTCCTACATGCAAGCTTAGGAACTCTCTCATTTTCTCTCTTCCTTTTCTCTCTTGGCCGTGAACTCTCCATCTACTTCTCTAAAAAATTTTCATCCTTCCTTAAACACAATCAAGCCAAGGTTCCATCTTTGAACCAAAGCTTCCATTTCTAAGCCTTCTAGCCTTGAAAAATCCTTGTTGGTGACTAAAGGAGGCATCTTTGGGGGCTGTTTTGGGACCAGAATTCTGCACTCATTTTCTTGGAAATTTGAGGTAAAGGGGGGAGAACTTGAACTCTAGTAGGATTGGTAACTAGAGTCAAGGATTTTCCCTTAAAATCCTTGTTTTTACTCTTGTTTTTCCTTGAAAAAAAAATCACCTTTTGAGCTTTTCTTTGAGCAAATGTTTTGGATTCTTGGAGCTGGGTTGTTTACATGTTTTTAAGTTTATTATGATGCTTGGAATGTGCTTGGATTTTGATTGTTGATGCATGCAAGCCAAGAAACAATTTTGGAAAAATTCTCCCTTTTTCCTCCTATAGCTCTCGGCCTAGAGAGTTTGAGGGGCTGCATGTGTTTTAAAAATTTTTTTGGCACTTGGAATATGTTTGTATGATGAATCCATGAACATGCATGAAGTTGGTTGGATGTATACAATTGTTTTGGATGATTGATCTTTGAAAAAAATGGTGTTTATGAGTTGAAAATGAAGTTATGAACTTAAATGTGCATGTGGATGATTTTGGGTGAATTAGTATGATAATTGATATTTAAATTGGTTGTTGATGATTGTATGAAAGTTTGCTGAAGATTGGATGTTGTGGAAAAATTTGAAGTTTTGATGAACATTCAAGTTGTTCTTGATGTTCATGAGTTGTTCTTGATGAAACTCATCAAGAATACCTTTTTGATCTTGAAAAGGTCAAGGGTAAGTTAAAAAAAAGTGTTTATGGGCTTGATGGTTCAAAAAGGACTAAGAAATAAATTTATAAGTAAAAGGGTTAAAGTGCAAATAAAGAAAATTTTTAAAATAATAAAAGACTAAAATTCGGATTCCTATTTTCACCAAAATAAAAGTCAACATAAAAGTCAACATTTTGACTTGTTATGCGTAAGAATGGGCTCCCATGAGTCATCCAACCTTTGGACCTTTGATTTGGGCCCAAAACCTTCAAAAAAAAAAGAGAGAGAGTCAAAGACTCATTTAATAGTCAACCAACATTTATTTATAGATTTGAGTTTAGATTAGGGTTGGACTTCAACTCTAATCCAAGTAATTAAAAGTTAAAACTTAGGATTAATTAGTGGGCTTAACTAATTTAATTAGCTAAGTTAATCAACCTAATTCACTTAAGTCGATTAAGTAAAGAGAAATTAATTAAGTCTAAAGTTAATTAACCTTAATGAAAGTATTAATTAAATAATTAACCAAATAATGATGATTAAGAACTAATTAATTATGATTAACCTTAATCAAACATAATTAAAATCCTAATCCAAGATTAAGGAAGAGATTAAGGGATGATTAAGAATTAATTAGGATCTTAAGTAAGGATTAAGATTTAATTAAAGAGGATTAAGATTAATTGTAATCCAGTTAATGAAGACTAGTTAAGATTAAAAGTTAAACCTAATCTTAATTAGTCATACAAGGAGAATTAGGATAAGTAATACCATCCATAAGATACAATCATAAGTTTTAGTAAATTATAGGACTTAAGTGGACATGATTATCAAGAACATTAGTACAAACTACCTTAAAAGGCTATAACCAACACACTCTTTCTACATAAAACTTGAGAAGCTTGGCGAGAGAGTGCGGTTTGGCCTTCCTTGTGAAGGAAAGACATTGAATTCGGGCCGTGCCACGGGGATGTGGTGACGTTGAATGGTTCAATGGGTTTTGCCTGTAAGGATGTGAATGTTGTGAGCATTATTGTGTGACATGCATCATGAAGCGTCGTTGATGTTCGAGGTTGAAAACCTTATGGCCTATATAGCAGTAACACTCGATACAGTGTGAAACTGGTAGGGACTGGGCACTGGGTTTTTCAAAGAACGCCAGAGGGTCCTCGGGTGGGGATGCCAGCCCTGAGGATAGTCAGGTCCCGAAAGGGCTCAGGTGATGTAGGCTCGCTCCCTACTGTCGAGCAAACGGGGTACAGGCTTGACTATCTTGTCGCTCTCAAGTTTCAGGGTCAGTTAAGATTGTCTGGAAGTCGGGAAATTTATTTGGTCAAAATTGAGCAATGCTCTTTGTACCAATGCTAGTACAGACTCTAACTCCTGATGCGCTGTGTATATATGGTCGGGCAGCTGCTATGTGCACTGCAGATGGTGATGTTTCCCTGGGCCCGCATGCATTAGATATTGCATTATAATAGTAAAGTTGCGTTCATATGAGTACACCATGATGAGATGTCGTGATTGCTTATTGATTCGACTGTGTGGATTGTCTCTATGTGTGTGCTCTAGTTTGCTGTATCCTACATGTTGTGAGTTCATGCGATGTTCTCACCCTTCTTTTCTATCTCTTCTTTCTATGCTCTTCTCGTCACGTTGATAGTCGGTATCGAGGACTTCCGTCATGACGACAATGCAAGTGCGAATCAGATGGTTGCCGAGGGGCACCCGGAGGGTGACGGGTATCCCGCGCATGTGTGAGTTCTATGGGGGGGAGTTTGTGTCATCATCACGCACCCCGAACTTCCTCTTGTACCTGAAAAGTACTAGGCTGTGTTGAGTCTAGGTAGTATGCAGCTCTGATTTAGGAATCTCTTCTTTTGTATTATGTTAAAGGTCTCATTTATTTTACTACCGGAACTCATGTTTTAAGGTGGTCATGTGGGTATTCGAGAGGTACATCGATGCTACTTAATATGTATGTATGTATTTATGTCACACAGTTTTATGTTCTCTCAAGTTCTTTAACCATGTGTATGCGCGTAAGGTGTAATTCTTTTGACGCTTACGGAAAGATAAGTTTTTTAAAAGTGAAGGAAAGGATATTTCATAAGTACTTAAAATAAAGTTAGATAGGTAATAGGTCAATGACACCTAAACCTTTTTCAAAAAAAAAAAAAAAACTTCCGCATTTTTTGACGTTCTACTTCGTTGGTCACGTGTAATGCATGTGGTACTTTTAGTGGTAACTAGGGGTATCACATTCACCCTGCCAGTCTACATTGATAAAGTGCTTATGGGACTTCAAATCGTTCTAGCCTAGCTTGTCCTTGATAAAGTCTCTTTAAGTGTACAATCATATTGTACGCCTCCATGTTCTCATGTTGTTTTCAGTATTCATGGTAGCAAGCACAAGGCAACCTACATCGAAAGCAACATCCAAATGCTTTCTAAAAGCATCCTTTTTAGCTTTCGAAGCATTTGCGACGGGTGTTTCAGGAATAGGCCCTTCCAGGACATGCAACCTTTTCTCATGCCTAAGGACAATCCTTAGGTCTCTATACCAGTCTAGAAAGTTAATTCAGACAGTTTGTCCTTCTCAAGGACAGATCGTAATAAAAGATTATTTTGTTGTGTTCAAAAATTATGCACGTAAGTATCATATAACAAACATATTTAACAAGGTCTTTAATTAAATATGCTTCCCACTATTTTGATTCAAAATAAGTACCCTCAATATAAAGAATCAAAAAATCCCATCACTAGATTTTTCCAGTGGGCCAAGATCCATATTTCACCTAATTTTAAGTCAGCTTTAGCTGATCGCTTAAGAAAAGGTTATTTAGGTAGGGACACACTTCCAATTGCATCTCATACAACTCTTGGATAGTATTCTTTGTACCTCCAAGCCTCTTCAGGCTCTCAGACACTTTACAATGTTTACAATGAAAGTAGGTTTAAGTTACTGAGAACTTAAAACAAAAAAAAATCTTGTACAAAGGATAACTGAGTATAACTTAGGATACGAATTGAAATATTCTTAGTACAAAATATATCAGAGTAGCAACAGAGTGTTGGCTTGAAATGATTTCTTATTGAGCTTGGTCGACGTCTTCAAAGTCTCTCATGAAGCTTTATATAGGATGCCATCTTGAGTCCGTTGAAGATTGAAGAAAACACCGTTGTGAAATAGCATTTAATGCTGTTAATACCATTGTGATACAACCTTCAAAGAGCTTCTGACTTTGTACAACAGGTTCCTGACATGTGCAGGTACCAAGTTATAGCAGTTTCCCTTTCTGGTGAAAGACTTGAAATACTTCATAAAGGGGTTTCTGCAACTTTCCTTAATTGAATCAAACTTGCTTCAGACGTTAATGATGCATTGAAGTCTTGAGCAGACAGCCTTTTGACTTCAGACAAATGCTATAATGTAGGTCTTCAACAAATAATCTTTCTTTAATGAAAAAGAACTCAGAAGGATGGATGTACTTCAGCAGGTCTTCATTCTTCAGAGAGTTCCTCATATCAGCAGGTTCAACTTCGGAGAGTTAAATTAAATCAGATGGTTGCTCTTCAGAAGGACTTGCTGAAACATTTAAGCAAAATACCTTCAATTGAAACTGTTCTTATAATAATAATCCTTTTAGACAAATTCCTTTAAGCAGATTTGTTATCCATTAAAACTCAGGATCTGTGAGACTCTAAACATTATTAATTTCCTTAATATTATTTTAGAGACTCAACAATTACTTCAATGGAAAGTCAATACATTCATCCAACATGTAGTTGTTGCCACAAAGGCTCAATATACAAATACTTAAGTAATAGGCATAATGAGATAAAGTTATACATGTGTCTTGGAATAATAGAAGAAATCCCTGAGGACCCCACAGGTACTACTTAGGGGTGTTCATTGGTTTGGTTTGGTTTGACCCGCTCAACTCGAAGACCCGACCCGAACCAATTAAATTGGTTTGGATCACTTGGTGCGTTCAAGTCCAAAACGAACCAAACCGAAAGCACCCGAGGTTTTTCGGTTCGGGCAACAGATTCATGAATTTACAACCCGAAGACCTGGTCACCCGAACCAATAGACAAGTAATTAGGAGGCAAGATGCAAATACAAATGGCATAATTATCAAGAGAACCAAGGAATGCATAGGAGTAGGCAAAATACAACATCCAAGGAATCATGGAATCGAGAAAAATATGAAAGGAATTCCCAATAATTAAGCAAATAAGAAGGTGAATCAAATCAAAGGGTGAATCAAGAATGATAGAATCCTCACAAGACAAACTCTCTAACTCTCAAGTGTTTAGGCTTGTGTATATACACTCAAAGCACTCATGTAAGCAAACACTACCATAGGCTTGGCAAGACTCTAATATTCACAACAGTTGAAACACAAGCAAGCAAAGATCAAGAGGACTTCATAAAGGATGTAATGGGGTCAAGGTAAAGGTAGGGAAATGAAGGATAAGAAGCTATAAACTAAAGAGAATAGAGGAGCAATGGGGAATAAACCCAAGAATAAATGCAAGTAGCATACATCTCAAGATTACAATTAAACTCCTCTTTTCTACCTTTTGACCCATTTTCTTATTTCTAGAACACTTTATTTCTTTGTTTTTTTATACACTTTTTTTTAGCTTTTCTTTCTTCTTCTTTTTTTTTACTTTTCTTTCTTTTCCTTTCCATTTTTTATAACTAGCCAAAGGTCAACAACATGATATCCACATGAGGAGATAAGATAAGAAAATGAAGTACACCCACACTAATTCAAGAACCTATTCCCAAAACAATTCCAAAGCTCCTTTATGTGAGAGCCAGAGGCTGATGAGGGCGGGGAGTGATCGCCGGTGCAAAGAGGAACGGACAAGGAGCGGCTCCTGGCAGGCTTCTAAGCAAGAAAGGGACACATGGATGAACCATGCCCATACCCGAATGAGAGGGATCCAGAGGCTGTACAGGTGTGGGACTGTACAGCTGAGGATAGCTTAAAGGAAATTGTTAGGGAGAACTATACCAACAAGGTGCATCTTCTTTTCGGAAGTCCATAACATAAGAACTCCATAGTTAAGCGTGCTTGGCTTGGAGAAATTCTGGGATGGGTGACCTTCTGGGAAGTTTCACGGAAAGTGTGCAAGTGACGACAAAGCATACTGGAAAGACTCGTGTTGGTTTGTGGGGACCCTCATCACTCCTGCAAGCGGCTCGAGGACGTTACAAATGGTATCAGAGTCGAGCCTCTTCCAGTACGGTGTGGTTCGAGGACGAACCAGGCGGAAGTTGGTGGGCATGTGAGAGCCGGAGGCTGATGAAGGCGGGGAGTGATCGCCGGTGCAAAGAGGCACGGACAAGGAGCGGCTCCTGGCAGGCTTCTAAGCAAGAATGGGACACATGGATGAACCATGCCCACACCCGAATGAGAGGGATCCAGAGGCTGTGCAGCTATGGGACTGTACAGCTGAGGATAGCTTAAAGGAAATTGTTGTGGAGAACTATACCAACAAGGTGCATCTTCTTTTCGAAGCCCATAACATAAGAACTCCATAGTTAAGCATGCTTGGCTTGGAGCAATTCTGGGATGGGTGACCTTCTGGGAAGTTTATCAAGAAGTGTGCAAGTGGGGACAAAGCATACTGGAAAGAGTCGTGTTGGTTTGTGGGGACCCTCATCACTCCTGCAAGCGGCTCGAGGACGTTACACTTTATCTGTAAGAAAAACAGGGAAACACTAGAAGGGGAGTTGAATAGTGTTTCAATGGAAACCTTTTACTTTTAGAAAATACTTTAGAAGTTTCTGTAAAAACTTCAGATGATGAAGGACCGTCTGAAGTTGGTTACTACCTTCTGAACCTTGGTTCAGACACAAAGACAGTTTTGATAAATAGTTTTGTTTGATATTAAGATTTTTGCTCTTGAAAACTTTTCAAAACCCCTTTGTTAGTTTAAAAATTGAATTGAAAGAGTTTAAGAGAAAGAAAACTCAGCCAAGAATTTATCCTGGTTCACTCACTACCACTTGTGAGCTACGTCCAGTCCCAGGGCAAACCACCACTGGATTTCCACTAATCTTGCAAGATTACAAGTATTCTTTTCTATCAAGCCTCTTCAGGCTCTACCACAAGTATTGTTTCTTCAACCAAGCCTCTTCAGGCTCTATCACAAGTATTATTTCTTCAACCAAGCCTCTCCAGGCTCTATCACCAGTATTGTTTCTTCAACCAAGCCTCTCCAGGCTCTCAAACACTTATCCAAGTGTAACCCAAGTATTCTTTCAGACAATAAGCCTGTCCAGGCTTGTAACCCAAACTTTTTAAGATAAAAACAGATAAAGTTCAATCAACTATCTTCAGATGATAGATTGAACTTATCAGAAGTGTACAAGTAACTGAGATTTACTCAGGATAAGCAAATAAGCAAATGTAGAGAGAATATCAGAGTATTTTTGCAGCTTTTACGCAGAGTAAGATTTCTTTGATAACGTTGCTTCACTTCACTTTTCTTTTTGCTTCAATCTGCATGGGCATATTTATAGTCTTCGAGAAAAATGTTGCCCGTTGTCAAATAACATTAAATGCTTCAGGAGATGTTGAGACACACTCTGTCCAACATGTTCTGAGCAGTCTTAGGTGCAACAGGTCTGTGCACACAATGCTTTTGAGCATGTACAGCAGCTTTGCAGACTTTCCTTAAAAATGCTAAACATTTGAACGAGGATAGAAAGCAGCTCTGATTCTTATGCTGAAAAGGGTTAGACCATTGGGATGAACGTTCTTCTTACATAGTAACGTCTTCACGGGTCAAACCTTAAGCTTGATACCTTCAGCCTTCAGATGCAAGGAGTGCTTCAGATGATCTTCAAGTCTTCAGATGATAAACACTCTTCAAATGATAAACACTCTTCAAATGATAAACACTCTTCAGATGAAGTTGATCTTTCAGATGATCTTTTACATAGACAATATAATCTGAAACAGTGCAACATCCTGTGAGAGCATAGTATCATATAAATGCCTTTTATATTTTATATTTGTTGTTCATTAAAACTTAAGAGAGTGAGACTCAAGATATTTTTAATTTCATACATTTAATCCTTTGAGACTCAACAATCTCCCCCTTTTTTATGATGACAAATATAAAATATGATAAAATCTGAAAAAGGTTTTAGTTGAGAAAATTTTCCCCCTTAAACAGATATTTCATCTAAGATGATCATATTCCTTCTGAAATGTTTTCCTTCTGAACCATCCTTTCATCTTTTCTAGTTCTGAAACATTTTCTGAAGTACTTGCTGCATTGCTTTCAGATTTTGTTAGTAGTATCATAGTAAATACTGCATAGTGCATAACTACCAATCACATCATATTACTGCTCCCCCTTTTGGCATCAATAAAAAAGGGCAAGCAAAAGACAGATAGCAGTTAAGAATGATGTTCAGCAAAGAGAGCACATAGAATGATAACAATCAAAACTTTATGGAGTAAAATGGGAAACATGTATTGTTATAAACAGTGGAACACAGTTTGAATCATTCTAGACATCAGCATGAACTGGGTCTTAAGCTTCCCAGAGCTCTCTCAAGCAATTCTTGCATAGCCAGTCTCTTCCTTTCCAGTTTAGCTACTACAGCCTCTGGGAGATGATTTTGACTAGCTTGAATATGAGCTTGAGTCTCTAAAATTTGATCTATTTTCTGCATAAGTTGTTGATTCTTCAGACAAAGTTCCTCATTCTCCTCAACTAAAGCATTGACTTCGGCTTCAAGATTCTCTTCATAGAAAATAAGAGAGATATGCTTGCAGGTGAATCTGAAGTATTGAAAACCAGTAGGTAGGTGATACTGCAAAGGGTCCTTCACTCTGATATAAAATTCAGGGCGAACAAAAGGAAATGCCACCATCCATTCTGAATGGAGATCCCTATCAGACAATGGAAAGCGTCCTCTAAAGAAGGTAGCAGTTTCTACTATAGTTGAACCTGCAACTACTTGAGAGTCAGCATCATCCCAACTTGTTCCTGATGAACTCCCTTGCTTCTCAACAAGATTCCAGTGAAAGTCCCACATGGCATTATAAAGTGAATGAACCATGCCTCGGTTGATGAAGATATATTCTGCAAGATTGTTCCAGTCTTCTTCAGATAACACTCTTGGAGGTCTAGCACCTTGTGAAACTATCTCAGGTCCTTTGTCTTTGATAGAAAATAAGTCAGCATAAGGATACCTAGGTACTATCCTGTCTGGTTGCACCAGAATAGTAGTTGACAACTTTGTATGAATAGGTAAAGGGGGTTTGAAATCTCTACAACTAAAGGATCTGGAACAACTTTGATCAATTAGTTCAGCTTCAAGACACTGCATTCTGACAGCGATCCACTCATCAGGAGATAGATTGAGTTGATCCTGTGAGAAAGGATCCAAAGCTTTCCACTTATGGCAAGGAGTGATGACTCCATATTTGATCTTCTCAAGAGCATATGAGAGACCACCTCCCCCTGAGCTGAGCATCCTCATTTGTCTTGCTTCTGAGGAAGTTTCCAGCAAAAACCTCGATGGTGGGTGAGACAACAATGGTGCAGCTTCCTTGAAGAATAGAAATTCTTCATATAAGTTTGGGAACTTTGGTACTTTGGTTCATACAGAAGTGAGCATATTATAGAATCTGTGAGGCACCTCAACAACCCACTTCAAGTGTTCATTGCTGCGAATAGGTAGAGCTAGATCATAGGTAGGTTGCCTTGATAGGTTTCTTTCTTTTTATTTCAGCAGAATACTAACAGGAAGATTTCCACCAAACCAGACGCAATCTGGTTCGACATCTGAATCAAGTTCAGAGTAACCTGACAGAGAGGAAGAAGATGGTGAAGGTGGGGGTACTTCTCTTGGTGTGCTGATAGCTTTAGGTGGAAGAGGGGCTTCATTTTCTGAGGATGAGACATTTCCAAATAGAACCCTAGGTCTCTTGACACGAGCCGTGGAGCCTTCAGTAGCTGGCTTCTTATTCCTCAGTTCCTCCAACTTCTTCTTTCTTTGAGCTTCAGCAACCTTCTGAAACTCGACATCATCTTCTTGTTGGATGCTTTTACTTCTAGTTAACCTCTGAGGGGCATCAGCAGCAGGAGACAGCAGTCTTCTCCTTTGATTTCTTATAGTCTTAGCACTCGCTCTTCTTCTTTTTAGCCTGTTGGCTTGCTCAAGTCTTTCATCTTCAAGAATGGCTTGTTGCGCTGCAACAGCAAGAGCATAGGCTTTCCTTTCTTGTTCTTCCTTCTGCTTTCTTCTTCTTCAATCTCTGCGACCACTTGTCTGATGTATGCTTCAGGCAGTCTCGTAGCAAGAGGGATGGCTTTGACAGGCTCAGTTGAATCATCTAATGCAACTGAGATTGGTTCAGACTCTAGACTATTGTTGTCTTCTACCTGTCCTCCCGAGTTGAGAGTAGGCTGAGTAGCAAAAGCTAGGTTCTCAGTAACCTGACCCACAATCTCAAAAGTATGTGCAGACATACTCTGAGCAGGTTCAGATTATCTGAACTGAACTTATGATGAGGACATGACCCAAAACAAGGCCCTTGAAGGACTTGGAGGACCCATGACTAGGGCAAGGGCAAAGAAGGCAAAAGAGGCTTTGCAGCTTTTAGTGACAACCCTACAAGCCAAGGGCGCAGACTATAAAGAACAAACCCCTAAAATTGTTCTTTGTCTCAAGCAAGAGGAAGAGTATGGTAGCATGGAATTCAATGAAGTCCAGTTGCCATTAATGTCCAACTCCACTTGAAAACAAGGAAAGGGGAAGAAGGGGGCGGCCAAGTAGGGTGGGGCGGCCAAAAGGAGTGCATGGCTGAATTATTTTCTTGTTTTTATGGCTTTCAATAATAGTTATGTGGCTGTTACATGCATATTGAAGTGGCTGGATGGTTACAAAAGAAATTGAAGAGAATTGAAGCTACAACGGTTACAAGGAGACAATGCATTAAATGCTGGCAGTTACAAATTGAAGCACCTGTTGAGAGTTATTTTGTACTCTTAATCATGCAGCCAACATGTGAAGAAAATGGCTGAATGTAACCCTATTATGTGCGGCCAATAAAAGCCTAATTCATGAGCCATTTAAGGTGTTAAACATGTGAGGAAATTAGCTACTTGAAGGCACTTTAAGGAGGCGGCCAACACATGATTATTGTGTGTTAATTCCATTCATTTTGTAACCAATTTTTGCTGAGTTGTTTTACCTAAATTGGGCGGCCAATATAGGTTATAGTTGGCTGAATTTTATTGTTTTATTAAGGGTTTTGATGACTAGTCACTAGGGTTACAAGGTGGGCGGCAACATAGGAGAAGTAGGTTTATTTTAATTGTTTTATTTCCTTTTCTATTTTGTAATATTGCATGGTGTACATGAGACTATTTAAGGAACATGCAAGCCATGCAAAAGACCTTAGAATGTTTATGTTAAAAAAATTATCAATCAAAAGGGAGTGTTTCTCTTATTTTCTTGACTTGTCAAGAGTGAGGTTTATCAAAGGTTCTTCACCTTTGTGTGTAATCTCAAGGACTTATCTTTCAAGCCTTGAAAGTGTGACGTCCAACTTTCTTTCTTCTTGTTATTCTCCTATGTTTCTTAGACAAGAATCTTAATTCTATGCATGGTAGCTTGATTGTATGTGATTTACTATTCAAGTTCATAAGGGCCTAGTTACATTTCTTGTTGAGAAAAAGTGCATTATCTTCAAGTGTCAATTTAGCACGTTAATCGAATTCAAAAAAAGAAAATCAAAGAAAATAGAAAAAGAAAGAAAATACAAGTGTTTCAGAAAAGTACAATTTTTAGCCTTATATTTCTAAAGGTCCCTTATTTTCGAACAATGTGGTTCATATCAACTTCTCCTTCTGCTGATTCTTTCTTCTGAAGCAGCTTTGTTCTTTTCTTCTTCAAAACTTTAGTGGGAGTCTGAGCAGACACGAACTTGTCTTTGTGAGTGTCACCTTGCAACTCCTCCTCCAGAATCTCTAAAGGACTTTTCCCAGTTCTGCTAGCCTTGGTTTGAACAGCTTCTTCTAGCAGAATCCTTTCTGGTGAGGGCTTCTTCACAGCAATCCTTATCCTCTTGATGTTGGTCAAGGAGAAGAGAGCAGGACCTTTGTGGTCATACACTCTTTCAATGGGAACATTGAACTTCAGCAGAATCTTTGTGATAAGAGTGGTATGAGTGTAGCTTGAGGCAGAATCATTTAACCTTTTCAGCATATTGTAGAGGATGATCTTGGGTAGATTAAGAGGCTTTTTGTCCAAAATATGGATTATCCAGAATCTTTCCAGCTCAGACACATGATTCTTACTTCCATACTTGGGCAAAATACAGCACCCCAAGATGGCATGAAGAATCCTTGCCTTAGGATGCATGTAAGAACTTCTCAGATCACCTGGGTCTTCAATCCCATACAGATTCTGGGTAAATCTCTTAACTCCACCATTCTTTACTTCCCATTCTGAAATGAACATATCTCCAGTATTGGGAACACCAGTTACAGCAGCAATGGTGTCAGCATCTACAAAAATTTTTATACCCATCACCTTAGTTTCACAACTTTGATACTTTCCATCCTGGGAAGAAGTATCTCGAGCATTTTTTCAGAAGTCCACCACACTTTGTTCATGCCATGCACAGTCAATGGCAGAGAAGAAATTAATCTAGCCACATGCTTCAAAGGTGTCAGTGAGATCAATGCCACCAGCTTGGAGCATCTCCAGGTCTACAGTCCTGGAAGGAACAATCTGACCACCAATCGATTTCTTGGAAGCCATTGCTATGAGCTAAGAAGGAGACGAAGAATACAGAGAGGACTCAAGGAACTTAGGGCACAAGGAAGGCAGCAGTTTGCACTTGGAGAGAGAGAGAGAGCAATAGCCAGTAACAGTAGCAATCACGTCTCTTAAATAGCCGTCACACATAGTAATAATGATAGTTGAAGTTTCGGAGATCGTGCAAACATGCTTAGAGTAGTTACTCAGAGAACAAGACCAATCGTTTCAGCTTGCCACGTCATTAGACTGAGTTGCTTCACACATACATGCTATTCAGACAATCATGCATGTTCAGATGTAACAACTTCAGATGCATGTTTAGATGCAACAATTATATTTCAGATAAAGCCAAGATATTCAGATTATTTCTTATGAACTTAAATCTATCTTCAGTCAGGGATTTTGTGAATATATTTGCCCATTGATGCTCAGTATCAATGAACTTTATATCAAAAACTTCTTTCTGAACATAGTCTCTGATAAAATGATGCTTGATTTCTATATGCTTTGCTCTAGAATGTTGAATGGGATTCTTGGATAAATTAATTACACTTGTGTTATCACACATTACAGGTATAGAAGATACATTAATGTTAAAATCCTCTAACTGATATTTTACCCATAGCAGTTGTGAACAACTGGCTGCAGCAATATATTCAGCTTCTGCTGTGGAAAGAGCAATGGTGATTTGCCTTTTGCTAGACCAGCTGATCATGTTGTTACTAATGAAATGACAACCTCCACTTGTTGATTTCCTCTGAATTCTATCTCCAGCAAAATCAGCATCACAAAATCCCACTAACCTGCAATCCTTACTTCTCTTATAGCAAAGACCAAGATTAGTAGTACCATTTAAATATCTGAAAATTCTTTTTACAGCTTTATAATGAGTATTTCTTGGATCAGATTGAAATCTGGCACAAAGACATACACTGAACATAATGTCAGGTCTGCTTGCTGTCAGATACAATAATGAGCCAATCATTCCTCTATACAAAGTTTGATTTACTGGTTCTTCCCCTTCATCTTTGTTCAAAACAACAGAAGGATGCATGGAGTAGTCATGGACTTGCAATCACTCATATTGAATTTATTAAGCATTTCTTTTGTATATTTTTCTTGATGGATCCATATACAATCAGATTGTTGCTTAATCTGAAGTCCTAGGAAGAACTTAAGTTCCCCTATCATGCTCATCTCAAACTCAGATTGCATAAGTTCAGAAAATTCCTTGCATAATGAAGAATTAGTAGAACCAAATATAATGTCATCCACATATATCTGAACAAGAATGAGGTCTTTGTTGGACATTTTTCTGAAAAGAGTTGTATCTAATTTTCCTCTTTGAAAACCATTTTTGATTAAAAAATTGCTCAATCTGTCATACCAAGCTCTTGAGGCTTGTTTCAGACCATAAAGAGCCTTTTTCAGTTTGAAAACATGTTCTGGAAAAGTAGTGTCTTCAAAACCTGGTGGTTGTCTAACATAGACCTCTTCCTCAATAAATCCATTGAGAAAGGCACTCTTAACATCCATCTGATATAAGGTGATGCCATTATTTACTGCATAAGCTAGTAAAATTCTAATGGCTTCAAGCCTTGCTACAGGAGCAAAAGTTTCAGTGAAGTCAATACCTTTTTGCTGATTATAGCCCTGAGCAACAAGTCTTGCTTTCTTTCTGACTACTTTTCCTTCTTCTGATAACTTGTTTCTAAACACCCATTTGGTTCCTATTATAGTTTTCCCATGGGGTTTAGGTACAAGTGTCCAGAGATCACTCCTGGCAAATTGATTCGGCTCTTCTTGCATGGCTAGGATCCAACCTTCATCAGGCAGAGGCTCTTCAATGTTTTTAGGTTCAATCTCAGAGAGAAGTGCAAGATTATTCAAGCTTCTGAATCTTGATCTTGTTTTTACTCCTTCTGAGGTGTCACCTATAATTTGCTCTCTTGGATGATGAGTTTTGTATCTCCAATCGCGATTGTGAGAGGGAACACACTCTGTCTGAGACTCAACAATGTTGGTCTGAGAAGGTTCAGCTTCAGATGCAGGTTCACACTTTTGTTCAGAAGGTCCTTCAGACTTTAGTTCGGAATCAGCTCCATTCCTGCAAAATCCTCTTCAAGATCTGATAGTTCCCTATCAGTCTCTTTAAAATCATTAAATCTTACATGGATAGATTCTTCTACTGTTAAGGTTCTTGAGTTATACACTCTGTAAGCCTTAGAAGATTCAGAATATCCAATAAAGAAACCTTTGTCATACTTAGTACCAAATTTTCCTAAATCATCTTTTGTGTTGAGTATGAAACACTCACATCCAAAGATATGGAAGTAGGAAATGTTGGGTTTTCTTCCTTTCCACAATTCATATAGGGTTCTTTTGAGAATTGGTCTTACCAAAATTCTATTCTGAATGTAACATGTTGTGTGAACAGCTTTTGCCCAAAAGGATCTAGGTAGATTGCTTGAAATGAGCATGGTTCTTCCCATTTCTTGCAAGCTTTTGTTCTTTCTCTCAACAACCCCATTTTGCTGAGGTGTTCTAGCCACAGAGAAATTATGTGAGATCTCATTCTCATCACAGAGCAGTCTGAAGCTTGAGTTTTCAAACTCTCCACCATGATCACTTCTAATAGCAGATATGCATATTCCTTTTTCATTCTGCACCTTCTTACAGAATTTTGTGAAATTCTCAAAGGTTTCCTCTTTGCTTCTTAGGAATATAACCCATGTGAATCTTGTATAGTCATCAAGAATGACCAATCCATATTTCTTTTTGCTAAGACTCTCAGTTCTAGTGGGTCCAAACAAATCCATGTGAAGTAGTTCTAAAGGTCTGCTGGTTGAAACAACATTTTTACTCTTAAAAGAGTGTCTTATTTGTTTCCTTTTCAGACAATTTTCACATAAAATATCAGATTTAAATGAGAGCTTGGGCAAGCCTTTAAATAAGTTATGTTTAGTTAGCTTTGAGATCAATCTCAGGCTAGCATGCCCAAGTTTCTGATGCCAAATCTGTTTTTCATCTTTGATGGAAACAAAACACTTCACATTCTGATTAGCAAGTTCCTCTAGATCAACTTTGTACACATTATTGTGTCTCTTAGCATAGAAGAGGATATGATCTGAAGTATCCTTGACTATACATCCTTCTTTAGTGAAAGACACAACATATCCACTGTCACATAATTGGCTTATGCTTAGAAGATTGTGTTGTAGTCCTTCAACCAGAAGCACATTTTTAATGAGGGATAGAGGAGTCATACCTATAGTCCCAATACTAGTGATCTTCCCTTGCTGATTTCCACCAAAGGTGATCACTCCACCTGCCTTGGGTCTAAGGCTTTGGAACAAACACCTTTCTCCCGTCATGTGTCACGAGCACCCACTGTCCAGGTACCATTTGTGGTGTTTTTTTTGTCCTGTTAAACACATCTACAACAGGAACAATCAAATTCTTAGGTACCCATACCTTCTTGGGTCCTTTTTTGTTAGCTTTGGGTCTCATTTTCCTTTTGTGTCTGCACTTAGACTCAATGTGTCCAGGTTTCCACAGTTAGAACACCCATTACCTTTCTTAGGTCCTTTATCGGGCATATTAAATATACAAGATTCAGATGAAGATGTGTCTGAATAACCTAAGCCACTCTTGTCAAGGGAATGCCTCTGAGAGCCCAATAGTTTATTCAGATTATTAGTTCCTTTGACAAACTTGGCTAGACCCAAAGTTAATTCTCTAACCTTGTTTTTGAGCTTTTTGTTCTCCTTAACAAGATTATCAGAACTACTTGGATCTTGCTGAAGTAGCTTTTCTTTGAGAGCAAGATTTTCTTTTTGTAAATTTTCATTTTCTAAAGCAGCTTCTGTAAAAGCTCTTGAAATTTCCTTGAACTCATTGAATAACTCTCTGCTACTTTCAACAAGGTCATCATACTGATCTTGTAAAGTTTGAGGAATTACCTCAGAGTCTGAACTATCTGAAGATGGTAGACTTGCCATCAGACAGAGGTTAGCTTCTTCTGAAGTGTCCTCCTCTTCCTCTGAAGTGGAATCATCCAAGTCTTCCCATGTAGCCATCAATCCTTTCTTTTTCTTGAAAAACTTCTTCTTCTGAGAGGTTGGCTTCCTTAACTTGGGACAATCCGTCTTCATGTGACCTGGCTGTTTGCACTCAAAACGGGTAATTTTGTCAGTGATAATAAATCCTTTACCTGATTTACCTTGTTTGACATTAGAAGGTTGAGATCTTCTGTATCTTCTTTTTCTTTGTAGCATTTTCTTAATCTTCTTGCTGAGAATAGCAAGATCATCATCTTCTGAACAGTCTTCAAACTCAGTATCACCCTCTGAAGTGTCCTCTGCTCGCATGGCTTTCATGCTATCATGCCTAGACTGTCTGGCCTTGTAGTTCAATGCCAGTGATTTCTTCTTGGTGTCATCCTCCCCAAGTTCAAGCTCATGGACTTTGAGAGAACCCAGTAGTTCCTCCATTGTAAGAGAATTTAAATCTTTAGCTTCTTGAATGGCAGTAACCTTGGGTCTCTAGGACTTTGGTAAACTTCTTAGAATCTTCCGAATGTTATCTCCAGATTCAAAGGTTCTTCCCAATGACCTGAGTCCATTGGTTATCGTCTGAAACCTCCCAAACATTTGGTCTATAGTTTCAGATTCTTCCATCTTGAACATCTCATAATGATGTATAAGCATGCTGATCTTGGATTGCTTCACAGTTTATGTCCCTTCATGGGCTGCTGCAAGCGTATCCCAGATCTCCTTGGCAGATGAACAACCATGGACCTTCTCATATTCTGACTTATTCAAGGAACATATCAGATAGAGTTTGGCCTTGGCATTTAATTGAACTCGAGCCTTCTGCTCCAATGTCCATTCAGCCTTAGGTATGGGCACTCCAGCATGCATGGGCACGTAGTCTCCATCAGTAACCACATCCCAGACATCAATGTTGTTGCTTTCAATAAACAACTTCATATGATCCCTCCAATAGTGGTAATCCACTCCATTGAATGCTGGGGGTCTCGTGATGGAGGCTCCTTCAGTGATATATTGTCTGTTGCTGGTAGAAGTTTCCATTAGATCTCTGTCCTCCGCACTGATTAGGCGCTAACCCCGAGGATAAGCTCTGATACCAACTGTAATAAAAACAAGGAAACACTAGAAGGGGGTTGAATAGTGTTTCAATGGAAACCTTTTACTTTTAGAAAATACTTTAGAAGTTTCTGTAAAAACTTCAGATGATGAAGGACCGTCTGAAGTTGGTTACTACCTTTTGAACCTTGGTTCAGACACAAAGACAGTTTTGATAAACAATTTTGTTTGATATTAAGATTTTTGCTCTTGAAAACTTTTCAAAACCCCTTTGTTAGTTTAAAAACTGAATTGAAAGAGTTTAAGGGAAAGAAAACTTGGCCAAGAATTTATCCTGGTTCACTCACTACCACTTGTGAGCTACGTCCAGTCCCAGGGCAAACCACCACTGGATTTCCACTAATCTTGCAAGATTACAAGTATTCTTTTCTATCAAGCCTCTTCAGGCTCTACCACAAGTATTGTTTCTTCAACCAAGCCTCTTCAGGCTCTATCACAAGTATTGTTTCTTCAACCAAGCCTCTTCAAGCTCTATCACAAGTATTGTTTCTTCAACCAAGCCTCTTCAGACTCTATCACAAGTATTGTTTCTTCAACCAAGCCTTTCCAGGCTCTCAGACATTTATCCAAGTGTAACCCAAGTATTCTTTCAGACAATAAGCCTCTCCAGGCTTGTAACCCAAACTGTTTTAAGATAAAAAACAGATAAAGTTCAGTCAACTATCTTCATATAATAGATTGAACTTATCAGAAGTGTACAAGTAACTGAGATTTACTCAGGATAAGCAAATAAGCAAATGTAGAGAGAATATCAGAGTATTTTTGCAGCTTTTACGCAGAGTAAGATTTCTTTGATAACTTTGCTTCACTTCACTTTTCTTTTTGCTTCAATCTGCATGGGCATATTTATAGTCTTCGAGAAAAATGTTGCCCGTTGTCAAATAGCATTAAATGCTTCATGAGACGTTGAGACACACGCTATCCAACACGTTCTGAGCAGTCTTAGGTGCAACAGGTCTGTGCACACAATGCTTTTGAGCAGGTACAGCAGCTTTGCAGACTTTCCTTAAAAATGCTAAACATTTGAACGAGGAGAGAAAGCAGCTCTGATTCTTATGCTGAAAAGGGTTAGACCATTGGGATGATCATTCTTCTTACATAGTAACGTTTTCACGGGTCAAACCTTAAGCTTGATACCTTCAGCCTTCAGATGCAAGGAGTGCTTCAGATGATCTTCAAGTCTTCAGATGATAAACACTCTTCAGATGAAGTTGATCTTTCATATGATCTTTTACATAGACAATATAATCTAAAACAGTGCAACATCCTGTGAGAGCATAGTATCATATAAATGCCTTTTATATTTTATATTTATTGTTCATTAAAACTTAAGAGAGTGAAACTCAAGATATTTTTAATTTCATATATTTAATCCTTTGAGACTCAACATTATCCTCCAAGGCAAGGACAATCATGGTTTTTCACTTTCAAGGCTTCTAATGAGCTTTTAATAACAACAAATGGGATCCATAGGTTCAAAAGGGGCTCACAAGTGGAAAATCATCAAGGTAGGCTAATATAGCTAGTAGCTCAATTATCAACAAAAATGCCTCAATCATCTCAATACATGCATGTGAACAAAGTTGCAAATCAAAGAGTCAAGTCAAGTTCTAGATCACAAGCAAACAAGAGTGTCACAAGAGAAAAAAAGAGAATGGCATAGAATGGTCCATCCACATTAAGGCTGAAAATCTCACCAAGGACAACTTTACCACAAAAGATTCAACCCAATAATTATCAAAACCAACTTATTCACCAAATTACAAGGAATCCAATCAACATAAATCAAGAAACCAATTATTCAAGAATGATGAAAATGCAAACTACCAATACAAATCCTAAAAATCCAATAAAAAACATGCCAAATGTATTTTTCTACTATCAAAAATCTGTTTTTGCTATCATAAAACGTACTGTCTGAAATTCTGTTGTAAACAGCAGTAGAAAAATGCACAATCAGCACCTTCAGACAATAAACAGTAAAATTCAGACAGCAGTAGTTACAGAATAGCTACGTATCAACTACCAACTTCAGAAAACAGCATATTTCAGCAAACAACAAACAGTAATTTTCAGACAGTTTTTTTCTGCAGAAACAGCAAATAATTTTTATATTTTTTATTTTTCTACAATCCTAAAAATTACTAACACAAATAAATATAATCCTAACCACATACTAATTCCTAAAATCAATTCTAAAGTCATAAAACTACAATTCTCCTCCCCAACACTTAAATCACACATTGTCCTCAATGTAAAAATAGTCAAATTAGAGAACAAGAGACATAGTACAATGAAAAAGTGGGGAAAGAGACTCCCTCATCATCCAACTTCCTCCTGGGAATGCTTGAATCATTTGGTACCACCTGTACCAGGCTCATCCAAGTGTTGTCTGAAATAAAATATGGAATAACGGTGTGCAGCAACTTGGTGAGCTCCCTTATTACTTGCAGCAAAGAGTTCTCATTCTGTTTATCCTCCACGCATGCATGTTCGAATGGTTAGACAGTGGCTTCTCCAATAATGGTGGTTGAACAATAGATGGGAGAAACATGGTAGTAGGAGGTAATTCTGCAACCTACACATCAATAAAGTCAGATTTATATGTAATTGCTGTAATCAAGCTTGTGCATTCTGACTCTGTTGAATCAGCAACTATTGTACCAACTCTAAGACCTGCAGAATCACTACCAATATTAACAAACTTGTCAATTTCAGCACATGCACTACACATAAAAGAACCAGCACATGAATCACAAGTGTAACCATTGCTGAAATCAGACAAGAATGGAAAATCAAGCACTCCTACAAACTCAGACAATTTTTTATCAACAACAGGTTCAACATGCAAATCATGATACAATACAGAATGGTCCTCAATAGGATCTAAACTCATAGCATGTGAATCCATAACATCTGCAATCATAGAATCTGAACACATTGCACCTGAAATCATAACATTTGGACTCATGGGATTTGAACTCATAGAATTTGAATCCATAGCATCTGAATCCTGTGATTGCATTTGATGCAAGGTAGTGGCCATTTTCCCAATCTGAATTTCCAGATTTTGAAATGTTGCTTCTGTTTTCTGCTGGAAATGCAAATTGTCAGTTTCCATTTGCCTTATCAACTCTTCCAGAGAAGGCTCACTCGTGGAAGGTGCAACATGCTGCAATGGTGGGGGATGGTATGGCCAGCTTGGCTCAGCAACCTGAAAATGAAACTGACTAGGCACATAAAGTTGTTGCTGAGGTGATATATAATTACCATAAATATCTACAGTATAAGATTGAGGAGAGAAATAATCTTCAGACTCATGCAAAGTAGGGCAGGAATCTGTGGGGTGCTCAGGTGATGTACAAATCCTACACAACTCCACATGTATCTGAGGTACTGCTAACTGATTGATCAAAGAAGCTAAATCATCCATCAACAGCATATGATGTCTCCTCCTCATGGACTCCCATAGGAACAATCATTGAGCTGCTTCTGGTACTATATTCTTGATTATTTGAAGTCATGCACTCAATGGGTTCTCTCAAAGTCAATTCAGCCATAATATTAAAATTAGAAGTAATAAAATCAAAATGAAAAGAAAAGGAAGAAACAAAAATAGAAGCAAAATACAAACAGAAACAGACTCACACAATCAATCAACAAACTACACACTAACCAACAAAGACTCACTATCACTTAACAAAAATATGCACAAATGTAATTCTAGGTTACCTAACTTTCCTATGATATACATGATTAGTTTCTGGATCAAATGGATATAGGGAACCTAAATTTGCTCTTGTCATACATCAAATGCACACAAAAATGCACAAAATGTGGTATACAACATGGCAGCATATGAAGGCAACCTATATCAAATGAGCAGAAACCAATAAAATGGATACATGAAAAACACTATATTAACATAGGAAACAACCACAAAAAATTGCAGATCAAAATTCAAAGCCTAAGTACCAAAACTACCTAAGGTAAGAAAGGAAAAATACACCAACAAAAACTTAAAAATTCTAGAAAAAATAGAAAACGACAATTTTTTGGATTTTCAGGGTCCCCCACCTAGCATAGCCGGGACAGGCACTCTAACTAGCTCGAGCTACCCCAAAATCATATAAAATATGTGAAATTCTAACACTCCTAGCTCAAGTTATGCCCAATTAAAGCTAACAGGTCAAAACAAGCCAGTGCAAAGTGTAATCTCGCAATCTGGAGCTATCTAATAGCAACTGGGGTATCTAAAATTCATTATTAACCTAAATAAATATGGAGACAAAAATTGACACAAAAAATCAACCTCTAACTATGTTAACTAAATAAGTCAGATTCTATATTAGAAAGTCAACAGAAAAGTCAATAGAATTGTTCAGCAAGTACCCTCAACATATGCAATTCACTCCAATTCTTACCAAATCAATTCTAAATTAATTACAATGACGTTAGAACACTAATATAAGACTAAACACACTACTTAAAAAGACTCAAACACATATTACAGGTTAAGGCTCATAAACTCAGTTTCAACAGCAAAATTGGTAAACGGAATTCTTACCAAAGAACTGAATTATGGAACCTTTCTCAAATATGCACAAACTGAATGTTAGTTGACCAAAAATAAAATATGAAAATTGACTCTAACCTTACAAACACCAAACAGACACATATTACACAAAACAGAATTGAAAAAATCAGAAACAAAAGTTCAGAAAGTTGCAAATAGAATTGAAAACTATAATCTGAAATTGAAATGAATTCCCCGGCAACGGCGCCAAATTTGATCGAGGCTGTACCCGATCAAATAATATGAATTAAGTGTAGTGAGGGTTAGATAACCCAAAGTCGTCTCTCAAGGAATTCAAAAGCAATTTCAGATTACAGATTTCAGAAAGAACTTCAGCAAGTTGGACTTCAGCAAGTTGAAATTATGCTGAAGTCCAACTTGCTGAAGTTATTTTACAAATGTTAAGCTATCCCAAGAAGGAACAGTAAACGGTGACTTGCGGTATATGATCTGGACAATCCTCCAAAGATGGAATCATGGAACCACTTTAATGTATCTGTTTATGATCAAATGGTAGAAAATGTAGCTGATGTTGGTTTAATCATGTGCTAATAACTAAAACATAAATGCAAATCAAAAGCTAATAGCTCCATAGCTAAAGTTCCACTTCTTAATGTAAGATAAGGATTGTCATGTCTTGAATCTCCAATATCCAAGTCCAAGGTACTTTATCCCTTATGCAATCCAGAGTTTGAGTGAACTGTTTCCTTTCTTAACATTTGACCCTACAAAACACTGAAGCCCCATAAAAGAATAGTTGAAATTGTATTAACATACAGTAGAAGAAATAGCAGGTATAATCCATATAAAAAATGAAATTGAGTCAAACAGCAAAATAGAAAATTAATTACCTTTGAAGATGAGAAAGAATACATTAAACCCACAAACAAATAACACATTTTTTTTATCTTTGACCAACTGCATACCAAGAGTTTTAGACCCATACAAATGCATATAACCTTCAAAATTTATAGAAATTAAAATGTCATAATATCCAAGGAATATTTATCTTAGCAGGAGAAAATGACGCATGTTCTAAAAAGATCACATCAATATTTATCTTACACAGTTTGAAGCTGGTGACCGTGTTCTGGATATGATTGATAAAAAGGTCCTCCGGCATGGGCGTGGGCGTAATCGAGTTGTGCCAGGGGCATGGTGCTCTGGCCGGAGCAGCTGGTGGATGGACGAGCAGACATAGCGGCCGGACGACAACGGGCAGACGCGGCGGTTGGACGGCGATGGGCAGACGTAACGGCCGGACAACGACGAGCAGACGCAGCAGCAGGACGGCGATAGGCAGACAACATCGGATGCGATGAGCAGAAGCTGCGGTCGAACACATTGAGCAGATGTTGCGGTGTTGTGGTGGAACGCGTTGATCTTTCTCATATCTGATGGTAGCGTTAGTTACAGTGACTAGAAAAATGGTTTATATTTTTTCTTTCAACCAAGTAGTGAATCAATCAAATTCCAATTTGAGAATGGCAAGATAAAGTCTGTGAAACGGTAAATCGTGAAACAAAGTGGAAAGGATTATATTTGCTCACGTGACTCACTTAAGTGAATAAATTAGAACCATCAGATTTAATTGGAATAAATGAGTAAGATTGAGTGTAAGATTAATTCACTTACATTAGTGTAAACGGATCCCTCCCCTACTATAATATATTAATTAATTAATTAATAACTAAAGATTCTAATATATACTATGATCATCAACTTAATTATCAAATATACTATAATCATTGCCAACGTCCGGGTTGATTCAAGTTGTCCATATTTGGTTCCCCTTAAACAAGGTCTCGGATTTGAGTCTTGTAGATGGAAAAAATATACTATGATTGAACTGTGCAATAAATGTGCATATAATCGTATATGCTATTAAATTTTACAATTTTAATTAGGGATGTCAACGGCGGGGCGGAGGCGGGTAATACACTATCTGTATATATACCCGCTAAGATTAACAGGTAGTGTGGGTAGCAGGTATTCACGGGTATCCATTAATATTTATTAATTTAAATTTTATAAAAAGAAAGAGATGAAATGTCATATAATATCTTTTAATAGCATATTATATTAATATTATATAATATAAATTACCATTATATTATCATTGCGGATTAATATATTAAAAATATCATTATAAAATAATATAAATAAATTTTATATCATCGTAAAATAATAATTTTTAATATTTTAATATATTTAATAGAAAATATATTTTAGTAAGTACTCGCGTGGCAGATAATATATATTATTTACCCCCACACATTTTTAAATACACGGGTATCCATGGGTATAATTTTTTTTTCCAATCCCTAATTATAATAATTTAAAATGCAACTACAACTAATAAAGAAATCTTTTTGTTTGGGAATCAACTTCCGTCTGACGTGGTTTGTAAAACGTGCATCAATTTATTCTTAATCATCGATTCTAGAATCAATTTTACTCAATTGTAAACCAAACAGACACTTATCAGTCACTTTAAATTTAGTGTCTTCATTAAATATATTTTTATTATACTATATACTTTATGAACTTTGTTTAAACCTTGGAGTTTGAATATTATGGTAATTGTATTTATTTGTTTTATATTATTACTTAATTACTTTATTATTTATATGTTTATTCTTTGGTCTTTTACTGAGAATTCTACAGGTATAACTGTAGGTTTAACCCTCGAGTCGGTGGTGGTGGTGGTGGTTAGGTAAAGTCCTAGCCTTGCATTGACTCAAGGATTCGAACCCTGGCCTTGCAAGTAAAGTTCGTCTAGATCACTGTTTATTTCCACTGTAACTAACTACTATTTAGTTTATGTTTATATTTACGGATTTGGCTCATCTAAAGTGTGAGGTTCATTTTAGGAGGTAAAGTAAATAATAAGAGTCTTTGATTGTAAATCAATTGCGGAGATTGTAATTATACAAGCACATGTACAATAAATTATGGTGCTATTTAAATCTCATCTATTAAGTTTTCAATTAATGGTCATTAGTGCTTACTTTATTCTCTAAAGGGAATCATTCATCTTAGAGGAGCTAAATCCATTACTTATATACATGTCATATACCATATTTTAATTTTCACAAATTGTTATACTTTTTTATTGGAAGCTTTCGATCATATTAGACTCTAACTAATTCAAGAAAATTTGACTGTCCCATTTAAAGATAAAGCTCTATTAGCACTTTTTTATTTTATTTTGAAGACTCAAAACTAAGAGCTCATTTAAGAGAAATTTAGAGCCTAATTGGTTTGGATTTTCATTTTGTATTTTCATTTTTTGTTTTTATTTTGTTCCTTGATTCTTAAAATTTATAAAGGAAAAACTGAAAATTTCTAATTTTTTCATTCTAAAATTTCAATAAATATAAAATAAAATGAAAACAAGAAATAAAAATACAAACCAAACGGACCTTAATTTCTCAAAACTTAGAAATATCAAAGTGTCATTTTTTTGTTTAAACCACATGTATCAATTATCATCCACGGAAGCAATCATCTAGCCGAGAACATCACATCATGGTGGGGCTAGCTCTTCCAACAAAGATTATTTTCATCACAAAACTCAAATTCGAAATCTTGTTTAAGGGAAATCGAACATGTACCACTAGCTAACCCTCATTTCTAGATGAAATATCTAAAGTCTAAACACAAAACAAAAAATGTGGAAAGGACTTAGTAGAATAAATGGTAAGTACAATTAGTTACATATATAAGTCTACGCCATGATCCATCATTAAGAAACAGAAATCCATGAAGACTCATAAGCTATAATCAATTTACCCATTCCGTGCACCTAAAACCATTGGAATATGGAATGGAAGAAGCATTATAGCAACAATGCCTTCAAATTTCATCCTGCTATCATTGTCAAGGTCTTTCACAATGCCAGAAGCATCATAGTATCTTGAACACATTTTTATTACCATCTCTGCTGCTTCTTTCCAGTGTGCATTAACTGTGTTGTCTGCTTTCCTTCTCAACAAAACCCCACTTCTTTTCTTCTTTGAGTTGAATGTCTCAACTTGAATGATAGAACAACTTTTTGTCAAGTTCTCCATATCCATGTTCAATTCCAAGACAACCCATGATAGGATTGGTTTTTCTGTGGGACTACCTGAAAACTCAAATTCAGAACCTGAATTAGACTTGTGCACACCACCAGTTGTGTTGAGAGCCACTCCTTCCTGGTTTTGTTCGACTCTTAACCAGTGTGGACTAATGGATCTTGGGTTTATTGGGCCTCCTTTTACTTGGGAATGGAGAGGGGTCAAGGAGCGTTTCGATGGGGCAGTGGCTAATGCTTCCTGGCAACTGTTTTTTCCAAATACAACTCTTTCTCATCTGCCTTCCTTCTGTTCAGATCATAATGCTATTTTGCTGGAAAATTTGCCCACTCCACGGCCTCAAAAGGTACACTCATTTAAATTTCTGGCAAGCTGGCTTGAGGATTCTTCTTTTCGAGACCTTGTTATGAATGCTTGGGATAGGGGTGCTGACTGGTTTGACGGTTTATGTACCTTCCAAGAGCATGCAATGGACTGGAATCATAATGTTTTTGGAAATATTTTCCAAAAGAAATATAGGGTGCAATCCAGAATAGAGGGAGTGCATAAACAGCTGAGTATGGGCCCTCATGGAGGTCTTGATAAATTGCATAAAAAGTTCTTTGAGGGGAATACCAATCAATTTTGAGACAAGAGGAGTCTTACTGGTATCACAAGGCGAGAAAAGATTGGCTTGCTTTTGATGATCTTAATACCTGTTTATTTCATATCAGTACGGTTGCTAAGAGAAGAAAGAATAGAATTATTTCTTTGACAACTGAGGAGGGTGCGGTGGTTACTGAAGAAGGGAGAGTAAAGGATCTAATAATTGACTTTTATAAGAATTTATATCATGAGGATCATTACCCTTGTTCTTGGCAGGGAGTGAATTTATTTCCAAAGCTTCCTAGAGAGGTCCTGGATGGTATCCATGCGCCTCCTTCTGATGTGGAAATTCATTCAGCTGTTTGTGATATGGGTCCCTGGAAGGCTCCTGACCCGGATGGTTTACATCCTATCTTTTTCCAAACTCAATGGGATATAGTGAGGCAACCAGTTTGTGATTTTGTGAAATCAGTTTTTGCTTCCCCCTCGAGAGTGGCCCAGGTAAATCAAACTCTTATCTCCCTTATTCCGAAGAGTGTTTGTGAAGCAATATCGCCCTATTAGTCTTTGTAATGTCATCTATAAAATATTGACAAAAATTTTGGTGACTAGAATGAGGGGTGCTATGGCCTCTCTTGTTCTTCCAAATCAATGCAATTTCATCCTTGGCCGCAATGGTACAGATAATGTTGTTATTGCTCAAGAAGTCTTTCACTCAATGAGGAATACTAAGTGCAAGGAAGGCTTCATGGCTAATAAAGTTGATCTCGAAAAAGCATATGACAGGTTATCTTGAAATTTTATTATTGATACACTCCAGGATATTGGTTTCTCTGACTCTCTCTACCAGTTGATTTTTCAGTGTATTTAAACAGGTTATCTTGGAATTTTATTATTGATACACTCCAGGATATTGGTTTCTCTGACTCTCTCTGCCAGTTGATTTTTCAGTGTATTTCAACTTGTTCTATGCAAGTACTTGTCAATGGTGAGTCATCTGATTCCTTTCTTCCTACTCGGGGCATTAGACAAGGGGGCTCTCTATCCCCTTATCTTTTTTGTTCTGTGTATGGAACGTCTGAGCCATTTGATTGAGGAAGCTAGATTACAGAAAAAATGGTCTCCTATTGTCCTTAGTCATGGGGGTCCTCCTATTACTCATCTCTTCTTTGCGGATGACCTTTTGCTTTTTGGGAAGGCTTCTATGTCTCAGCTTGATGTTATGTTGGAGTGTCTCAAAAGATTTTGTGAAGCTTCTGGAGAAAAGGTTAGGATTGATAAAACTAGACTCTTTGTTTCCAAAAACGTCCACTCTTCTAGAGCTATGGAGTTTTGTCAGTATTTGGGTTTTAGCCTCTCTTCAGATTTGGGTAAATACCTGGGCATCCCTATTTTACATTCTAGGCAGAGGAAGAAAACTTATACTCATTTGTTGGATCATGTAAAAGGTAAGCTTAGTTTCTGGAAGGTTGACTCTTCGGATTTTGCTGGGCGTATAACTCTTGCTCAGACAGTTTTAGAAGCTATCCCCACATATACAATGCAGACTACTTTACTGCCTAAGAGTGTGTGCCATGATATTGAGAGGAGATGTCGTCAATTTGTTTGGGGTGACAATGATCAGAGGCGGAGTTGGCATTCTGTTGCGTAGGAGGATTTCACTCTCCCTAAATCATTGGGTGGTTGGGGTTTTAAAAACTTACACCATTTCAATAAGGCTATGATTATGAAGCTTTGTTGGGGTATCATTCATAGGTCAATTGATTTATGGGTTAGAGTTTTGCACAGTAAATATAAATGTGGTGATTCTTACCTTCCAAATATTTCCATGAGAGCTAATTCTTCCAATGTTTGGCGTGTTGTCCTTTCCACCAGGAAGGATTTTACTCAGGGCCTAAAATGGGTGATTGGTGATGGTAGGAGTATTTCTTTTTGGTTTGATAGGTGGCTTCCCTCCATCATTGGAGATGTAGTTCTTGGAGAAATTCCTACTGGGGTAACTGACCTCTCTGTTGCGGACTTAATTACTGAAAATGGTGTGTGGGATTTTAGGAGCATTGATCACTTGCTGCCTTCGGAAGTTAAGAGTGAAATATTGGCAATGCTTCCTTCTCATAATAACATTGGGGAAGATAAAGTTGGTTGGAGACTTACAGGGGACGGTTTATTTTCAACACGGACAGCTTATGATATGATTGAAAATATCAATAGAGATGTTCCAGCTACAAATGTTTGGAAGAAACTTTGGCGCATTAAGGCTCCCCATCGTGTCAGTAGTTTTATTTGGTTGGTCCTTAAGGATGGGTTGAAAACCAATGAGAAGTAGGTTGGTGTAATATAGCTGAATCTGCGCTTTGTCCCATCTGCCATAGGTGTGATGAATCCACGTTACATGTGCTGCGAGATTGTGACTTTGCGAAGAAAATTTGGGACCAGCTGCTGGGTCATACTAGCTTCGGATGGAATTTAGAGGATAGCTGGAGCTGGATTGAAGGAAACTTGACCGTGTCAGGGGATGCACTTGGACGTCATTGGCCTTCCCTCTTTGCTATTACATGCTGGTACATTTGGAAATGTAGAAACGAAATTGTGTGTCAGGTTTCTAGCCCTCAAATCTCGGTGACAGTTTATAAAATTATGGCCATGTTTCGTGATTCTTCAAATGTTGTTCCGGACAAGTCAACCTTGCCTAGTCAGAAGCGTGACGTCCTTGTGGGTTGGAAGCCACCTCGTAGTGGGTGGTGTAAATTTAATACGGACGACTCAGTAAAATCAAATGGGAATCTTGTAGCTTGTGGTGGTGTGTTGCCGGACTCGATCATTTAGGCAGATGGCTTGTTGGCTTTAAACATAATCTTGGGTCTTCTACTGTTCTCAATTCTGAATTGAGAGGTATTCTTACTGCTCTAGAAGTAGCTTGGGATTTTGGTGTTTGTAATCTTATTATTGAGAGTGACGCTACCGTGGTTGTGAAGCTTATCAAGGAGGGAGTCTCTTCCAATCATCCATACTCTACAGTCATTCAGAGAATTTATCTGCTTTTAAAGAAAGACTAGGAGGTACTTATATCTCATGTTTGTAGAGAAGCAAATTCTGTTACGGATAGTATTGCTAATGCCGCTCATTTTGAGACTATTGGGGTCCATGTCATGACATTGCCTCCTATCCATGTTCATGCTTGTCTATTTTTTTATTTTACTGGGTGTTCTGTCCATAGGCTAGTTCCTATGTAATTTTGGCTTTTAAGCCTCCTTTTATCCAAAAAAAATAAAAGATAAATCTCTATTAGAACTTTTTTTTATTTAGAAGACTCAAACCCAAGAACTTATTTAAGGGAGTTTGGTTTGGATTTTCATTTCGTATTTTCATTTCTTGTCTTCATTCTGTTTTCAACATTTCCAGTTTTTTCTTCGTAAAATTTCAATAAATAGAAAACAGAATTAAAACAGGAAATCAAAATGCAAACCAAACGGACCCTTAATTTCTCAGAACTTAGAAATAACAAAGTGTTATATTTTTTTTTTGTTTAAATCACATGTATCCTCCACGGAGGGAATATTTGAGACGGGAACATCACATCACGGTGGGGCTAGCTCTTCCACCAGGGATTATTTTCATTCACAAGACTCGAACTCGAGACTTTGTTTAAGAAAAATCAAGCATGTACCACTAACCAACCCTTGTTTCTAGATGCACTATATCTAAAGTCTAAACACAAAACAAAATGTGGAAAGGACTTAGTAGAATAAATGGTAAGTACAATTAGTTACATATATAAGTCTATGCCATGATCCATCATTAAGAAACAAAAATCCATGAATACTCATAAGCCATAATCAACTTACCCATTCCGTGCACCTAAAACCACTGGAATATGGAATGGAAGAAGCATTATAGCAACATTAATTTTGTCGTTTTCTAGCAAGCCAATTGGTTAATTTTGCTCACTGCTTGAGCTTGATGAAGAGATTGGTTCAGCTTCACAAGTGCAGTTAGTTGAAGATGTGATTGGTTTAGCCAGGTAGGTGGGCTTGTCATCCCCTGCCATGATCACAAGTATGTTGGGCTCAGAGTCAATCTCTACATTGTTGGGCATTGCCTGTTTGGTGTCTTCATCTTCTGCTGATGACTGAGAATCATTCTTTCTATTGGAGCAGAGAAGGATCAACAATGCCACAAAAATAAAAACCAGCAACAGAGCTAAGCTCCCAAAGAGGTAAGGAATTGGAGACCTCCATATTCCAACCCCACTGGCTGATGATGAACTGTTAATTGGCCTCATCTTTCCTCAATCTCTCTCTATGATTAATATTGGTGCAATTGCAGTGAAGTGGTGTGGTGTGGTACCGGAATTTATAGTAGAATTGACACATTTTGATTTACAGAAGTACCCTTTTGGCATTGAGGAAGATTCCATTTTATACTTGGCCAGATGCTACATGCGAATGTCAAAAGTGCAAACTAGTAATGATTTCGGATCTCAAAAAGTGCCTAATGAGATCGATAAGCACTAACAAATTGTAATTAATTCCTCCTGTTTTAAAAAATTAACAGATTAAATATTGCTAATTTTTAGCTGAAATCAACACTTTGATGTTTGTTGCCTATAAAATTTCAGTTTCTAGTTTACCAAACAACATGCAGGTCTAAAATTTTTGTTTAGTATGCAAAAAGCAATAGCTTCTTTAGCCAAAATATGGGAAGATGCATATAAGGAGCTTCTCATCTCTAGGAGTCTCTACCTATAAGGTGAATGGAAATGATAGATATCAACCTTCCCTCTGTTTGTCCCCCTTTAGTAAATACACAAACACAAGATATTTGCCTTATTGCCTAACTCCAAAATCTGTTTCTAACTTAACAAAATCTGGTGAATCTAGAGAGGCAAAAGCATAATATCTTTCTGTTGTGTAATGCAATTGAATTGAAAATTACTAGTTGTAGTTGACGTACCTCACAAAAATCTCTACTGTATTCCTTTTTCTCTCATTCACATGATTATAAACCGCTAGAGGTTGCTGTACCGTGTCTATGTGCCACCTATTCAGTCACAACCTCAATTTGAAGTTATTAAAAAATACTTTCGATCTCTTAGTAAAACATGTAAATGATGTAATGAAGGCAATGGTTTTTCTATTTTGTGAATAGCACACTTCTTTGTTTTTGGATGCAAAGTGAATAGATACTCTAAAAGTGATACAGCCATGGCAGTTCCGATGTGCCAGTTACATAATAGAGCTATAGAGTTTATCATTTATGTGTCTTCGTGGTTAAAATGACTTGGTGTTATCAAATTTATAAATTGAAAGGTTTCAACCCAACATTCATGTGTTTTCCTATTCTCCATTTTTCTCTCTTTTTCCTCTTTTTCATTGGAAGGTCTCAACTCCAATAACATTATTTTTGTGCACCGATGGCATCATAAAAAAATTAATGGGAAAGTGGTATATATACATCCCTGCATATATATTGTTTTTTCGTGAAGGGACTTTAGAATTAAATTTGTTGATTAGCATTTAATTTTACTATATGATATGTATAAGAAGTTGATTTCAATTTTCAACTCACTGGTGATAAACAATTTCTGCAATTGTTGATTAAGTAGAAGTCTTATAATATATCATGTAATATATATTGTTCAGATATAGTTATTCAATGAAGTGATACAAATACCAAAGCCACTAAAATTGAAACCAAGGTAGTTTGTATCAGATTATGAGTTTTGATTTATTGAAATATTTTTCAAGTCATGACTCTCAATAAAACACATTATTCAAATTTAATTTTAATAAAAGAATATGTATTACAATCAATTACAGTAAATAAGATAAAAATTAAAGAATGTATATCACACAAGATATCACCCCCACCCTATATGTCAGTCTACATCATTTCTTCATCTTACTCAAAAAACTGAATAATGGTGTATCTGGGACAGGTATCAACTTCACAGCCCAACCAATTGGCCAGGAAATTGCAGCAAGGCCAATACAAACAGCCCATTGCCACCAATTTAACCTCTCTGTATCAGCAAACTTCTTGAGAAACTCCACCATCACCACCTGAAGGATTAATGTCATACCAATAATTCCCAAAAACAACTTGCTCCTGTGAATGCCTTTGAAAACATTCTTCTTCTCCATCTTCCTTGCATTGAACTCATTGAACACTTGGCAGAGAACAAATGTATTGAAAATCAATGTGTCATTTACCCCTGATGTCACACCAAAGATAGACTCACCTTTGAATTGAAGAGTCAGCAAAACTGCTATCTGGTATAAAGCTTGAGCTAACAGATTCCTCCACATGATGTTAGTGATAAGAGGTTTGGTTCTACCTACTGGTGGTTTGTCCATCAAGTCCATGGTAGGTTTCTCTGTTGCAAGAGCTAAAGCACCCAATGTGTCCATGATCAAGTTCACCCATAATAATTGCACTGCTGTAAGTGGCACTTCCCCTGCTGACACTGCTGCTACAAAGTTGATTGCAAGTGCAGCAACATTCACTGTCAACTGAAATTGAATGAACTTCTGGATGTTGTTATAGACACACCTTCCCCACCTCAAAACTGTGACTACAGATGCAAAATTGTCATCCAATATAACAATATCTGAGCTCTCTTTAGCCACTTCAGTACCTTGGATTCCCATAGAAAGTCCTATATCAGCTTCCTTGAGTGCTGGTGCATCATTTGTGCCATCCCCAGTGACAGCAACTACATGGCCTTTCTGTTTTAAACATTGAACCATTAGAAGTTTATCAAAAGGAGAGGATCTAGCCATCACACAGATTTTGTCCACTTTCTCTAATCTCTCTTCATGTGTGTAGTTACGAAATTCCTCTCCTTCAACCACTGTTCCATTTGTGTCCTGATTAGGCCTAAGTATGCCACATTCAGTTGCTATAGCTTTTGCAGTGAAAACATTGTCACCTGTTATCATTTTGACATTCACACCAGCATGTCGGCAAGCTTCTACAGCTTTCTTCACCCCTGGACGACATGGATCCTTAATACCAACAAGTCCTAACAGAGTTAGACCATTGTCTTTTACCACTATGTTGTCTTCTTCATCTCCATGCTCTTCTCCTGCAAGTTCTACATGTGCCAAAGCAATACAACGAAGACTACTAGCTGCCATACCTTGAATAATGCCTTCAAATTTCAGCCTGCTATCATTGTCAAGATCTTTCACAATGCCAGAAGCATCATAGTATCTTGAACACATCTTTAGTACCATCTCTGCTGCTCCTTTCCAGTGTGCATTAACTGTGTTGTCTGCTTTCCTTCTCAACAAAACCCCACTTCTTTTCTTCTTTGAGTTGAATGTCTCAACTTGAATGATAGAACAGCTTTTTGTCAAGTTCTCCATATCCATGTTCAATTCCAAGACAGCCCATGATAGGATTGCTTTTTCTGTGGGACTACCTGAAAACTCAAATTCAGAACCTGAATTAGACTTGTGCACACCACCAGTTGTGTTGAGAGCCACTCCTTCCTGGATCAGTTGAAGAACAAATGGAGCAACCATTGAGTAGGCACCCTCTGCCACAGGTTCTAGGCCAAGCCAAAACTTGGTCACCTTCATCTGGTTCAATGTGAGTGTGCCTGTTTTATCAGTACAAATAGTGGTAGCAGACCCCATAGTCTCACATGCAGAGAGCTTCCTCACCATTGCTTGATCAGCCATCATTTTCTTCATTGAATAAGCCAAGGTCAGAGTCACAGCTAATGGAAGACCCTCAGGGATTGCAACAACAACAATAGTAACTGCATCAGCAACAATTCCCACAACTGCATTCATGATATCATCAAACTTAGTCTTGCTCCCATTGAACTCTTTAACCCCATTCTCATCCTTTGTGTTCCCTGTGAAGTAACGAACCAACAAAACAACAAGAACAAGAAAAGCCACAATCAAACCAACCTTCCCAATAGATGATGTAAGCTTGTTCAGCCTTGATTGCAAAGGAGTTTCCTCATCAATATCACGGCTTATTGAACTCATCATTTCACCCCATGTTGTGTTCATACCAACTGAAGTAACAAGCATCTTAGCATACCCATCAGCAACCTTTGTACCAGAGAACAAGAAAGGATGATGGTTCCTATTAATCTCAACATGATCACTCTCCCCTGTCATGCTTGATTCATCCACTCTCAATGAATGTCCATCTATGAATAATCCATCAGCAGGGACTTGATCTCCAATCTTCAAACAAACAACATCACCAACCACAATTTCAAAGATTGAGATTTGTTGGCGACGCCCACTTCTCACAACATCAATTTGTATATCACTGCTAACTTGAGACAACTTATCAAATTGTCTGTTCTGCCTGAAGTTGCTTATAGAAGACATGGAAATAACAATAAACACAGCTAGAAAAATGCTGCCACCATCATACCAACCTTCTTTGAGTCCATGCTCCTTGATGCCAAAGCCAAGGGAAAGAGCTGCACAAACCAAAAGGATGAGAATTGTGACATCCTTAAAAGCTTCCACCACGAAATGAAAGAAGCCTTTGGAAGGGGGTTTGTTGTAAGTGTTGGAACCAAACACTTGTTGTCTACGTGAAATTCCTTCAGCATCATCACCTCTGATACCAAACTCAACGTTGGTTTCAAGGGCTGAAGCCACCCCTTCAATCCCACCATATCTCTGAAGGCTGTGAACGTTTTTATCTTTGACAATCTCGGTGAGACCCGCTTGATCAATAGCGAAGGATTGGTGTGAATTGAAATCAATGACAGTGAAAGGTAGAGAAGGTTTTTCTGGAATGTTGTTTTTGTTGAGAGTGAAGTGTGACATCAGGGCTCGGGAACAATAGATGGTCATGAAGGCAGAGTGCCATCTTTTATTGGATGCACTAATGGTGCTTGGCGCATTGAGTAGTGTCTCAATGCGCTCCAAGTTGGTGAGCAAGGTCATTGACATGGTTTCAATAACAAAGTAATTAGCAACCAAACGTAGGCTGAGATGGTGTGAGATGAGTAATTTTAAATATGACTAAACTTCGAACAGGATTATCTTGATAATAGCGCAGGAAAATCTCGAGAGAGCAAAATTTATAAGGACACTTTCACCAAAACAATATCAGCAATAGCAATAAGAGAAGCAACACAAAATATCTGGGACGTGCGGCAATGAATTGAGTGATCGAAATTCAAAAGTGCTGTTTTTTGACACAATTTGATTCGGAGGAAAGAGTGAGCTGCAATGGCCAATGCTTCTTGCCTAAAACTGATGTAAATCGGTGTGGAGTCCAAATAATGGATACACTTTGGTTTTTTAATTTGGTTATGGATGCAAAGTGTGACATATATTATATATACTGCCATAGGTAGATACCGCCATAGATGGGAATAATAATGCGTGTTACGCGCTTACGATAATTAAAGATGGAGATTTCTTAGCATTCAAGAAGTATATATGATCAATTTTCATGAGTTAGTTCATACTGTTTGTTTATACCACCTTTACGTCGGTTATGTATGAGATTGAGGATTTAAATATCAATTTGCATTTTGTGTAGTTTGTAGATGGCTGGTCGAAGGAACCAGGACGCTGCGAGGAAGCTGTGTATGCTTTTGATAACAGATAGCAAGATTCGAAACCGACGAAGGTAAGCCGCACCCACGCTTTCGCCACGTCAGCGTTCTTCCTAAGAGTTAAGATATACTTTCAAGATTTTGCATTAATCTTCTGATCATGCCAAATATTGGTATATGACAAATTTGAAAAAGATGCAGAAAATTCATTAATGATTAAATCTTTTTAATAATATTCATTTTTCCTGCTGATTTTAACTATATATTTTTAATTGTTGTAGAAAAAACTATTGATGTCAGAATAATAAATTGATTTCGCGCATTACTTTTAAAATTTTTCATTCTCCTTTTAAAAGGTTGGCCTCATAGTCATAGACACATTCTTTTTTAGCAAAAGAAAAATATAACACGTAAAATAAGAAAAATAAAATAACTAATCACAGAGTTGGATACAACTTTTATGAGTAAAATATTTTATGCAATTACATACATAAGGATCGAATTTGAAACCCTGGGTTAAACATTCTCTTACCCGTAGTATTTAGTCAAATACAAAACCCGCCTCCTGTTCCACTTAATTTGCCAAGATCAACCCGATATTATTTAAAAATAAAGTGGAGTATGAATTAAATTGTTATTAAGTGGAATATCACTGTTTTTTATTTTTATTTTGTTCCATGTATGTGCGTATTCGTGACTCCGTACTCCGTTGTTTTGACTGTACTTTTATTTTCTTATTTGCCGCAAAAGGCCGCGAAGATATGTCCTTGAGCCTAGAAAATTAATGAGCAACTTTTGTCAAATTTCGTTGAGCTGATTCAACGAGACGCGTAGAATGTCCTTAAAACTTCATGATATGAGATCATGTAATTAAAATGGATAATGTTGAATATAGGAATTGAAAAAAAATGATAAAATGAAACCCATGGCATTTTTGTAATTTAATAGTCTCTTGTTTAGAATAAAATTAGTAAATTTATAAAGTAACTAACTAATACTCTTAACTATAATTTTAATGTTTTGGATTAATTCCTAAAAAGGGGTTGCTTTAAATTATTTTCATTCTATTGTGACGTTTAGCAAAGAAAATATATATTTATGAAAATATTACTTTGGCAACTATTTGTTGTTACGTACAAGTCAAATCATAAAATAAATAGTCATTTTGGGTCATTTAAAGATCTTGCAAGAAATTGCTTAGCAAAAAGCTATAGGTATTGATTAGAAGTTCTTATAATAAGTGCTTAGCAAGAGAGGCAAAAATCCCATACAATTCACAATGAAACATGTATGTAACGGATTTTAAATTTCATCGTTGAGAAACACCATTTAATAGTATTTTATCTCCTGTAATACATGAAAAATATATCTATTTAATTTTATGTAATTTATATCTTTATATATATATATACACATATTTAATAATAAATATAATAAATATAAAATATAGGTTGAATTGAAAATGAATAATTTAAATCAGGATTAAACATGTTTTTTAATCCCTGAATGTATATGTGATTTGTGTTTTATTATTTATAATTCAAAATCGGTAGTTTTGGTAACTTAAAAATATAAAATTTATCAATTTAGTTCTTATTGTATCATTTTCCTATAGATTTTTCTACCGATTTTCATATGAATTTTTTCAAAAAAGTGAAAATATTTTCCTTTTTAATCTTTATCGATAAAAATTTACAAGAAAATCCATAGAAAAATCTACAATAAAACCATACGATAAGGATTAAAATTGTGTATTTTAAATTTTTGAGAAATAATATTTTGAATTATAGGGGCTAAAGGTAAATCTTATTTATATTTTAGGGATAAAAAATATATTTAACCCTTTAAATTATATATATAAATAAATACTATTATAGTATAATTAATTTGAATCATATACATAGTTTGAATTTAATATGTAAATATTAAGAAATAATTAGTTTGAAGTAGGGATTTATGTTGAATGTATGTATTAAAAGATAATTGTTTTATCCATAAAAAATAATAATTGTTTTGAATTTAAATTATCAATTCATAAAAATTGAACAATTATTCCAAACATACTATTCAATTAGTAATATTTTATATAATTTTAAAAATATCATATTATTTTATATAGTTTAAATTTTGAAATACTAATCAATAATCATGTTATTCAAAATTTTAAATTTGATATTTGTTATTATAATTATTAATTGAGGGTTATATACAATAAAATGATAATAATAAGAATTTAAATTTGAATTAATAAAGATTTGGAATAAGAAAAAAATATAGTGAAACCTCTATAAATTAATAATGTCGGGAAAATGTAATTTTATTAATTTAAAGAGGTATTAATTAATTGATAAATTAATAATTTATTAATTTAAAGAGATCTTTTCCGATTCAATGAACCTACATTATTCTTCATGAATAAAACATATGTACATTGTATTGACTAATTGAATGATGTTCATGTACAATGTGACTAATTAAATATATGATACATCCCCCTAAAAAAACAAAGTTCATTGTATTGTAGTATTTAGTACTAGCTAAAACTTAATGATATATACATGTTCAAAGGTCCAAAGTTTAGAAGAAATTGTAGCTAGTGTTGTTGAAAATCCTATTGAGGATGAAACTGAAGATGATACAATGCCTTTGCAACCAATTACACGGAAGGAAGCACTCATAGTGGCAACAACTCTTCGCAATTTTTTGTTGCAGTATGAGAACGCAACAACGAAGCTTTTGGATGCACTAAGGAAAGTTAGAGAAGAAATACAACTAGATTGAAATTTTAAGAAGAAGCAAACAACAATAGAATCATATTTTACTATCCTAGTTATATTTGTAATTTTATAAAATGATTAATTTATAATATTGAAGAGACCATAAATATATAAGGGTCTTTCGGAAAATTATTATCTTATTAATTTATCGAAATTATTATTTTAGACCTTGGGGCTAAGTTAGGACAGAGGAAAATTATTATTTTAGAGAGGTTATTAATTTATCGAGTATTAATTTATAGATGTTCTACGATAGGTTAAGAATTAGAATTATAAATATTTTGATTTTGAAATATTAGCCTTTCAAGAGATCGATTGAAAGGGATCGATTTAAAAGAATGTTAAAAAACTTTGTAATAGAATAGGTTAAATATGTTTTTAGTTTTTGAAATTTGACTCGAATTTGGTTTTAGTCCTTAAACTTTAAAACAGTTGATTTGGTCCCTCATGTTCTAAACTCATGTAACTTTAGTCTCTCCCCTTAACACCGTTAACTTTCACGCTGACGTGATAAACAGATTTCTGTGTCAACTTGTCCAATCAGCTTTAATAAATATGATGTGGCAATATAATTGAATAACACCTCAACTTATCCGGTCAGATTTTGTTTAGGGTTTTATTAAATTAAAACAAAATCATCCACACATGTTATTCAATAAAATCCTAAATGAAATATGATTGGATGAGCTGAGGTGTTATTCAATTGTCATATTTTGTTCATTAAAACTTAATTACCAGACAAGTTGACACAAAGATATGTTTATCATGTCAGTGTCAAAGGTAATTGTGTTAAAGGGATGAAATAAAGTTACATGATTTTAGAACATGAAGGACACAAACCAACAGTTTTAAAGTTTAAGGACTAAAACCAAATTCGGATCAAACTTCAGGGATTAAAAATTACCTATATAACCCTAATAGAAATGTGTGAAAGACACATAAATATACTCAATAAAATTTTGAGAAAATAAAAGGCTATTTAAGGGACGATCACATTTAATAGGATGAAATTAGTTAAATTTAACGTATATTTTAGACCACCATAAATTCACACTTAAGTACTTACATTAGTTCGAAGGGAGCAATGCATAAATAAAATGAGTGTTGAGATTATAAGTTAAATACAGTACTTTATAAATTTAAACATTATTGAGTAATATGATTATTATAATTTGTGTAGCTTTCTTGTATTTTTAAATTTATTTATTCACTTGAAACAATATAAAATTGTAAGGATAAGATCAAGATTTGCTTACCGTTAATATATAAAAGGATCTCTACTATGTCACGTAATAGTTGAAATTTAAAGACTAATTTGAAATTATGAAGTTAACGTTGATTCTAAAAGGATATAAATTAAGTTTAAGGTAATTTTATATATTTTTTCTTTACATTTTAATGATAAATATAAAAATGTCTCATATTTTTACTTTATTTCACATTTTAAAAATATTTATATAATAATAAAAACATTTTTATTATTTTAGAATTTCTTATATTAATCTTTAAAAATTGAAAAAAAATGTAAAAGTAATATAATGATTTTATAATTATTAGTGACAATAGAAAATAAAAATACAAACATCTTTACTTTATTTTGAGAAAATATTTTTTATTTTCATTTCTTTTTTTTAGTTTTAATTATAAAAAATATCAATTTATTTTTTTAATTCATTTTTTATTTCAAAATTTATACATGAGTTAAACAAATAAATCAATACAAAATTATTTTGGATTTATTTTTACTATTTTCTGTATAAAACTTTAAAAATAAAAATATAATAATTTTTTTTATTATCAAAATTAAAATTAATTTAATAATTAGAATTAAAAATAGAAAATGAAAATAGAAAATATTTTTGAAAAAAAAAAGTTAAATGATTTCAACGTCTCATTTCTAATGGCTATCAAGATTACGCAACTCTTTTGACAACCAGCTCGGTTCATCAGTTGAACTTAGAATTAGCCCTGTCGCCTCTTTTATCGCCTCATAGTCATAGTGACAGATATTTAAAATAATATTACAGATATATGTATCTGTGATCTTATCCCAACAAAATTGAATGCGTGTGCTGATTTGCAGGGGTCCATGGGTAGCGTGTATACTCCCCCTTATGCGTGGAGGTGATTGCCCCAATTGTGTTCTCACTGCAGATTTTGAAATTGAAGCATAAAGATAGAAATATATCAAGGATTCATTGGCCATGCTAGCAAATTTATTCGGTATTTGACGGCGTTGCCAATAGCCAAGTGGCAGCAATCATAATGCACAATAAACAACCTAGTGTCTATATATGTTTATACATCATTGTCAAACTCAATGTGGAACCTGTAGTTAATGTATAGTGGAATTAATTGAAATGGAGCTACACGCCTGTCTCCCACCACTGATGGGGACTATGTGGAGCTGTAAACCTTTTTAATTTTTTCAGCTTGGACTAATATGATCTCTCAGAAATATTAGAACCAAATCTAAGAACAGCTATTTGTTCAACGGCAATGTTGAAATTGTTTTGGTTGTGCCATTATTAGCAGTGCCAAATATACACACACTTTCGAGACGCCACGCCTTGTGAACTTTCTTGGGAAAATCAGATAAAAAAAGGAAAACATTCTTTCTTTGAAGATACACGACAACATAATTAAACAGCACGTATAAACCAAATTGGTTGGCTAATCAACCATTACTCTCCTATACAGCATTAAAATATCGACAGAGAAATCGTCCGCAACAAAAAACGATACCTAGACAGAACGAAATATCGGAGTGGCTGAAATTCACGCGTCTCGGCCGCAACGGAACAGTGTTGCAGCCGCAACAGTGTCGGAAAACGCCGCTTTTTTTCGTGAAAAGAAGAAAACTCTCAAAATCCCATTTTCTCCACCCTGTATCAAGCTCTGAAAATCGTGGCTTGTGCTTGTGTTCATCTTGGTAGTAGCTTATGCTTGTGTTGCAGTGGATTGTGGTTGTCGCCTTGCCGACAACTTGAAATTCGAGAAAGGAGAGGGAGAAAGTGAGGATGAGGAAGCACTGCGAGAAGGGACGAAGGTGAGGAAAGAATTAAAAATGGAAATGGTCGGCAATCAGAGACGTGAGAGGAAGTAAGGCAGGGGTAGGGGAATTAGGTGTTGTGTTTCGTGTGTTAGGTGGGGTTGTGGTGGCTTAGTGTGATAAGGGGTTGAGGGAGTACGATTTGGTGTTGTAGTGTGTAGCAATGATGTGAAAACCGGACCGGACCGGCCGATTCGACCGGTCCGACCGGGAACCGGCTTGGTGACCAGTCCATTCAACTGAAAAAAATCGGAGGATCTCAGAACCGGTAAGAACCGATCAAGAACCGGTGAAAACCGATAAAAAATCGATGTCAGAAAAACCGGTTGAACCGGTTCTTTTCAAAAAAATTCAAAATTTTTTATTTTTTTATTTATTTTAAAATAAATAAAGACATATATTTAAGAATTACACATAAATATTTATTATTTTACTAATTATTATTAATTTTTTTGTCTTATAAACCTTATAATAAGGCTATTTATATTGATTTACAAGTTTATATATCTTAATTTCTTATAATTTTGTATTATTTTATTAATTAAAATGTTATATAATATTAAATATATATATATATTTAATTAAAACCGGTTCAACCACGGTTCGACCACGGTTGAACCATTGAACCGTGAACCGGTGCCTTCACCGGTTCAATTACCGGTCCGATTTTTAAAACATTGGTGTGTAGTGTATTGTTATGAGTCTTTTTTTTTATATAAGCCGTAAAAAAATAAAAATCTAAATTGAAATTTGTGTGGGAAATGTGAGTGGGAAAATTTTAAGTGGGAAAAATTAGTAATTAAATTAATTTTTGGGTGAAGGTAATTGAAGGATGAGATGGAAAAATATAGGACAAAATTTTGTTAAATATATTAGTAGCTATTAATTTATTCATATTTATATATTTTTACGTAATTGTTTTGGATATCTCATAATAATTGAAAAACTATTGATTATAAATCAGTGTAGATTGTATAATAATATAAATAAACTTAATCTAATTTTGTACAAAGTTGTGTGTGATTCACAGCGCAACGGCTGCAATCTTAATTGCATCAACCCCTATATCCATAACTGTGAAGACTGTAACGCAACTGCAACTGTGACCGTGACCGATATTTAGAACCTTGCTCCTATAAATTAAGGGTGAATATATATATATATGGGCATGATAAATTATATGAGATGTGAAATTTGTAGAGTTATAAACACTATTTGATATCTTTTTATAAAATATGAATTTAGTCAATTTAATCGTTGAAGTGTGTGTATATATATATATAGACAGATGTGTGGGGATTAAGTTGGAGTAATTCTTGGTAAAATGACAAAATTATTTCGTTTGATAATTTTTTATAAACATTAAATTTTATCAATCCAACTATATATCATATTGAAAGATTTCATTAAGTAAATTAAACCTAAATTTTTTTATAAAATTTAAAAATCATTGACCGTGGGAACATGTAAAACAAAGGTGAGATGAAGAGGAGGAGAATGAGTAGGTCAGGTATTATATATAGTAGAACCAATATGTGTAATAGGTAAACTCTTACCATTTGCAACATGGAGCTAATGATCAGTGTCAGTATAATCATTCGATTCTTGATAGACGGGTTGGATAGATATATCACCAATGATATGATGAGAAGCTCTCGAGTCTAATAACTAAGTGAGTGGAGATGGAGCAGGACGAGTTTGTGTTGCCAAATGAGTGGGTTTTTTTTTTTGGATACCTAGTGATCTTGTAACAATTTTTTGCATTAATTGTGACCTTTTTTCTCACAAAACTTACATTCTACTAAGGTGTCTAAGGGAGATCTTTTCTTAACAGATGGATGGACACCATTTAAGGGATGCTTGCCATGACCATGATTGGTGTGATGATTGGAAAATTTTGCAGCAATTGGAGCACGTGAAGTAAGACGCTCTTCACACTGGAGAAAAATCTCAAAATCAATCAGTTTGTCATAAAGGTCATCAAATGCAATGGGAGAGTCACGAGCACAGATAAAAGAGAGGAACTCACGAAAAGATGGACCAAGGTCGTTAAAGTCATGAATTACAAGATCCAAGTCATCAATGGGATAGGCAATGAGGATCAATTCATCACCAATATTACGAATAGATCGAAAATAGTCACTCACACACTACGCCAATTTTAGGATATTAGAGCACTGACTTTAGGGTGCTCTCGTGTTGGTTAGTGCCCAAAATGATCGTTTTAAATTCAGGGCGCTTAAAATTTGGGCGGGAGCGCCCTTACAGGTAAAATTGAGGGCGCTCCATCTGCGCGCCCTTGTTATCAATGTTAGTTTTTATTTTTTTTAAAGTTGAGGGCGCTCCAGGGAGCGCCCTCGTTCCCAGCATGATTTTTTTTTTTTGTTTTTTTAAATTCTATGGAATTGAGGGCGTTCTTAGGAGCGCCCTCTTTCCCAGCATGATTTTTTTTTTTAAATTCTATGGAACCCTCTTTTATTTTTTTTTTATTTTTACAGCCCTCGTTCCTAGCATGAATTTTTTTTTTTAAATTCTCTGGGCGCTCCATAAGAGCGCCCTCCTTGATACTTAAATTAGGGACATTGCAGTTTATTTTCACTTCTCATCCCGCGTCTCTCACGTTTCCTTTACCCGTGTCGTCTTCGTTCTCATCCTCCTCCCTTCTTCCTTCGTGCGCAAGCTAGCTCCTCCGTCCATTCTCCTCCGTCTACGCCCGTCTTCTTCAGTGAGCAAGCTTGATCAAGCTTCTTCTTCCCTTCTTCCTCCGTGGCGCGGTCCTTCTCTTCTCCTCTCTCCCTTCGCGACTGCAAGTGGAGTAAGGGACTCCTTCCCAACCATGAGCAGCGCTCTCCTTCCCCTTTCCTCTGTCACTTCGCGGCGACAACTAGGGTAAGGGAGACTCCAACATTGCCATTTTTTGCTATCTGCACCCCTTTTTGTTGCTGCTGCACTTTTTTTTCCTGCACATGGATTTTTTGCTACCTACACCCCTATTTTGCTATCTGAATTGTTTTTGTGTTATTAGGGTTAGATAACATTGAACATTAGTATTAAAGTTTATAATGATTTGATGTTAAGGATATAGTTTATAATGATTTAGGTGTTAAGTATATAGGTTGTCATATATTACATTGGATTTAGTAATGTTATATAATATATATTACTCATATTGATCTCTTTTGGACTGGTAGCTGGTGGTTTAGAGTTAAAATTATTTTTCATTAATTTGGGAATGTTAATGAAATAGATGAAATGCTGCTCAAATTTTGAGTACTATTAATTTTTTTAACTAGTAAATTTTATGACTTGACTTTTTTTTTCAGGTATTGTTTCATAACTGCTGATAATTCAACACTGCTTATTGGTATTTTTCTTTAATCAGATATATCCTTTATCATATTATCCTTTTTCTTTCAATTATAATTATTAGGTTATTTGTATGTACATGCATTAACCTTAGTTTCCTGTTTAAGAAGAAATTGTGATGGCTGACATAATATACAATTTATTCTTAAATTGTCCATGGTTGGACAGTCTGGATTTGTAAATTCGTATTAAATATATTACTTTATGAATTGTTTTTGGTCTAAGATTCATTTTAGTACGTTTTTCCTCTTGTTCTCCGAGTTCATACATATATAATCTATGTGAAATATAACTCATAGGTTATGTCGTGTGTGCTTGGAGAACCAAGGGGAAATGTTGCTGAAATTTTCATAGACTAGGAACAAAAGTCATAAAATAATATGATGCGAATTTGACAAATCTAGATAGGATAGGAACCTCAACCTTTGTTAGTTAGTATGTTATAGGTGTTAATTAAGCATGTAGTTAGTCATTATATGTAAAGAATGTCATATATACTTTTTGAGTTAATTATAAATGATTTCATGTTATGTTGATAGAATATGGATTGTTCTTGGATGTTTGCAAACCGTTTGACAAATGAGTATGAGGAAGGAGTAGAGATGTTTATAAAGTTTGCCATTGACCATGCAACAAATCCTAGCAGAATTGTGTGTCCTTGTACGAAATGTTTTTGTTCTAAGCGAGTTAGTGAATCAGAGTTGAGGAACTATCTTTTTTGTTTTGGAATTTATCAGAGTTACACATGTTGGACATTTCATGGTGAGATTAGGAGTGAACATAGTGGTATGAGAGAGAATAATGTCAACGTAGAACCAAGTGATGATGACTTTGGGACCGGGTGGGAGGATCACAAGAGAACACAATCGAAGCTTCATCATATGGTTTAAGTCTAGGATTTTTCATGACATGAACCACAATAATTCTTCAGTCTCTACTAGGGTAAAATTTTTAGCATATGGTCCAAGTTTTCATGTAATATCTTACAAGGCTTACATGATTAATGGCTACACTTTCTACACAAAGGACCATGATGATAGAACAACGGTTCAAAATAGTGGTGTCACTTTAATTGCCCAAGCATTGCATATGTCAAGTGCAAAAGATAGAAATCCAATTTATGCAAATATGTCCTATTTTGGGGTCATTGATCGCATATGGGAATTGGATTATACTAACTTCTGGTTGTCTGTGTTTGGTTGTAAGTGGGTCGACAATAATAGTGGTGCAGGCATTGTTACTCCTGATGAAATGACTGCATGGATCAATCCCAATTGTATTCATTCGGTTTTGTACCGTGAGTAGTTGGATGACACTGTGATTGATATCTATTGCAGGTAATTTCAATTCAAAGCATCTTTATCTCATTTTTGCTTGCTTTGACATATCTACATTTTTTTGTATAGTTATTTATATCATTCAGCCTTAGCTCCATCTTCCCGCACGGATCGATATGTTTTCATATCTCCACAACGCACCACAACATTCAATGAGAATGACAAGCAACATAAGTTGGTGGGAGATGTGTTGTACAATAGACGCGGGCAAGACAAATTGTTCCTGGTTCCATACAATCATGTCGGGTATGTGTAGTATATGTTTATGTCTCAATATTCTTGTTTTTAAAAAGCTATATATTTGACATATCTTACATTGTGGTTGTAGGCGACATTGGGTTCTTCTTGCATTGAGTCTTAAGGATTTTGGCTAGGTTAACTTTTTGGACTCTTTGCATAATGATCCAAAACATTATGAACCCATGAAGACAATGATTGATAAGTAAGTATTCCATGTCCAAATAACTTATACTATCACACTTACATTGTTAAGAGCTCTTATACAATTTATTTGTCATATTGGTTTAGATCATTTAAAGAATATAAAAAGTTGAGTGGTTTCCCGCAATCAAGGAATAGGATTATCCCTCATCCCAAATGGTACCACATTAAGGTAATATATTTCAAATTTGGACATTGTGTTTCTTCATAACTAAGCGCACAAGTGTTTTTTATTTTAAATTAATTATACTTGTAGTGTCCAACCCAAACAAACAATGACGACTGTGGGCTCTTTGTAATGCGTTTTATGAAGGAGATCATTGATCAAAACACACTAACAATACTTAAAGAGGTAATTATAACTTGTGATAGCAATTAAGTTTTTTTTAACCCTCATTTACTAGTTTATTTATTGAAATCAATTTTTGCCTTTTACAGTACTTTGCTCAGTACCGAAGCTCAACTTACACAACGAAGCAACTTGATGAGGTTCAAGAAGAATGAGCAAAGCATGTAGTAACCACTTGTTTGTAATTGATTTGTACATTATGAGGGTAAGTAAACATGTACATAATGTGAAAATGTTGAACAAAGTTGTATATTAATGACAAGTTATGTAAATTGTGTACCTTTTCATATTAAATTCCTGACTGTTAATAACTCTTTGAATGATGAATTCTGGTTGCTGTTATGGATTTTTACAGTTGTTTGATAAATTGGGAAATGTTGAATAAACAAAGGAAACTCTGCCAAAATTTTTATAGTTTAGATGACTAGAGTTGTTAAGCATATGAGATACATGTATATTTACCAATTGAGTTGAGTATTGTGAGATGTCATGTATTTTGGTTATTTCTATATAGTTGTATAGGTACTTCATACTTTGACCACACTTTATAGCATGCATAGGAAACTATTCAAAGTATGACAAGTTTGAATTCTTCATTTGAAGTAGATGTGTGTTGTTTAATGTGTAAATGAAATTAAAGGGTTCTTCATAGAATGACTAAGTGTTTAAATGTTAAGGAATTAATATGCATGGTTTTGGAGTAAGCCATTCGGATCAGACTGAAATAAATATGCAAGTTAAAGTGGGGTAAAAAAACAAAAATAATGAAAAAAAATAAAAAAATAAAAGGAGGGCGCTCCTTGGAGCGACCTTGTTTTAAACAACAAGGGCGCTTCCCTGGAGCGCCCTCCATAAGCACGTTTTTAAGGAGGGCGCTCCAGGGAAGCGTCCTCCCCTGAAGACGCTTCACGAGGGCGCTTCCGTGTTTTTTTGGAGCGCCCTCTTTTGGCTTTTGTCAGGGCGTTCCTCTGCACGCCCTCCTTTTAATGACCAAACTAGAGCAGTTTCTATTAATGCGCACGGAAACGCCCTTTAATGCTGCACGGGAGCGCCCTAGAAGGCCTTTTTTGGCATAGTGGCAGGGGAAGATCCTTTAGTAATGGAGCTTAGACATTCCTTTAGCGACATAATATGTATGGGAACGCGAGCGACTAACATACGTCTGTTAGAGTTTATGCCAAACAATCGTGTCTGTGGAAGACATAACCGTGCGAACTTCAAAATAACATGATCTAATAAGCGCAAGATACACAAAAACCGATCTTGACATACCCAATAGGCAAGATTTGAGACATCAACATCACCTTGTTTGATGGTGGTAGGAGGGCATAGAGTGTTTACGAGCAACAAGGAGTGAACGAGTTTGTTTATACCATGTAGGATATAGTTTTGTGTCATTTAACTCGATGGGGAGGTTGATAGTTGTGTTAAACTCAATGAGTTTTTTAGGATTTGAAGAGGAAACTACATTGTTAGTTGTAAAGAGATTTATATAAAGATTAATATTTTTATTCAGAAAAATAATTGAGTACATGCAAATGATATTTATACAATTAATAATATTGAAAATTATAAATAAATTTGAAATCCAAAAAACTGAATGGCTTCTATAAATGAAGAGGATAAGATAGGATACAGAGGAAAATCTACAATAAAAAACAATACAAAATCATGTTGATCCGCTCTTCAATTTACATCTCCTCGCAAAATCGATCAACTCGAGTTTAAAGAATTATATATACAAAAGGTCTTTCTATCTATATATCTATCAATATGTCAATGGACATGAAAAAACAGATCAACAAGAAAATAATAATTGAGGGGATCGAGGAAGATCGATTTTCCTTAATTCTATTTTTCTTTGTTCCTTGACTTGGATAATCATGATGAGATACTTCTAAACTGCTTCTGAATCGGTACTATGGCATGTGGATGTCGACATTGCAGGCTTGGCCAAGTATGTGGGGTTAGTATCTCCAGCCATTATGACAACAATCTTAGGCTCTGAATCTACACCCATTTCCACTGTCTTGGCTGGTTTCTCTTCATTATGATAAGAGCAAGCTAGGATAATTAACGCTACTGCTATAAGTGCAAGCATGAGAGCTAATCCACCAAAGAGGTAGGGAACGGGAGAGGTAACTTTTCTGAAATCAGCACCTGTTGCTGCTATAGCCATGGTGGTGGAGTTGCTTGCACTTTCAGGCCTCATGAAGTTTGGATCCTAGCACGTAGCTAGAAGGAGATGGAATTTATAGCACAAGTTAAAGTACCACACTGAATGGACATGAAGAAGTTACTCGTAAATGCTTATGGCCCACATGTTGAATTCTGAATGAAATTTCTACTTATTCCTTTCTTGAAAATTTGGTTAATGTTGAAATTATTTAATTAATAATGTTGATTCTTGCGTGTGTTAATATTTTGGTTGTGGAAGCTAGCATCACATCCTAATTTGCTATGACATTGTTTTTTATATATGGAAGTTTCTTCACCATTGGGGTTGGGGTTATCTATTCTTTCATGTCAATAATAAAGGATCGAGTTGATCTCAAACCATATATTATATATTGGTCTCTTTTTTCGCCTGAAGACCATATAGCTATCCTTCGTTATTATAGGAGGTAATTTATCAAGCCCATACTCAGAACTTAAATCTGAAATTATTAATTAAACTGAGAATTAATTTCTTACCAGCTTACGGTGGTATTATCTCTAATTTTTCTCAAAATATATTGTTATATTAATAAATCAAAAACATATATATTAAGGAGCAAAATTATAAATACTCTATCTTACCTTGTAATTGTTTTCTTATTAACTTCCTCACTCTATATTTACTCTTTTGTAAAATTTTAAGTTATAATGAACTATTTTTCAGTATTTATTTTTCTGAAAAAAAATAGAATGTTAAAGATGTTTATGCATGGAAAATGACGTATTGATCAATGCGTTAATATTTTGTTCTATCTGCAGTTAAATACTATAGAATTCTTTAATTTAGGCAGTCAAATATGGCTTTTTATGCATTTAGAATATCTTAAAGGACGTCGTATGCATTTGAGATATTTTAAGACTTGTTTGAATGATAAAATATTTATATTTTTATTAATAATTATAAAATACCACCTCATTTTTTATTGAAAAAAATATTAAAAATTTTGAAAATATTAAAATGCCTTTTCATATAAATTTTTAAGAATAAAATAAAAAATAATGTAACATATTTATAATTATTAATAAAAAGTAAAAATACAAAAAAAAACGTTTTATAAGCTAAACATCTCCTTGTCTCTTTTCTAAGCGCTTTAATTTGTTTGAAAAAAAATGTTGCTACAGTACATATATAATTAACTATGATTTTAAAGAGTTTAATATATATACACTGTCAGTGTAAAAAAATTTTACATAAACATTCAACCACATCCAGGGACGGATGCAAGGGGAGCAAGCATTGACCTTACCCTCCCTCACTATATTACATATATACTACATATAAAAAAATTAAAATATTATCAATATATATGTAATAATTAAAAACAAATTAATAAAATGAGTGTAATACATTTAATTTTTATAATATAGATTTTATTTAATATTTATTATTGAAACTTAATCTCTTTAAGTAATTTTTATAAAAAAATTATTTGATACAAATGTTATTATTCATAAATTTTATAACATGAATATAATATATGTATAACTTAAATAAAAAATATGATAAATTTGATTACTATTTAATAGTTATTACTAAATAAAAATTTCGGCCCACCTTCATATGAATCTGGATCGGTCCCTGGCCACATCATTTATTAAATTTAATAATATATAAGGCGTCATATTCATTAAATGACATGACAACATATAATTGGATATTTGTGTAAAATTTCTTTACACTGATAGTGTACGTATATCAATTAAATTTTTATATTAATTTTAAAATTAGTTTTATCTAACCGTAAAATCACACATTGCATTTCTCACAAGACTTGAATAAATTGAATTTGGTGCCTCTAAAATATAAGTACATAATAATCATTAGTGAAGTAATATACTTTACTATCATCAGTCTCTGACAATAGTATAGCCGTATGGAAGGGGTTGGATTCTACGAACAATAAAAAATTGTAAATTGCTATTTTGGGATGGTTTTGTTTCATCAATTTGCTGACATCAGATGATTCATTTTATGTCAATGAAGCAACCAAACAGGGAACTGTGGAGATGGAATAAATGTGAAATTATTGGCCCCATTTAAGGTTTCTGCTTATCCGATCCAGTAAAAGAATACATAGAGGCCCCAGTAAACGTGTCCTTCCAACTCAAGTATTTCCCATTTTCTTTTAATATTCGTTAATTTGGTTAATTTCCTTCTTTTCTTCAAAGAAAAGTTCAACATTTGAATACAGCACGATAGTAATGGCTTCCCGTTTCATACACATCATTACAAAGACACACTTAATTTGTATGAAAACTTCTCTTGGAAATCAGAAAATGATATGCGTACGTTTTGATAGAATCGTATCACAAGATTCATCTATTTTGCGCCAACAAACTGTTCTTTGGTAATGCTAATTAAGGGTGCACCGCAACCTAGTTCATAATTATTTGTTTAATTAGTTTTGTAAATCTATATATAAATTTGAATTGTTTTTTCTTGCTTTATTTTTTAATTTGGTGCACATTCTATATTACTTCATTGTTTTTTATTACTTTATCTTCTGTTTAAAGTTGGGTGTTTTTGAACTAAAAATGACAAATATTATTACTTGCTATATCTTTTTTCCTAAAATTTCAAGTTGATAAATTAAATGAGATAAAGATTAACGAGTAAATTCTGATATAAATAAAAGTTATGCAGTCAGTTTAAAATTATATATATATATATATATTTAATCTTTTTCTATCAAATATATTACCTACAAATAGTTAAAAATTAAATATGAATATAAACAGTTACCCATGCAGGTAACGAGTATTCACGAGTATCCGTTAATATTTAAGAACTCAAAATTTATAGAAAAAATAAAGAGAAAATTATGATATCATATTATATATATTAATTTTATATAATATTAATACAAGTTAATGTATTGAAAATATTATTATAAAATAATAAAATAAAATTTTATCTCATCATAAAATAATAAGAAATCTTAATATTTTAATATGTTTAATAAAAAATATATTTTAATGAGTATGTGGGTACCCGTGGGGCGATAGTATAATATTCGTCCCCAGTAATTTAATAAATATACGGATACTCATTGCTGGTATATCTATGAATATTCACAATTAAGTATGAGTTTTTTTATCATTCCGCTTTAGACAAGGGAGGTGAGTGTATTTCAAAACTAGAGGGAAGGTCTTTGTCATTTAGACAAACCTCAGGGGAGGTGAGTGCATGGAGAGTTTACTTTCATCTACATTTTAAGAGCTTTTTCATTAAATGTTTATTAAATAAGAGCTTATGTTATAAGCGTTTAATTAAGCTATTTTTTCAAATGCACCAATATATCACACTCACATTAACCTATAACATTTTTAAATTAACTTGTATGTTAAGGAAAAAAATTTCAGTGCTCTATATTATATACTCCTCTTTAAATAACTATTACTTGTTTGACAATTTCTTTCTATAACCCTTTCCTTTCACTTCATAAAATTTTATAAGACAATAATATATACAATGTCAATTGTAATAATTAATTTTAGTGAGAGGTACGTACACGTGTTTTGGTAAGTCATTTTAGCTAGTTGAAAGCTGAAATTAGTAGCTGAAATCATTTCAGTTGTGTTTGGTATGATAGCTTGTTTAGGTAGCTATTAGCTTTTCTTGAAAAATTACTTGAGATAGTTTTTTTAAAAAAACTCCAATTTTCAACTACTAGATACTTAATTTAAATAACCCATCTAAACCATAATTGTAGCATCTAACATTACAAAACGAGGAGTGCTGGCAACACACTCTAATACACTCTTTCCAACACACCTTATGTGATTGGTTAAAATTCACATAGGTCCTACCAAATTTTGTGGGTCCCACTACCAATATGGTGGGACCCATGTGAATTTTAACCAATCACAAGGAGTGTATTGAAAAAAGTGTGTTAGAGAGTGTGTTGCTAGCACTTTTCTTATAAAACTACTCCAACATCAGAAATATAATTCAGCAAGGGACAAATTCAACCACTTGCTGACTTTTTGAAAAATCTGTAGCAGAAATAGTCCCAACACTAATTAATAGTGGCTCAATTCCACCTATGCCCGCACAGGTTATCAAAGGAAGCAAATACATGATTCGCACTATTGTTATGTTTGGTGGGAGTAGAGAAATGGAGAGAAAAGAAATGAGTAGGAGAGAAGTGGGAAGAAGAGAAATAGAGGAGAAATAAAGGTTGTTTGGTGTGAGTGAAATAGGTGAGAAATAGAAGAGAAATGTGAAAGTGGGTTGTTTGGTGTGATGGATGGAATAGAAGTGAAATAGAATTATTTTATTTTTTTGGAAATATTTTGGCGGCAAAGTATAGTAAAATCGATTTTCATTGCATAATAATCGATTGTCCAGCTGCACTGATTGGTCTTTGTATGGGTGCAGTAAAGAAATCGATTTTTTTTTTGCTAGAAATCGATTTTCTGGTAGTCAATATATAATCGATTTTTTTGGACCAGTAATCAATTATTTTGGGCCAACAACTATTTCTCTCCTTTTCTCTAGCAAACAGCCAAGAAATGTAACTTGTATGGGCCCCACCATATTTTGCTATTTCAGCTCTTTTCCACAGGCACACCAAACAAGTGCAGGAGGTGAATTTCAACCCACTTCAACCCACCCAACTCCACTTCCTCCCTTTTCCACAATCACCAAACAGGGGCTATATCTCAATAATGCGTTCAGCTCCTCTCCATTTCTCAAGGAAATGGAGATCTCCAGTACCTTAAATATTTTCATGACACGTATTTTTTAAAGCATTCAAAGGCTAAGATTTTATTTGAGTAATTCAATTTAAATTTTAAAATAAAAAAACTGCACACAATACAGCCATAACTCACAATTTGAGAAGCTCATGTCCTTTCCTTCAAGCACCTCTAGAGTTTATTGTAGCCCCATCCTGCCATGTGCCGCCCCCCTCTATCACCATTGTGTCGTCTTTTCATCGTGCCGCGCAGCTATGTCTAGAATTGAGAAACAGAATTCTGTCTCGGTGACCCACCGCCGGCCGTCCCCATTTGCTCTTCCCCTTCGCGCTGCCGCCGCGCCTAGAGCTGGGGTAGCTTCTAGCTTTTTGTCTTAGGTAGTCACTAGTCATTGATGCTTTGCACACTAAAATTGTGCATTCTGTAGTGTAAACGCGAAAAGGGAGCTTGGCACATAAAGGATTTTTAAGAGAAAGAGTAGAGAGAAGGGTCATTGCTTCCAACATATTTTCCATCTTCAAATACCTTATTTTTATCATGCGTGCCTGCAATTCTTAAATCTCAAACCCATCCACATTTTTTGGTTCTTAACAACTTTAGTGTCTTTTAAGATTTTGCATTCCCCTTCCACCTCAAGTTCTTTGCTCTGTCTCACTTTTCTCTCATTTCTACAAAAAAAAAAAAGTCATTTAGCTCAATCGATTTCCATTTCTTGTTGTCTGGGCTTTTTTTATCCTCTTCCATGGCCTTCAAAGGTCTGAGCTTTTCTTTGATTCCATGCCCGTTTGGTTTAAATTTTGAACCATTCAGAATCAATTCTGTAGAATTGATTTTAAATCACTTTCGTCCAACGTGCTTCGTAAAGTGTGCACACTCATTTTCAACCATTAATTTCTAAAATCAATTCTTCTCAACTGTAAATCAAACGGACCCTCCATTGCCTCATTACAGCAGCACAACAGTGGTCAAGCCTGGAGGAGCTGATTGAGCTGTGGGGGGGGGGGGTATGAGAGTTTATCTTCTCTCATTTGTCGTACATGGTAAGCCCAGATGGTTTTCACTTTTCAGTTATTTTTTTTTAATTTTAAACTCAAATATACAAATGAAATCTCAATTGTCCAATAACTTAAAAGACACGTGTCATGCAAATATTGAAGGGACTATAGATCTCCATTTCTATTAGAAATGGAGAGGATCTTAGCCCCTATAATGGGAGTTACTTTTAATATCCTCTTTTTACTATTTGCGTCCCTATAATGTTTGTTAATTGTTACTTTTGAATTCCTATCATATCCCTCCCCACTGTTATCACCACCACCTCCACCTCCCTACATCCCCACTTATTCAAGTTTTTTGGAAAAAAAAAACACTTCTAAAATAATTTTTTTTTTAAAAAAAACTTTCGTAAATCAAATAATAAAATTGGTTTCAGGAAAAATGTCTTCTAGATATATATTTTCGGAATATATTTTTTGGCTTAAATATGTTTTTGGTCCTTCTAAAATACACAGTTTTTCATTTTTATCCCCCTAAATTCTTTTTTTATCTTTTAGTCCTCCTAATTTTTTTCAAAATAGTCCTCGTTGTTAAAATAGTTAATAGAGTACTGATGTGGCCTTTAAAAAGGGGATTAAAATGAAATAGAGAGAATTTTAGAGGACTAAATTGAAAACAAGTTAGCATAGATATTAACGGTCACATCAGCACTCTGTTAACTATTCTAACGACGAGGACTATTTTAAAGAGAAAAAATATTAGGGGGACGAAATGAAAACGCATGTATTTAGAAGGACAAAAAACATATTTAAACCAATTTTTAACTTTTAGCCATGGACAAAATTCATTTCTAAATCAGAGACGGAATTTGTTCCCGGTGCATAATTACGTCTCTGATTTAGAGACGGATTTAGCAACGGATTTTGTCCTGTTGCTAAAGTTAAAAAAATTGTAAAAAATATATATATTTCCAGAAATATATATCCGAGAGTCATTTTTTCTGGAAATTATTTCTTGAAACCCAATTTTATCATATGGTTTCCAGAAATTAATTTTCGGAGTGTTTTTTTTTCTAGAAAAGGGAAAAAATTGTATGGAGTGATGGTGGGGTGTCAGGAGGGTGGCGGTGGCAGTGGTGGTGGTCGTAGGCAGGGGCGTAGCCAGGATTTTTTTCATTGGGGGACCAGAATAAAGTACTGTATTGGAGTCCTTTTTACAAGATTTTTTTACGATTTTATTCAGTCATTTTTCTTAGACTTTTTACAATTTTTAGATGCATTTAGTATCCCTCATAGTTATTGAACATTTATAATTTTTAGGTTAGTTATGTGGGGAATACAATAGAGTTTGACTAACAAAAAAAAGGATATAAAATAACTTACAATAAGCGTAAATTTGGAAGTTGCATAATTTTTTATAAAACTAAAATATTAAAAAATAGTTTTTTTAATTTTATTATCTAGACCTAAAATTAAAATCAAATCAAATCAAATCAAAGAAAATTTCTTTTTTATTCATGTAAGATTTTTATTTTTTATCATGCAGAGATTGTGGCTCAGTTGGCAACACAGGCTGAGATTGTGGGAAGAGCTCCTGGATTCGATCCCCACTAAACACACTCTTCGGGAGGGTGAGGAGCCTTAACTGTGACTGCCCCGAACAGGATTGCCCCTGGTAATAGGGGGATACCTGTGGTTTACACAAAAAAAAATAATCTTCTTAATTTTGAATAAACCTTTATGATCTCTAAATAAGGAAAAATAATTAATATAAAGAATATATAAAAAGAAATGAGGACTCAATACAAGTAGTGAAAGAATTATAAATAGATAATACTATTAAATTTATAAAATATTTTGGGGGGTCAAATTAAAAGTTAATAAAAAATTTTCATGTGAGATCTATATAATTGATAAAAAGATTGAAAATTCTTGGGGGACCGTGGCCCATACCAGCCCCCTTGGCTACGTCCATGGCCGTAGGGGTGGGGAGAGGGGTGATGGGGATAATAGTTTGGGAAAAAAATAAAAAAGTGTAGGGGTGGAGGTGCGAAAAGCAAAAAAAATGCTAAAGAAACTCCCTTCAATAACAATGGGTCTGAATCCATTCCCTAAAAGGCTAAAAAGCCCGGCCCAAAGATATACTATTGAAATTTTTTTCACCAAAGCTTGTACGCATTTTTCTACCAATTAAAGATATACTATATTACAATTTGGAGAGGCGGATAAAACTTTGATTATGCTAACTCGAACCTCTAAGGTTTCCTAATTAACAAGGGCTCATAGTGAGGCGGCTATGGCTTCAGAACTTACTCTCAAAGAGCTAGATAGAGTGAGCAGTTAGATCATCTATCAAAAGGTACTAATTCAGCAAGTAAATTGGAAAAATTAATTAAACCGTCTATAAATATATGCTTCTCATGAATATATAATGTTCTATTAATTCTTTATCTTTTTAAATGAAATAAGCCTTAATTAAGAGAAATTCTACTGTACTCTCTATTGAGAGAGGATTTTGGTACCTTCTTTAATCATCCAATAAATTTTTCTTAATTTTTTAAACGATTTTAGTATTTTTATAGTTGCATGATAATATTTTAACTATTAGAATTTATATTTCTAATTTTTATAAAAATTTTCTAATCCCTTATAACCATTATCTTATTTTTAATTGTGTTCTCTATTTTTTTCACATTTTCATTTACAATACACATGTGTTGTATTATTCAAAATTCACATTATATTTTTGAAATGATTTAGGATAGACGACTTATTCTGGGTCTGTCTGCAGGTCATAACGATGGAAGCTTCCAAAGAAGGGTATCAAACCCGACACGTGAGATTAACGTTGTGTCTCTACACACTTTGTTAAAACCAGCATCTCACGCCTCTCATAAAAGTGAAAAAGTTCACTACTTAATTTGGACCACTGCGTTACACTTGTTCAACGGTATGGAGAAAACACGGACTACTTCTTAGTATGAATATTACGAAAAAAAAAAAACTTTCAAAATTTGAGAAATACATATAAGAGGTTATTAGTGTTTTATCTTATTATATGTAATTTATTTAAAATAGTAACCTTATCATTTACTATATGAAGTATTTGTGCAATTATAATGTCCAATATTCGAACCTCTTAATCGTTTTCTTGGACATCGCACTATCATTGTTTTAATTTGGCAGCCGTGAAATGTGAATCTTCCTGTGTGTGGAGAATTGCAATGGTGACTGTGCTAACAGTAACATTTGACAAATGGCATTACAGATATTGGATTATTCTAGTATTCCTTGATCATGACAACCTGAAATTTAAAGTGAAAAGTGCATGCCATGTATTGGTTCTACTTGAATCTGTATCCCATCCCATACCTTACATAACACTAAGAAGTAGAAAACATACTAGCAAATTATTTAATTGAGTGGTACATAACACTAAGAAGTAAGAAACATAGCAAATTATTTAATTTTGAGGACACTCATCTGTATGACATAATTGCTGATGCTTCACACCACCAAAAAAAAAAAAAAAAAAAAAGTCAGAAAAAAAGCACATCCCTATGCTATGCTGACAATACAGTATAACCTCTGTGAATTAATACTCGATAAATTATAATTCTCTTTAAAATAAATATTTTTTTTGTCTTGACTTGGACCCAAGGTCTAAATTAATAATTTTAATAAATTAATAAGATAATAATTTTTCAGAAGACCCTTATATAAATTTATGGTCCCTTCAATATTATAAATTAATAATTCTATAAAATTATAAATAAGACAACTTCGTAAATTCTATTGTTGTTGGCTTCTTCTTAAAATTTAAATCTAGTTATATTTAATCTCTAATTTTTCTTACTGCATCCAAAAGCTCTGGTATTGCATTCTCATACTGCAACAAAATTGTGAAGAATTGTTATCGCTATGAGTGTTTTCTTCCGTGTAATTGGTTGCAAAGGCATTGTATCATCTTCATTTTCATCCTCAACAGAATTTTCAATAACACTAGCAACAATTTCTTCTAATCTTTGGACCTCTGAACATGTATACATACGTTTCATTTCATGAAGAATAATGTAGGTTCGTTGAATCGGAAAATATCTCTTTAAATTAATAAATTATTAATTTATCTTTAAATTAATAAAGTTACGTGGTTCCGACATTATTAATTTATAAAGGTTTTACTATATTTACTTTTCTCTCAACGCTAACAGACAATTACCAACTATTTATACTTTTCATGTTGAATTTAATAACCATATACTATCATCCAATAACATGTTATACACATCATATAATAAATATGATATTTCATGTAGGATTAAACTCAATAAAAAGTGTGATAACATATTAGATGATAGGGTAAAAGTTTTTACACTGACATAGATAGTAATTAAACTCTTATATGATTCCAATTAAAGTCTGTTGTACATTTTTATAAAAGTGTTTCTTTTTAAAATAGTGTAAAAATTATTATTGTTTAAATATAAACAAATGTTTAAAAATTTATTAATAATAAATATTAAAAAATAATTTTATACATAATTTCTATGATTTAATTAAAGGCAATATTATAGATTTTGTATATTTTTTATCTCGCTCCTTTTTTTTTTTGCTCCATCTCTGTCTTCGTTCTCCTCTTCCCCTACTCCTTCTTGTCCCCTTTTCCCCCTTTCCGCCTTTTTCCTTTTCTTCTCTCCCTCTCCCTATTATGATACTTTAAGAATGATTGGAATTAAAGAAAAAAAAACTAATAATTAACATGGGAAAATGAGGGACATTTACAAATTAAAATATTCAATCATTTGTTTTGTTGATTAATAACGTATTTATAGTATAGAGGATAGTGAATCCTCCTTTTCAACAATGGACACATATTGAATATGACTTGTTCTTATCATAGTTTATGTAAGTTTTTCTACACGTACACATACTTAAGTTTCAATTTTCAATTTCTAATTGTTTTTTATTAATAATGAAAGAAGAGAAATAAAAATGAAGAAAATAGATGATGACATAATATAGTGTAAAAATATTTTTCTTAAATAACATACACACATAAATATATATTATGTAGTGCCGTTAAAATTACTTTTAAAATTAATTTTTTTTAAAAAAATAATGATCCACAGTCAACATTATCATGATTAATAATAAATACATTTAAAAATAAAATGTGTTATTAAATACATTTAAAGTTTCATAATTGAAATATAATTAATCAATATTAATCTTTGATTCTATCTCAAGTGGGATTTTACTAATAGAATTTGTCTAGGTGAATGTAAGAAATATAGTAATTTAAATAATTCATGACCATCAATTTAATGTTTATATCATTAATGACTAATATTAAATCAGTTTCGCAATTACTTTTATAAAAATATTGATTGAAAAAGAATAAAATTGACCAAAATCGTTAATAATGTGTAATATGTAAGTTTCTTCTTCAATTTTAAATTGATAGATCATCGGCGAAACGTAGGCATAAGTTGTATTGTAAATTCATATTCTTTTCTTAAATTAAACATCAGATAGTCATATAAAAAATCATTTAATAAAAAATAAAAATTATTCATTTAACTTAATAATCGTCCTTACTAGATAGATAGATTTTGGTTCAAATCACTTTTAATGATTTAATTAACTTCACATTTTTTTAGTAATTATCTCTATAAGACTATCGTTTCATTATCTTCCCTCATTACTAGTGTTTCAACTAATTTTCTTCAAGTATGTCGAAAGCCACTTAAGTGGATTAAAGTGTATTTGGTAAGGGCCATATAATATTTTATTAATTAGTTGTTTGACTAGCTTATAAGTTAATTTGACCAATATAAATATGGTTGCTAAAGCACAAGCTTTTAGCTTATAAACTAGTAAGCTACTGGGAGTGGTTTGCTAAAGCCAATAAACACTACAAGAATGCGCGTTTTTAGACATGAGTATCTAGCGACGACCACTGACAGTCGCAAATAACGACGACCAAGTCGTCGCTAAGTTGAAATTTTTATTTTTTTTACACTTTTTTATGTAGCGTCGGCCTGGCCGACGCTAATTTTATTAAATAGCATTGTCCTAGGCCAATGCTAATGGTAAAATAATTTTTTTTAATTTTTTTATTTAGCATCGGCCAAACCGACGCTAAGGCAAAAAAATTTTAGCATCGACCTTCGTAAAGTTAAGGACGGCTGACCGTTGCTAATTTCTTGTTATTTTTAACTATGTATATAATATTTTGTACTATATGTTTCAAGAAACAAATATAGCGTAACAGTAATGCTCCTTCTTGGTATCATGCAAGTTGTGGGTTCGATCCTCACAATTGATAAATCTGGGAAGAAAGGATATTTTTTCGAAAAAATTATCAGCGATGGCATGGCCGACGCTACTGCATTAACGACAAGACTTTTAGCGACGACTAATCAGTCGTCGCTAGGTCGTCGCTAATTATGAAATAGCGACGGTTTTTTGTGACACCCTTCTACCCCAAACTCTTACGTTTAATAAATTGAAGTGTAGAAAAGGTAACGTCCCCACAATGGGTAAAAGGTTCACATAACTCTCTTATTGAAAACCTCATTAGTTCGAAAACAACTTAATTAAAATAAAACGAAACTCAAATGTATTAAAATACTCATGCAGCGGAATCTCCAAAAATATAAAAGTACTAAACATCCCACTTGCTATGCAAGGATTCCAAAACAGTTTACAAAACCTTCCTAAATAGAAACATAAAGAAAGAACCCCCAAAATTATACCCTGATGTCACATATACCAGAGCACACTCCCTTTAATCAAAACTCGACACCAATCGTGTCATCATCAATACCTGTAAAAATCCACAGTATAACGGTGAGGAAAAGAATACCACTCATACATACACATAGGGGGCTACCCTGTCCTCACCTATATAACAACATCATCGTCAATCATACCACATACCCAACATCAATAATCTATCAGATAATAATCATCTATAAATCAGCATATAACTATTCATCTATATCATCATATAAGTCTCATACCATCATTCACCAATGGAATCACATACTCTATTTTCACACATAATACTCAATCATCATTAATACTCATAACATCATTATTTACTCAATTTCATCATCAAATATCACATATACATCCATCATGCATACACCAAAACTCATCATCATCATAATATAACTCAATACCATCATCGAGTATAACACATTATCATATGCATCCAAACTCATCACCAACACTATATAACTCAATACCATCATCGAGTATAACATATTATCATATGCATCCAAACTCATCACCAACACTATATAACTCAATACCATCATTGAGTATAACACATTATCATATGCATCCAAACTCATCACCTCACCTACCCAAAGATCGTGACTTGGAACTCCGCACAATAGGTGCACCTTGTCAATCACTCTAGTTAGTACCAAGATAGTCTACCCGATGTCACCACACACCATCCGATAGGTTGTACCCCCTCTATGAGCCCGCACAACGACATTCGACCCTAGGTTGCACCCCTCTATGGGCCAGTACAGATCACCCCCAGGTTGCACTCCCTCTATGGGCCCGTGCAGCGAACGCCCCATCTTGATCCCCTGAGTTGTACCCCCTCTATGGGCCCGCACAACGCAGTTCACCTCCCGAATTGTACCCCCTCTATGGGCCCGCACAACTTAGGTAACATCATCATTAAATATTTTGCATATTCACCAATCATATGCATACCAAAATAACATCCATACATTGCATATTCACCAACCATATGCATGCCAAGATAACATCAATACATTGCATATTCACCAACCATATGCATACCAAAATAACATCCATACATTGCATATTCACCAACCATATGCATGCCAAGATAACATCAATTACATTGCATATTCACCAACCATATGCATACCAAATAACATTCATACATTGCATATTCACCAACTATATGCATGCCAAGATAACATCAATTACATTGCATATGCACCAATCATTATGCACACCAACAACTTCAATTATATTGCATAAGCACCAATCATTATGAACACCAACAACATCAATTATATTGCATAAGCACCAATCATTATGCATACCAAATATCATCAAGCATTATCACACACCATCAATACCATTAAACAATCAGGATCTCAAAATCCACTCTGGTAATCGATTACCAACCTCTAGTAATCGGTTACCTGCAAACAAGGTCTCTAGTAATCGATTACAACCACCTTGTAATCGATTACCTGCAACCAAACACTCTGGTAATCGATTACAGCATCTCTATAATCGATTACCTGCAAGCAAACACCCGGTAATCGATTACCAACTCCAGTAATTGATTACCCACGGGGCAAATCGCAGATTTCACAATTTCTAATACTTCTACATCACTCTATTCAACCTCTAATCGATCCTCTTCAATCAAACACCATTCATAATCATTAATATTCATCAAACTCATCCAAATCATCAATCTTAACAGTTTTACATGGTTTTCCCATCAAAACCCCAAATCATCAAACCCTTAATTAACCCCCCTTTTCACTATTTTCTTTATTCTCATTCAACCCAATCAAGATTCACAAAGATTCACAGAATTAATCATCAACCAACATGTTTTCATACAATACTCAATATATATATATATCAATTTCGAATTTAGAGTCTTAGAGGGTCTTATGGTTGCCCTCACTACCCAAGTACCCCTACATGCATATACAAGCAGCACCCTCTCCCCCACCGTACCTTAAGTGATGATCGATTACAGAAAGGAAGTCCCTTTCTTGGTTCTTGATGCTCACTCTGCAGCAATCCTCTCTTGAGATTCGTTTTCTCCCCTCCTTAGCGTTTCGCTTTCTGACGATAATACGAATAAGGATTAGGGTGACTGATAACCCCTCCTTACTAGAATGCCTAATTGGGCTTGGGCCCACTCTCCACCCCTTTCTCCTCTTTAAACTTAAGTTAACTTTATGGATAAAACTAATAATAATATTAATTCTATTATTTTTATTTATTTCTTCTACTTTATAAATTTAATTTAATTTTATTTACTTAATAAAATTTAGGATGTTACAACTCTTCCCTCCTAAAAGAAAATTCGTCCTCGAATTTTACCTGAAGCGAATAACTCTGGATAGGACTTCTTCATCTTCTCTTCAAGTTCCCAAGTAGCACTCTCAGGTGTAGGTCCTCCCCAGATTACCTTAACTAAAGGAATCTCTTTACCTCGAAGTTGTTTCACCCCTCCGATCCTCAACTCTCACCGGCATGGTTTCCACCGTCAGGTTTTCCTTAATCTCAAGGTGATCCGACTCAATCACATGCGAAGGATCATGAATGTATTTCCAGAGTTGAGAAACATGGAAAACATTATGAAGGTTTGACAAGTGTGGAGGTAAAGCAATCTGATAGGCACATTGCCGACTCTTCTGAGAATTTGGTAAGGACCAATGAATCGAGGTGTAAGCTTTCTAGACTTAATGCCCTACCAACCCCAGTCCACGGAGTGACTTTCAGGAATACATGATCCCCTTCTTTGAATTCTAACCCCCCTTCCTCCTCTTATCAGCATAACTCTTGCCTACTCTGAGCTGTCCTCATCCTCTCCTAGATTATTCTAACCTTATCAGTGGTTTGCTGCACTATCTCAGGTCCTAACGCAGGACTCTCCCCCGGCTCACACCAACACAAAGGTGTTCTACATATCCTACCATATAATGCCTCATAAGGTTCCATACCTATGCTACAGTGAAAGCTATTGTTAGGTAAACTCTATCAAAGGTAAGAAGTTATCCCAACTACCCCCTTGGTCTAACACGTAAGCCCTAAGCAAATCCTCTAAGGATTGAATGGTTCTCTCGGTCTTACCATCAGTCTGAGGGTGATAAGTTGAACTAAGCCTAAGTTGGGTCCCCAAAGCCTGCTGCAAACTCTCCCAAAATCTAGAGGTGAACCTGGGATCTGTATTAGAAACTATGCTAGATGGTATGCCATGCAATCTCACAATCTCACTGATGTAAATCTGAGCTAGTTTCTCTAAGGAGTACTTAATGTTAATAGGAAGGAAATGTGCACTCTTAGTTAACCTATCCACAATAACCCAAATGGAGTCATGCCCCCTCACAGTCTTAGGCAAAGCAACTACAAAGTCCATGGAAATACTATCCCACTTCCACTCAGGTATACTTAAGGGTTGAAGCAATCCTAAAGGCTTTTGGTGTTCTACCTTAGAATTTTGGCACACTAAGCAAGCACTCACAAACTCCTCTATGTCCCTCTTCATTCTAGGCCACCAAAACACTTTCTTCAAGTCTTGATACATCTTAGTCGATCCTGGATGGAAACTAAGCTTACTCCTATGCCCTTCTTCTAGCACTACACACGCTTAATAGTAGGTTCACTAGGCACACACACTCGGTCTCCAAATCTCACTACCCCATCGGTACCTATTACAAACTCTCCACCATTACCTCCTTCTATGGCCTCTCTTCTACTTATCAAAAATGGATCCTCTAATTGGGCCTTGCTAATATCTTTTAACATATCATTACTTACTTGGTCATACCTAACCTCACACTAACCGAAGTCACTTCACAAGCTAAACTCAAATCCCTAAACTGGGTTAAAAGATCCATCTCCTTAATCATCAGGGAACTAACATGGATAGATTTCCTACTTAAGGCATCAGCCACTACATTGGCCTTACCGGGATGGTAACTCAACTCGAAATCATAGTCCTTAAGAAACTCTAACCACCTCCTCTACCTCATGTTCAGCTCCTTCTGGTCAAACAAGTATCTAAGGCTCTTATGGTCACTAAAAACCTCAAACCCGGATCCATACAATTAATGCCTCCATATCTTCAACACAAACACTACAGCCGCTAGCTCTAGGTCATGGGTAGGGTAGTTTCTCTCATGGATTTTCAATTTCCTAGAAGCATAAGCTACTACTTTACCCTCTTGCATCAACACCCCACCTAAACCCATCTTAGAGGCATCACAGTATACTACAAAGGATTTGCTAAGGTCAGGCAACACTAACACTGGTGCACTAGTCAACTTCTCCTTAAGAGTTTGGAAACTAGACTCACACTTACTATTCCACACAAAGGCGACTCCCTTCTTAGTCAACTCAGTCAAAGGCAAAGCTAACTTAGAAACCCTTCTATAAATCTCCTATAGTACCCAACCAACCCAAGGAAACTTCTAATTTCACTTACTGACTTAGGAGCCTCCCACTTAAGCACAGTTTCTACCTTAGAAGGATCTACGCCTATACCTCCTTTAGAAATCTCATGGCCTAAGAAACTTACTTCTTCTTACACTATACCTATACCCTAACTGACACCTCTAAACTTGGAGCCTCCCGTTGCACGAGAATACGATTTGCCCTTGTTAGTTGATTGGAACTTGTTCTGATTCCTCACAGGCCCTCCACTCTTGTAATGTGCTGCTCTAGCTCTACTGTCTTCATCATAAATCCTGCACTTGTTCACCAACTCGTGAAAGCGCGTCATCCCTTGGTAGTTGAACACTTGCTTGATCTCCGACGAAGACCGTTGAGAAAATTTACGCACTTTGATTCTTCCTTAAAACTTTGATGCGTAGTCTGCCACGGTGCCATCCCCTTGCTTTAAATCCAGGAACTCTATTTGCTTCTTGTTGCGCACATCATGTGGGAAGTACTTCTCCAGGAATACCTCTTGAAGTTATCCCAGCTTAACGTTGTGCCCTCATCGATCATCCTTGGCAGGTGCTCTGCCACCAGAAGCCAACATCTCCTGATAACATGAATGCTGCTAACGTCACCTTCTGTAGCATAGGGCAGTCCGTCGCTCTGAAGATCTTCTCGATTTCGAAGATCCAGTCAGCAGCCATCGGGATCATAACCCCCATGAAAAATAGGTGGATGGTCCTTGGAACCGAGCAAGCCAATCCACCTCCTGATGTTGGTTCAGGTTGCCAACAGCCTGTGCCATAGCCATTAAGGCTTCAACAATCACACAATCATTCCTACCTCTTCTAGCCATCACTTTTCTTGATTCACAGAAAAGTAGGGGAGTCAAACAAACAATCCAATCAAGACAACACAATTCAATCAATCAATCATCACAATTATATAATTTAATAATCATATCATCATTCACACATAAAATCTTATTAAATTTTTCTTTCCTAAAACATTTTCGCAAAGATTTTCTTCTAGCAATGTTATTGACAAAATACTCTCCTCAAGTTGTTACCTCTTCTCTTATCATGTTCAAATCATTAGGGTGGTCAGTCCCAATCACTTGAAGCAAGATAATCAAAGACTTACCAACCTTGCAGGACACTGAAAATCTAGAAAAAAAAACAATAATACACTTTACTCAATCTACATCACAATTTAGCACCACAGAAGCACAACAAATACATAACTCAAAGTCGACGAATCGACCAATCAAACAAACAATTAAGCCGAAGCAACACAATTCACTCAAGCAATCAATCAGATTAACACCTCAGAAGCAAAGTAAACTCAAAACTCAAGGTCAGTGAACCGACCTGCTCTGATACCAACTAATGTGACACCCTTCTACCCTAAACTCTTACGTTTAATAAATTGAAGTGTAGAAAAGGTAATGTCCCACAATGGGTACAAAGTTCACATAACTCTCTTATTGAAATCCTCATTAGTTCGAAAACAACTTAATTAAAATAAAACGAAACTCAAATGTATTAAAATACTCATGCAGCGGAATCTCCAAAAATATAAAAGTATTAAACATCCCACTTGCTGTGCAAGGATTCCAAAACAGTTTACAAAAACCTTCCTAACTAGAAACATAAAGAAAGAACTCCCAAAATTATACCCTGATGTCACATATACCAGAGCACACTCCCTTTAATCAAAACTCGACACAGTCGTCATCATCAATACCTGTAAAAATATCCACAGTATAACATGAGGAAAAGAATACCACTCATACATACACATAGGAGGCTACCCTATCCTCACCCACATATAACAACATCATCGTCAATCATATCACATACCCAAACATCAATAATCCATCAGATAATAATCATCTATAAATCAACATATAACTATTCATCTATATCATCATATAAGTCTCATACCATCATTCACCAATGGAATCACATACTCTATTTTCACACATAATACTCAATCATCATTAATACTCATAACATCATTATTTACTCAGTTTCATCATCAAATATATCACATATATACATCCATCATGCATACAACCAAAACTCATCATCATCATAATATAACTCAATACCATCATCGAGTATAACACATTATCATATGCATCCAAACTCATCACCAACACTATATAACTCAATACCATCATCGAGTATAACACATTATCATATGCATCCAAACTCATCACCTCACCTACCTAAAGATCATGACTTGGAACTCCGCACAATGGGTGCACCTCGTCAATCACTCTAGTTATTACCAAGATAGTCTACCGGTGTCACCACACACCATCCGATAGGTTGTACCCCCTCTATGGGCCCGCACAACGACATTCGACCCTAGGTTGCACCCCCTCTATGGGCCAGTATAGATCACCCCTAGGTTGCACCCCCTCTATGGGCCCGTGCATCGAACGCCCCATCTTGATCCCCTGAGTTGTACCCCCTCTATGGGCCCGCACAACGCAGTTCACCTCCCGAATTGTACCCCCTCTATGGGCCCGCACAATTCAAGTCTCATCACATATGCTCAAGGCATCTCTCCTAAGTTGTACCCCCTCTATGGGCCCGCACAACTTAGGTAACATCATCATTAAATATTTTTCATATTCACCAACCATATGCATACCAAAATAACATCCATACATTGCATATTCACCAACCATATGCATGCCAAGATAACATCAATTACATTGCATATTCACCAACCATATGCATACCAATAATATCCATACATTGCAGATTCACCAACCATATGCATGCCAAGATAACATCAATTACATTGCATATTCACCAACCATATGCATACCAAAATAACATCCATACATTGCATATTCACCAACCATATGTATGCCAAGATAACATCAATTACATTGCATATTCACCAACCATATGCATACCAAAATAACATCCATACATTGCATATTCACCAACTATATGCATGCCAAGATAACATCAATTACATTGCATATGCACCAATCATTATGCCCACCAAACAACATCAAATATTGCATAAGCACCAATCATTATGCACACCAAACAACATCAATTATATTGCATAAGCACCAATCATTATGCATACCAAATATCATCAAGCATTATCACACACCATCAATACCATTAAACAATCAGGATCTCAAAATCCACTCTGGTAATCGATTACCAACCTCTAGTAATTGATTACCTGTAAACAAGGTCTCTGGTAATCGATTACCTGCAACCAAACACTCTGGTAATCGATTACAACCTCTCTGTAATCGATTTCCTGCAAGCAAACACCCTGGTAATCAATTATCAACTCCAGTAATCGATTACCCGCGACGCAGATCGCAGATTTCACAATTTCTAATACTTCTACATCACTCTTTAACAGTTTTACATGGTTTTCCCATCAAAACCACAAACCATCAAACCCTTAATTAACCCCTTTTCACTATTCTCTTTATTCTCATTCAACCCAATCAAGATCCACACGTCCATCCTGTAAGTGACTAATTGGTTCCAAGAGAATCAAGTATGTGATTCCACCCACATTTTCAATTAATGCAATTACTTTTCTGCAAATTTTATGATTTCCTTTTGTTAATTTGATCTTTACTTATGCATTTTAATTTGATTTCTTGTTAATTGTTTATTTTTCCTTCATTGAATTTTGTTCTTTCTTCATTTATGCAATTCTTTTCTTTCTTCCCTTCTGCACTTCAATTTTGATTTCTTACCTGTTTAAGTGGTGAGTGAATTCTGTTTGAAATCTTAGAATTAGTTCACTTTAATTTTCAAAAGTTAAATACTGTAAAGCTACTTCTTAAAGAGTTCCTTTTGAGAACTGGATTCTAAGTCCCAGATTGATCATAGAATTAAAAGGTTGAAAGTAATTCAAGATTTACTTTTACCACTCAAATAGCTAGCTTATTGAATTAAAAGTGTTTGGTTTAACTAGCTCATAAGCTAGTTAATAAATGTAAAATGACATAAAAGCACGTAATAAAGAAAACAAATAAAAAATGAATTAAAATATGAGAGATAAAAATGGAAGAAAAACAAATAAGGTACAAGTTAGAAGTTATATGGTGTCTTTGGCAAAACTAGCTAATAAGTTAGCTGGTGGCTGATAAGCTAGCTGCTGATAAGTTAGTTTATTGAATTAGAAGTGTTTGGTAGAATTAGCTGATATGGTAAATGTAAAATGACATAAAAGGACATAACTACATAAGTTTCATTATATAAATTCTATTTGTGTTTTCTAAAAAATATATTATGTGTAATTATAATTTTAGATTTTTTAAAAAATTATTAAATTCTTTTAAACTTTTTAGTGATATAATTAATGTAGGGGTGTCCAACGGTCGGGTTCGGGCCCAACAAACCAAAACCATGACAAACCAATAATGTGAGTTTAGTAGCCCATTTTTTACCATACTTGCATTTGGTTAGCTTGGGTCTCAGGTGATAGGGTGAGCGGGTGCGACGGGTGGGTTAATTCGGGTTTAACACCACAGACAAATTTTTAAACATAAACGCATATTTTTCATTTAAAATATCGCGTTATTGTTTATTTAAAATACAATCAGAAAATTAAAAATAAAAAAATATAGAGAAATCTTGATAGACAAATTTTGATAAGCCACAGATTTAGAAAAGAAAATCAGAAGAAGATTACAAATCCTGAAAAGAAAAAAATCAGAAGAATATTGCAGATCCAAAAAAGAAAAGATAAGAAGATTACATATCCAGAAAAGAAAAAATCAGTGAAAGATTACATATCCAAGAAAGAAAAAATCAGTGGAAGATTACAAATCCAGAAACGAAAAAAGTCATAGCAAGATTACATATCCAGATAAAATATCAGAGGGAGATTACATATCCTAAAAAGAAAAAAATCAGTGGAAGATTACATATAAAAAGAAAGAAAAAATCATGGAAGATTATAGATCCAGAAACGTAAAAATTGATCATAGCAAGATTACAGATTCAGAAAAGAAAGGCACAAATCCAAAAAAAGAAATACATATCCAAACAGTTTGTCCCTGTTAGTGCACGACAGTTGCCCAGAAAGCTCTCATCCCGTTCAGAAAAAATTACAAAGCCTCCCCACGCTTGGTCTCCGCGTCTCATCCCATTTGGCCGCCATCGCACCGTCATTGAATAAGCCTGCCGTCACGCCTCATCTCTGTTGGCCACTATCGCAGTGGTCGCTCGAAGCTCCTTGTCGTTAGTCTGCGGTGGCCGGCGTCACTCATGCTTAGATCGTTGGTTTGCGATCTACGGTTGTCGATCTGTGGTGCGCGATCAGTGGTGAAGAACGAAGGGACAAAGGAGGGGCCTGTGCATTTAATTTGCGGAGGTCGATTTGCGTATGAGACAACGACGGTGACCACACCCCATTATGGCAGCACCCCTTGCATGCTCAAAGAAAGAGGGGGAGAAGAAAGAAACTAGGTGAGAAGAAAGTGAACGAGATTGAGACTCATCAATTCTGAAATGAGAAAGAAAGGAGGAGAGAAACTGAAACAAAACCTCAACCGTTAGATCTTTCCCAGGAGCGCATCATAGCCATTGAAGGAAAGCACAATCCATGTGCTTGTGAATCGCCCGCTCATATATAACAACACGTGTTGGTCGGGTTCGGATACCGACAAAATTTTTTAATGTGATTTGAACACGACCATGTGTATCTGATTAACCCGTGTTTTTCAGCGCATTTAAACCTGTATACCGCTTGAATCCACCCACTGGCCATTGGGCCACTTCGATTTTAACGGGTTCGGGCGAGTCTTCAATTTTGGACAACCCTAATATAATGTTTAAATTAAAAATTAAAATAAATAATGAAATTGATAAAATAAATAGTATAAAAATAATTTCATAAAATAGTAAAAGAAAATAATAATTTAATTAATTCTAATTTTTAAATTACTTATTATATAAGTAATAATAGGTAAAAAGAAATTAAGGATAGTAAGGGAAATGTATTAAAATATAAGGGATAGTGATGGAAGAACAATAAATAAGCTACAAGCTACATTCTAGAAGCTAGCAGAAGTACGTAACTTGTAACTTATAACCTATAGAAGCCCCTAAAATAAGCTACTTTGAGGTACCTTATCAAACACTTTTGTGTTGATCAAGCTAGCTTATAATTAAGCTAGTCAAATAAGCTAGTAGCTAGCTTATTGGCCTTGTCAAATACGCTCATAAGCTAGTATATTAGCTACCAATTTTATTCTACTTTGTAACTTATTTATTTTTCTTCCATTTTTATCCCTTATATTTTAATACACTTTTTATTTGTTTTCTTTGTACATCTTTTTATATCATTTTACATTTATTACCTAGCTAATTATTAACTAGCTAGCTAGTTTTAATTTTACCGAATATTTTAATTCAATAAACTAACTTATAAGGTAGCTAGAGCTTATCACTAGTAGCTAGTTTTACCAACCCTTCATCTCTATCATTTTTTTACAAAATGTGTTATCATCAATTTTATTTCTATCTTGTCTTGGGTGACAAGTAGTAGATTATAGTAGGAGAACTCCCTCAATGTTTTTTTAGATATACATTAATAAAAAATGTACTCCAAAATAAGTTTTACAACATATATTAGCTAACACCTTTCGTTTATATATTTTAATGTTATTTTGCATTACTTCAATAAAATTATGTATATGTTTGACAAATAATTTGAGCAAATCACTTTTGTTTGTTCCTAGTGATGACTCCCCAAAATTGTTATATAAAATTTGTCACCGCGTGCAACTTCATTCATTTTTGAGTTATGACATTTTCATGTGTACACGCACTTAATTTACTTTCTTATTAACTCTTTATTATCCAGCACAATGCAATATATATTAAGGTACGCTGTCTAGCTGAATGAGAATTATAATTTCCGGATGAAGCATGATTATAATTTGTTTATCATAAAAAATGAATGGATCATTTATATTCCAATTCCTTCAACCCTTTGCTAGGCGTTTGTAGTTATTGACTTTGATGTAACGTAACGTTTTATCAGCCAAGAAACGCGAATCTTCGTCTCGATGAGAAAGAAGTAATAGTCATGACTTCTAGCTAGCACTATTCGAAAATGTGACAATATAATTGCCGTTGCAGATATAGATCATTCTAATATTCCCATGCAACCATTATAAACCTGAAATTTAAAGTGAAAATTAAAGGTGCAAGTAAACCTCTCTTTCTTTTCCCACTCAGATTTCAGAATATCAGCCTGTCACATATATAATTGCATAAAGCCTCAAGGTTTGTTTGATCTCTGCTTGCATCTCATGCCTTCTAGCTATAAAGTTAAAAAGTCCAGCCACCTTTTAGGACCATTGTGTGAATCCATAAGTTCTGAATTAAGGAGTCAGCTAGCGAAGAATATAAATGACACAAGTTTATTTTATTTCTATTGTGGTTATAAAGCCTATTAGTATTAAATAAATAATCCGTAAGGAGGAGATAATTAAAATGATGTGAAAGGCCACTCTTTTGGCTCTTGAACTTTGAAGGCTTTCCATGGTGCAGAGATAAATGATGTGAAGCGTGAGGGAAGAGGCTCTTGATATATACCAAGAAAGAGAATATGAATTGTGAAATTGATCACATACTGTCATTCTGATACAATGTATTTATAGACATAAAGAAATGTAATTCTAATTGTTCGAGTATACAATTCTGACTCGGTTATCCGCGGGATCTCGGACTTGGTTCTTGCTCCAGTGGATTTTACAGATCATTTCACCACGGTAGGGGTGTATGTCGGTTATGGTCTGGGTATATAGTAGGAATGTTTAATTAATGTGTACATGTCATCTCACATCTATAGTATTTATTGGGAAATATCTTGAGATTTAGGCCCCGAGCCTGATTTGAGATATTATCCGGTGGTGTGTGGTGCAAGAGAGAGCAAGTGCTCCCCACATGTGATCGTCCAAATTGGGGCGACCTGTCCAAGTGGACCAACTTGATCTAAAGTGTCGGATCCTTTGGAGGGATCCGATTTGGGCTGAGTAGGTTTGAGCTTCTTAGGCCTAGTCCATAACACTAATAATAGAATATACAAATATTCTAAGATTACAATGATTCGTAATGTTATAAGGGTTTGTCTACGGTGGACCATGATTCACGTAGTTCCAGTTGCTTTTATGAAATCTTACTTGAAAATAATAGAAATTCAAATTGATATTACAATGTAATGTAAAATTTTGCCTTTTAACTTTAAATTGATATACCCTCAACGAAATTAACATAGGTTGTATTGTAAATCCATATTTTTCTTTAAATTAAATTCAAATAGTCATATAAAGACTATTTAATAAAAATAAAATTATCTATTCACCTTTTGTAAAAACAAAATGTAAGTTGGACTAGGTGGACCAAATTTTGTTTGGTCCACCCTATGATAGTCCATGTTATAAATATGGAAAGAAGATTTTATAACATATTATGATAGTCAGGAATTTATCTTTTGAATATCAAGGCTATTGAGACTTGATTGTTGGCTTTCCTTAACTATATCTTTAGAAATGAAGGTATACATGTTCCTATCCAATATTGAGATCCTCAAATTGGCTTTAGAGCCAAAATATCCTTTCCTTCAATTTTAATTTCTTCCATTTATTGGGTAAAGAAATTTATGTTTGAAAGTTTTGTAATGTCTTTTTGGACTATATATATAAAAAATAAGGATACCTAATGGTTGTGAATTTTGTACTAGTGAACTTTTTTTTGGACTAGTGATATAATATCATTCATAAATTAATATATTATATTATATTATAATTTTGGACTAGTGAATTTTAATTTTGGACTAGTGAATATAATATATTTTTTTAAGAATTTAATAATTATACACTTCGTGTAAAATTATTTTACATAGTCATCCAATGATATATTGACACATCATTTAATGAGTTTAAAATACATAAGATATCATATTCATTAAATGATGCGGCAACACATCATTTGATATCTGTGTAAAATTATTTTACACTGATGGTGCATAGTAATTAAACTCATATTTTAATGTCTGTTAGGACTAGTGATTTTTTTTAATGTGCAACATTGAGTGAAAAAAAAGACAATGACCTAATGGTTCAATTATTTAATGAAACAAACACATTTTTTCACAAGTCGTCTAGATATATAACTGGGTACTAGTACCATTAAGTATCAAACATATATCACACGTACACATTTGAATCTAGTAGTGTCTCTCTCAAACATACCTAGCTAATAGAAAAAGCAAAGTTGAACTCTAATATCAATATACCTGAATTGCAGTAGCCTTCAACATTTTTTTGAGGTGGGAAAGAAACAATTCTTTGCCTAATGATGTACCTAGAAGTGTAATTTTAGTTGTCAACTAGTTTATCTCTTTAATTTAATCGGTCACTGTCACTGATAAACGTTTTTTTTTTGTTGACCTAAACGCAGTAAACAAATAGATTCTTCAACAATAGTTGTCATATCTGTACATAAAACAATGAGGTCACTATTTTTACCACAGTGGCCTCTATGCCTAAAACACTCATCCTCTCTCTCTATCATATGCTTGTCAAACATTAAAAGCAGTGTGGTACAATTGTTGTACCACACTGTATTATGTATAGTTACATATTTTGCTTCAATAATCCAAATACAACAAAAATTAAATTATAAGGGAAATTTTAAAGAAGGAAGTGTAAAGTGTCATTTAACGACTTAATTAAGGACTGTATTTATAAAGAGTAAGTATACAATAAATATAATATAAATATATAATAGGTCAAGGTATTTAGATTAGATGACCACATGAAAAATACATGAAGGGGTTGGTTGTGGCTTCCATTGATGTTATTCTCAATCTAATTTCTCTTGTGTCTCGTGGCTATTTCTTATAACTCGCTCGATGATACTCAAAAAGAGGGAACAATGCTACATCCAGCTTCTGTCATCAGAGTTGAGGATAGCATCTGGTCCACTTCAGCTTCTACATCTGTTCTCTTTGCAAATCGACCTTTAATTCGGGGTCTTGTCTCTGCATAGGCCTTCCTTGAAGCATACTTAATTTTCTTTTCAAACTTTCTTGTCTTCTTTTTCTCTCTGTATCTTAGGACTTTGTCTCTGTCCATTGGAGCAAGATGTGAAGGCATTGGAATTGGAGGAAATAGTTCACTTGTCCCTATTGTTGATTTTGAATGTGAAACTGAGATGTCGCTTAATGTTGATTCTGGTACAATGCCAACATCCATTGATGAAACTGAAACCTAATTTGAAATGAAAACATGAACAAATTGGGTCAAAATCAGGAGATACAAGAATGTATAAATTGACCGTTCTGACTTCAATCAATTAGGGCACTGCAAATTTGATTTCAGGCTCAAGTTTTTATATTGAAACTGCAAAGCTCAATTGATGAAACTCAAGTTGAAGAAAATAATTAGTTTAGGGAAACTGAAAATTGATGAAAAAATCACCCTTCAAAATTCGTATAAGGAACTAGCAAATATAAAGATATATACTATAGAGTGGGGAAAAACCCTAAGATATATAAGCATAGGAAAAGGGGAAATTAGGCTTACACTTTGACTAAGAGAACCGTTGTAACTGAAACCAGCTTTTGAGGAGTCAAAATCCAGGCCCTGTTGAAATTGTTGTTGCATATGAGCTCGCGAAGCTTCTCCTCCACGCTGAAATGGAACAACTGCATAGTTCTGAGGGACAGTATTGTAATTATGCTGTTGGTTCTGTTGTTGATCATGATGACCATCATAGTGAACATTACTGAAATCACCACATGAATTACAATCCACAAGGTCCAAATACTCATCAGCACCAAACAAGAAATCCTCATTCTCCTTCAAAGGATTTGGCAGTAACCATGAAGCTGCTTCAGCCTCATCCTCCTCTTCATCAACAACCTCCTCCTCCTCTAATTCCTCTACTTCACAATTATTATGATTACCTATAAACAACTCATGATCTTGTGCAGAGAAAGAGAAGGGAGAAGAGGTACACGGTGGTGGCGACTAGCCAATGGGTTAGCAGAGTGTATATCAGCATCACAAGAAGAACAGAGGGAAGCAGCATCAGCTTTACAGAGAAAGGCTGCAGGAGCACGTTCACAAGCCTCACAGACCCACACACGCTCGTGCCTTGAAGCCACACGGTTAGCCGCATGGATGCTAGCGTCACAGACTGAGCACAGGTATGCTGAGTCAGCATGGCAGTAAACTCTGCAAGGTGCTGATCGACACGTGTCACATACGCGAGACCAGTTGTTGGAACCGCCACCGCCATTGCTTGTTATAACTTCCTTCAACATTTCTGTTTGATCAGTTAGTTGTTGTTGTGTGTGTTGAACTGAACTCGAATTTGGAGATTGTGAGTAGCAGTGAGCCCGTGAGGTGAACCAAGTAGTGTTGGGAGAGAATCCAGGGTGCCTACGTGGCAGGAAGATAGTGGTTTGTCAAAGTTCTTGCTTTATGTTGAGGTTGGTTACTCTGTTCTCAGTTGAGTATAAGAGTGTGTCCCATGCATATTTCTCCCTTGCCTTTTGGAATCATTAAAGAGGTGTTGAGAGCTTTGAAGACACAACTTGGGGCCACGTGTCACTTTGGGTCCACGCCTTTTAGATTCGATACAAGAACCCTCAAAATCCTAATGTTCTCCTCTTAACATTTTATTTATTGGATGTTGAAGGATCAATCATTGTGTCAAGGTAACTCCTAACTACTCATTTGTCAAAGTTTATCTATATTTGGACTGTGGTGTGTTTGATGAAACACATTTCTCCTCCTCTTTCTTCTTTTATGTGACACGTTCAAGATGTATATATAGAGATATGCATGAGTTTTATTTTATTCGGAGAAATATATTTGTCTACTTATAGTTTCAGTCAACTTTAGTCTTTGTACCTGTACTTTAAATTCTGTGTTTTTTTTTGTCCCTAAACTTTCTAAACCCCAAACCGTGGTCCTCCCCGTAAGTGAGATCTGTTAACAGATGAGTTGACTAACAAAAGTTATATGTCAGTCTCAATAGTGAGTCCTAAATAACTGACTAATCATCTAATTAACTTTTTTATTAATTTTTAATTATTAAAATAATCCTCATTGCTATTAGGGTTTTCACCTGAGCAATTTTACCCAATAAAAAACCTAATTTCATAATTATGGTTATTTTAATAATTAAAAAATTAATAATAAAAGATTAATTAGATGAGTCGACTATTTTGGACTCACTATTGAGGCTAACATGTAACTTTTGTTAACCAGCTCATTAGGTTAACAGATCTCACTAACTGCCTGGGTTGGGGTTTAGAAAGTTCAAAGACAAAAAACAAAGGATTTAAAATACAGGGACGAAGACCTAAGTTGACTGAAACTATACCGACGAAAAACATATTTTTCTCTATTTTATATATGTTTATAATATGGGTTTGTCTACGGTAGACCATGGTTCACGTGGTCCAAAATGTAGAAATATTAATTTAAATTCTTAATCAACAAATTCAAATCTCATTTTATTAAATGATTGATATTAAAATAATTTCTCATTGCTTTTATAAAATATTACTTGAAAATAATAAAATTTCAAATCGATATTATGTCATGTAAATTTTTGCCTTTTATCTTTAAATTGATATATCTTCAACAAAATTAGCATAAGTTGTATTGTAAATCTATATTTTCTCTTAAATTAAACTCAAATAGTCATATACAGATTATTCAATGAAAAATAAAATTATTCATTCATCTTTTGTAAGAAAAAAATGTAAGTTGAACTAGCTAGGTGAACCAAATTTTGTTTGGTCCACCATAGAATTATCCTTATAATATATAGTAAATTAAAAGAAATATAGGATATAAGGTAAAAAATAATGCATTTTAGTATTATTTAAAAGGTAAAAATATATAGGGAGAATGTCTCAGTTCATTTATTCGAAAGTTTCATTATAAATATAATCAATTCAATTAAGTCGAATTAGATAAATTCATTTAAGAGGATAGAAAATATAATTTAAGCTCATCTCAAACAATAGAAATTTAATTTATCTAAATGAATTTTATCCTCCTCTTCATTTAAAAGGTAAAATAGGGAGAATGTCTCAGTTCATTTATTTAAAAGTTTCATTAAATCTAATCAATTTAATTAAGCTGAATTAGATAAATTCATTTAAGAGGAGAGAATAATATAATTTAAGCTCATCTCAAAAAGAGAAGTTTAATTTATCTAAAAGAATTTTATCCTCCTCTTAAATGAGTTTATTCAATTCAAAACTTTAAATTTAATTGATTGGATTTAATGTAACGTTTAAATATTGAATGTCTCAAATAAAAATAAAAAATTAATTTATTCTATTTCATTCTAGTTATTTTTTTCCTTTCTAATAAAAACTAAAATACATTATTTATAGGCAAATTACAGTGAGAGAAGCTTAAATTACACTGTCCCCCTCTTATTTTAAAATCTATACTCTCTTCTAAGAAATAAATGTGTTACAATTTAATTTATTTTAATGTAAACAAGCTTCTTGTGAACTTTTTTTTTCTTGATTTCTGATTTTTTAACATTATTCATATGTAATTTTAGTTTGAACTTCTACTATCACCTATAAGACATTAAAAAGTAAGATAATTTTCGGTAAAATTGAAATTTAAAATTTCTTTTTTTCTTCAAGTCCTAAAAAAAATTCATTAATAGCCTCATTCTTAGTTATTCACCATTACTAAAAAATTTATTTACATCAAAATATATTAAAACGTAATACCTATTGATTTCTCGTAAATTTTATAATAAAAGTGGATTTTTGTATAGAATTGTTTTTGAAATAATTGAGGTTAAAAAATTAATTTATTTTTAAAATTAATACTTTAAAAGTGAGTTTAGCCCCCTTTGTTTCTTTCCCTGCTCCCTTCGCCTCCCTTTTCCCCTTTCCCCTCTTCCCCCCCTCTCTTCTTTCGTCTCCTCTCCCCCCCCCCCTCCCCTCTCTTCCCGCCCCCCTCCCCCCTTCCCTTTTGTCCCCCTCTCCCTTCTCCTTCTCCTGCCTTGCTCTTTTTTCCTGTCTTCAAATTTAACCACAAATACACACTACTTGCTATCACAATTCAACTCATGATTGGGCATACCCAGGGCGGCGAGTCGTTTGTATATGGTAGTAGGTGCACAAATGATGCTGTTAGCATATCATAAAGGCGTTTGAAAGATATTTGGGAACTTAGTTGTATTTTGAAGTATCTGTATTTTTAAATTTTTCTTCACAAAGCAAAAAATGCTTAGTTAGGGATGAGATTGTCTTCGGTATATATCTTCATGTCACTAGGCAAAGCAGGGTATCAATCCGTACTTAATTATATGTAACAATAACATCCACAAGTTGTTCTTGCTTTGTCTAACCTTTGTTCCACACGTACCTCATGCCTCTTTTAAAAGTAAAAAGTGTAACCACTTTTGGGGACCATAATATGACTCAGGCTACACTTTCCTTCACTGGTATTTGAACTACGAAGTTAACACAGAAAAGCATAGACTAAGCAGTAAGCATATTATAAATATTAAAATACAAGGTGAAAATTTTCAGGAAAAAAAAATCTATTAGTGATGATTTTCCCTAATTATGACGATGAGACTACAGGTTTTTTATTAATTTTCTGGTGAGGGTGGGTATATTAATCAGTTACCATATATATAACTTCATATATGGGAATATTTATCCAACTTCTATAGTATAAGAAAGAATATTCTATCCTCATAGCACTTATATGTTGTGCATTCGTTTAGCTTTGGTTCATTGCTTTGTAACCATGAAATATGAATCTTCCTCTGTGTGGGGAAGAAAGGTGACCCAACAGCAACATGTAACAAATGGCATTGCAGATATAGATAATTAATTCTAATAATATTCCTTGACCATGACAACCTAGAATTTAAAGTGAAAAAGTGCAAGTGAACTTTTCTTTTCTTTAGTGCTTTTAAATTTTAGTTTATTAGCCGTCTCACAGAAACACAGTGGGTATATTTAAAGCAATCACGAGGCCGACATGGATAGATAGATAGATTCATTAAAATTTTGAATTTTCCTTCTTTTCTTTTCGCCAAATATTCACGTCCACGAATACAAAAAGTGCAAGCAAACGTTTTGTTGCGCACATTCAATCATACAATTAATAGAGCTTGTGCAATCCTGGATCAGTTAGCTCAATGTAATAGAAATTTTAATTTCTAATAATTATTTTTGTAGGTTGTTGGGATAAATTTTTTAAGCCAAATAGAAATTTACCATTAATCAATCGAGAATTGTTGTGCTAGATTATAGAGTTAAGGTTAGTGACGCGTACCTGTATCCATTGACGATGACCAAGGTTGCAGCGGAATAGCCCTTTGGTGCAATGATCTTCCTCAGCCAAATCACTGGATTCCTCATATGAGACTATATTTTCTCTCTCTGATGGGGAGACAGAGACTGTTCTGATTTGGCGTATTGGGGACCATGACCAACTTTACGATTATAAACCTGTCAGGGTTCCCATTAACCCCTAACGGGCCTAATCTGGTTTCCACTTATTTGAGCCCATATCAGTTTTTCCTATTGGCAGTCTAAAGGCTCACTAAAATTAGATCACTTTTATTGAGCCCAACTAATTGTAAATAGCTAATATAAATGCTACAAATAATATATATATGCCCATATTAATTATTAGAAATAAAATTTCTAACAATCTCCCACTTGGGCTTAATATTCATTTAAGCATTTATATCACAAAATTCTTTAGGCGCGCAACCGTATGCTATTTACTTTTAGACTACCCTTAAACAATCTGGTCCATCTCATACAACAACAGGGAACCACTGCAGCTTTCATCATAACCCAATGTGACTAAACCACAATGATCACCACAATTGTATGTACTCAATGACATAGATCAAATATGGATAAGTGGCATGGAAATTACATGCAATGTGATCTTAGTCATGTCTATTTCCTGGTCCAAACTTATTCTTATATAGAGATCAATTCAAAACGCAATATAATTTGCACAAAATAAGTAGAGGAATGACAAACATCAACTTATTCTTTAGAAAAATAAGGAAAACAATCAGAACATATAGTATAAATGGGACTCCCACTTAAACTAAGGTACTATCAGGAATTACACCATATGAGCAATGTGCTCATGAAAAACTAGGCACTAAACCCTTAGTAAGTGGATCAGCTAGCATAAAGTCAGTCCCTATATGTTCTATAGAAATTTGCTTATTCTGAACTCTTTCCTTGACAACCAGAAACTTGATATCAATGAATTTTGACTTGGTTGTATCTATTGTTATTGGAATAAAGAATTGAGTTATTGTCACAATAGATTTTCAATGGTCATCGCTACACGTAAATTAGTGACAAAATTTCACATCCCAAGCAATGAACTCCGCAGCCATGGTTGAAGAAGCTATAATAGTCTGTTTAACAGACTTCCAAGAGATAGCTCCTCCAGCCAACATAAAGATGTATCCTGACGTGGAGCGTTTGCTGTCTTGACACCCAGCAAAATCAGAGTCAGAGTACCCAATGATCTCTAAACTGTTAGACTTCTGATAAGTGAGCATATACCCTTTTGTTCTCTTCAAATAGCGCATTACACGCTTTACTGCCTTCCAATGTGCATCCCGGATTACTTAAGTATCTGCCCAAAACTCCCACCACAAATGCAATATCGGGACGAGTACAAACTTGAGCGTACATTAGACTTCCACAGCTGAAGCATAGGGAATCTTTTGCATCTCATTTCTTTCAAGGTCATTATTAGGGCACTGTTTGAGGCTAAATTTGTCTCCCTTGGCTATAGGGGTATCTCCTGGTTTACTATCTTTCATGCCGAATCTGTCCAAAACTTTATCGATATAGCTCTCTTGTGATACCGTGAGAACGATCTCTTATATCTTAATACCTAATACAAAAGAGGCTTCACCAAGATCTTTCATTTCAAAATTCTTTGTCAGAAATCTCTTGTTTCGTGCAATAAGCCTATATCGCTGCTAGCAAGCAGTATATCATCGACATATAACACCAAGAATATATATTTACTCCCCACTGAACTTATGATAAACACAATCATCAACAATATTTGCCTCAAAACCATATGAGGTAATAACTTGATGAAACTTGTTACCATTGACGGAAGCTTGTTTGAGACCATAGATGGATTTCTTTAGTTTGCATACCATAGACTTTGAGTCACCAGACACAAATTTTCTGGTTGCATCATATAAATCGTTTCTTCAATGTCACCATTTAGAAACGCAGTCTTAACATCCATCTGATGGAGCTCTAAATCATAATGAGCTACCGTGCCATTATTATTCTAAAAGAATCCTTTGAAGAAACCGGAGAAAAGGTTTCTTTGTAATCAATGCCCCTTTTGAGTGAAGCCTTTAGCAACTAAACGAGCCTTATATCTCTCGATATTACCTTTTGAATCCCTCTTGGTTTTAAATATCCATTTACAACCAATAGGTTTCACACCTTCAGGTAATTCAACGAGATCCCAGACATCATTGTCATGCATAGACTTCATCTCATCCTTCATGCATCAATCCACTTTAGAATTACTGCGCATAGCTTGACAGAAGTTGATTGGATCATCCTCTGTTAAACCAATGCCATCCTCATGTTCTTGGAAAACACAAATATAATCATCAGGAATTGCACTTCTCCTTTCTCTAGTGGATCTTCTTAATGGCACTTCTTGAGGTTGTTGAGCTTGCTCTATGGGTATTTGAGGGAGAACCTCATTGTTGTCTTGTGCTGGGACAATGTCAGGAATAAATCCATCATTGTCATCTATTACTGGGGTAGGTACTGGAATAGTAATAGGCACGAGGACTTGATCACTGTCAATGACAGGTTCTTCCTCAAAGACAACATTCCTTATGTTCTCTTCCTTCCCAAACTCAACATCCTCAAGGAATCTCGCATTCCCCGTCTCAAAGAATGATCTTAGTGGGATTGTAAAATTTATAGCCCCGAGAGCGTTCAGGATAGCCAACAAATAACAGCTAACAGTCCTTGATTCCAACTTGCTTTCATGCGGCCTATAAGGACGCGCCTCAGCTGGACAACCCCAAATGTGTAAATGCTTATGCTTGGCCTTTTACCGGTCCATAGCTCATAAGGAGTTTTGTTAACTGCTTTACTTGGTACCCTGTTTAGGATGTAAACTGCAGTCTTAAGCGCTTCTCCCCACAATGACTCTGGCAAGGAAGAATGACTAATCATACTTCTCACCATATCCTTAAGAGTCCTGTTTCTACGTTCTGCAACACCGTTCATGCTTGGTTTCCCAGCATAGTATATGAGGAACGATGCCACATTCCGTAGGAAAAGCGCAAAAGGCCCTGGACGTTGTTCACCTGATCCATCATATCTGCCGTAATATTCACCTCCACGGTCAGATTTGACGGCCTTAATTTTCTTTCCAAGTTGAAGCTCAACTTCAGCTTTAAAAGTTTTGAAAACGTCTAGGGATTGGGACTTCTCATGAATTAAAAATGTACCTACCTTGAATAATCATCTATGAACGTAATGAAATATGTTGTCCATTCCAAGATGCGTAGGGAATGGTCCACAGATATCCGTGTGAATTAATTCCAAAACGTCCTTAGCCCTTTCTTTCGGCACCTAATTTTCTAGAGTTTGTTTGTTTACCCTTAATACACTCAACGCAGACCTCAAAGTCCGACAAGTCTAAGGGTCCAAGAATCTCATCCGACACAAGCCTCTGAATTCTCTGTTTAGAGATATGGCCTAAACGCTTATGCCATAAGGTGGTTAGTTCTCATTTAATTTACGTTTCGTACCACGAGAATCAATGTGAAGAATTTCTTTATTGGAACTAACTACATCTAGCAAGTATAGATTATCAATTAAAGAACCAGAACCAACAACATTTGAATTTTGATAGAGACTAAATTGATTATTTCCAAATGAACAAGAAAAACCAAATTGTCCAAACTAGAAATAGAAATTAAATTCCGCCTAAAAGACGGTACAACAAAATCTCAAATAAATCCAAATGAAACCAGTTTTTAACTGTAATCTAAATGTTCCAATAGCCTCCACTGTGACCTTGTTGCCATCGCCCACATAGATAAATCTTTCATTATCACTTGGCGGTCGGCTCCAAAGGCAACCCTGCATAGATACACTAATGTGAGTAGTAGCACCAGAATCTACCCACCAAGTATCATTGGGTACAAAAGCTAAATTAACTTCAGAACAAACAAAAGAGAGAAAATCACCTTTCTTTACACGCCAAGAGGCGTACTTGGAACACTCTTTCTTCATGTGTCCAGGCTTCTTGCAGAAGAAGCAGGTAGGTGTTTTCTCATCCTTTTTAACTTTCTTTTGCTGAGAAGTCCTTTCTGAGCATCCTTATTGCTCTTTCTCTTTCTATTCTGAGAGTTTGAGGCCAAATGAGCACTTTCAGTCTCTCTCTTTGTTGCCTTTCCTCTTGCACACAATAGAAATGAGTTCATTCAAGGTCCATTTATCTTTTGAGTATTATAACTCACCTTGAATGCCCAAAGTGTGCAGGAAGGGAAATCAAAACTAGTGCACGAGCAAGTCATCAGACAGCTCTAACTTTAGTGCTTTCAGTTTTGACGAGATTAGACATCTCCATAATGTACTCCCTTATGTTTCCTTTGCCTTTGTATCTCATAGAGATAAGCTTGGCAAGCAAATTGCTTGCATCAGCCTTCTCATTACTAGTGAAATACTTCTCAACAGCATCAAGGAAACCTTTAGCGCTCTGGCTCTCAGAAATAGAGCCCCGAAAAGCTTCTGGAACGGATCGCTTCATGATCATCAGACACATTCGTTTGAGCGTTCCCACTTTTCAACCTCCTCCTCCGGCTTCTCCGAGTTGGAGTGGGTTTCTCAGCCCGAAGTGCCAGATCAAGATCATGCAGCCAAGAATTATCTCGACTGCTTCCTTCCAGACCTTAAAGTTTGTCCCATTAAGCATGGGGATACAATTAATTTGAGCAGACAAGTTAACAACTAGCAACGCAACTGTAAGAGAATATGATACAATTAATAATATGTTCAAAAAAAATTGCAGATAATTTACATGATAGACCCATCACAAGATACCGAGCACAACATTAATTTTTAGTCTTTGGACATACAAATTAATTTGTAAGTGGTACTCTCAATGCAACGATCAAATATTGACAATTAATTCTGTCAAATAATAGCCTTTCTTTGGACCGACTATTATTCACATGAATATAACTTTATAATCGTCACATATTTATCATCACAGGCATGTTATTATTTGGCCAAATTGTGTCTTCCTTTGGGATGAGCACAAATTGCATAAATAATCACATACTAACATCTATTAATTTAATTAAATAATTTCTATAACAGGGATGCTTTGGCAATATATTACATCAAATTAATTAAAAATTACAGACAAATTAATTAATAAAAAGGTCTATAATCTGCCAAAATTTGCACTCAAATTTGATATGAAAATTTACATAAAACGTATAAACGTGCAAATATATATTTTATTCACCAAAATTGCAATTGGGAATTTTTCGAGATAAATGTGCAACATTAAAACGTAGACGTTTTCAATCCTATATATCATGCACATTAAAAATCAATCAAAATAAAAAAAACGTTGTTGTCAATCAATAATCGAATTCTAACGTTATAATATTAATTCCCAATCAATAATGTGGCTGCCGATCATTCTCGCAATTATAATAATAAAAAAATTATGCATAAATCATAATTATTGAATCAATATCCTGCTTTATTAATTCCTTAATCTCATTTAAAGATTACGCTGGATTGAATTTAAAACGGAAACTCAATAAGTGACAATATGCATTCCTTAATAACGTTTTTCATTCAATCATATTATTGCTTTTTCAACACCTAGAAATCTGGCTGAGAAATTGTCAAAAGGTTTCATAATTCCATTTAAATGAAAACGCAATATAAATATCAATCGACATGTTTGCTCAGATAAATATAGAAACGTTTTCAATCATGATATATATTTTAAATAATTATTAAAAGCCAAATCAAAATAGTAGCTACAAATAATACAAGATATATATATATATATCAAAACAATGACCGCTAATAATACGAGATATTTCCATGTTCGGTGTTTCCTAAAGTAGAAAGGATTCGCTAAAAAATAGCAAAATGCAAACTCAAGCGCTAGTCATCATCAAATCATAAGACCAAATCCTGACCCTGTCTTAGAGCATTGATAAGTGAAAATTATATGATAAATTAGAGCACTTTTTAATTCACTTATCAAAGATAAAATGGTATTTTTGTCCCATTTTAATCCCTTTTATTAAATATTAGATAAATTGTATTTGGATTTGAATTTGATGCTATTTTAATAGAAATATTGCTGATTTCTGCAGGATATTGCAAAGATTTGATTTGAAGGAAAAATAACATTAAATGAGGGAGATATATGCAAGATTTGAGTTTGATTGAAGACATTTAATAAAGATTTGAAGAAGATTTGAGGCAATCAATGCCAATCAAACAAGGATTCTACAGACAACCTTCCCAATTAAATCCAAGATGCTCAATAAATGCAAGATTTCATCAAGAAAAAGGAAACAAGGAAAGACAAATAAACCAAAACCAGTCTCGGGGAGAGATCAAGTTAAAAAGAGAAAGATTGAAGCTGCAGGACGCATTCTGCGCTTCAACCTGCGCTGTAGCGCAGGGTGAAGTGCAGCTCTCTGGAACCTGCGCTGCAGCAAGCGCTGTAGCGCAGCTTGAAGCGCAAGTCACGCTGATTCTTGCCCTGTTGCCATTTTTAGATAGATTTCTCCCCAATTTCCTTGTCTTTCCTTAGCCTATAAATAGGACCTCATTGTACCAGATCAAAGTGTGCATGATTATTGTAATTCATTCTTATCTCAGTGATAGTGCACCAGAGCTAATATTAGAGTAGGAGAGGAGGAGCGCTTCACAAGGATTGAAGATGGTGACAACATCTTCGGTGATTTGTATGGCTACCCTGTGTAGTTAACTCTCCATTAGGATTGAATGTAATTGATTCTATCCCTAAGTGTATGTAAATTCTATTTTTATTTTTGAGCTCTCTGTCTATAATATTGGTAATCTTATTCTGTGCTTAATTCCTAACTTTCGCTCTTGCGCCAGAGTTATAGGCTAGTTTCGACTCGGATTGAGGATGGGGGAGCGGATTCTGAAGAAACCCAAACTCTGATTGAATAAGAGGACTCGATACTCTGTGACCGACACATGAGCGTTACTAATGAGCGATGGGTAGTGACAGTACTCTAGCGAAGGGCATTTACAGGATTAGGCCTTAGTATCGATAGCAAATGATTAGTTGATTGTCAATCCAGGACCGACACATAGATGTATCCTGATGAGTGATGGGTAGTGTGAGTACTCTAATGAATGTACGTCTACAGGATTAGGCCTCGTTTATCAATTAATTCTTTACAAATGGAATAAAGAAAACATAATAAGCCGATGGTAAGTCTGTCGCTTGGGAGAGCCCGCATGGATTATCTTTGAGTGTGTGAGGCCGCTGGTAACTCGGGGTCTTAGCAATATAGTTTGTCTACAGTATTATAGAGTAAACCTAAAATAATAATAGTTTTTACATGCACAAAGGGTGTGATGATATGAAGTTCAATCCTAATCCAAGTAAAGTGTCTCTAACTCTTCCTTTCTATTTCAATTGATTATCTGTTATTTACGTTTTTCGCACAATAATATTCTCAAAACCCGTTGTTTCCCTTGATAAATAGATCACAACTATACGCGAATTGACTGTTCCCTATGGATACGATACTCTTCTTACTATTATACTACTGGATTTTTGGTTTGTTTGCCAGAAACCCATCAAGTATTTTTGGCGTCGTTGCCGGGGGAACGGTTTCCAATTCGTGTAAACCTTGGCGGTCTAGTTATCAAGAATATCTATCTTAGGATTTTTCTTATTTTTTATCTATCTTAAGATTTCTTTTAATTATTCTTTTTGTTATTTTAGGAAATTTATGTTTTTCTATTATTAAAGTTCTCTTCCACACTTACCGTTTTTCAAAGTTTCTTGTTTTTGCTTTTGAGAAGCTAGGTGTCCTCAAATCAACTACAATTTGTGCCAGAAATAGAAAGGATATCAATGAAGAACAAAAGTAGACACAAGAGAGGAGATGAAGGAGAAGTCGAGAAGAAAACAAAAATATTTTATTTTTAATTATTTTATTTTAATTATTTTCTTTTTAAAAAAATTATTATTTTTTTTTGTTTTTCTCTTTGTTTGAGCATCTTGATTATTTCTCTTGAGAAAACAGGTAACAGAAAAAGGGGCAGAGCTCAAGGAGACAATTTCAACACTCTCTGATCACCCAAGAAGGAAAAGGAGCAGAGATCAAGGGGACAATTTCAACACTCTCTTTCAACCACCCCAAGTGAAGTAAATGCTAAATGGCTTATGAATGGCAAAATCAACCAAGGAGAACCCTTGGGGATTATGTTAGACAGCAAGCACCAGAGTATTTCTCCATACACCGATTCAAGGTAACTTCTCTAATTACAACAATTATTCTAACAATTTTTCACAGGATTGGAGAAGTTACCAGAATCAGAATTTTGGATGGCACCAAGATGATGTTTCACTCCGCATGCAACCTTCTTTTCAACAGAAGCAAAGTTACTCAAAATGATGAGTTTTTGGAAGAACTCGATCGATACAATATACAATTTCAGAAGGAGAGAGAAGAAGCAAGAAGAAAAAATGACGCTTTGATAGCGCAGCTAGCAGAACAAAGGGAGTTAAGACTTCAAAAGGAAAGAGAAGAAGCAAGGCAAAACACTGACGCTTTGTTAAAACAGATGGCGGAACAAAGGGAGTTCAGACTTCAGAAGGAAAGAGAAGAAGCAAGAAGAAACACTGACACCTTGCTGGAGCAATCAACAAAAACAGAAGTCAACCAACAGTCAGAACAAATCTGAGCAAGTCATTCAGATAGTGACGATTTTATTGAAGAACAGTGGGAGGAATTTATACAATTTAAGTTGTATTGTGAAAGAGAAGGACTAACCGTTGACCTCGCACTAAATGAGATACAAAATATGATCAAGCAGTTTTCGGCAAATGCAATACCCAACCCTGAAGAACAGTGTGACGACATTGTTCAGCTGATAAGGGAGGAAACCAATGACAATCTGGCTGATGAAGATGATGAAATTGAAGATGCACAAGAAAGAGTATCAGAAGAAGAAGAAGAAGAAGAAGAAAAGGAGAGGAGGAAACAGAACAGATGATGCTTAAAGAGGAGATTGACTGTGAAAGGAAGGAAGAGAAAAAGAGTGAACAGGGAGATGGAGAATCAAAGCCGAGGAAGGAGGGGAAGTAATACCAAGACCAAAGACCTTACCTTATCCAACCAGTCCTCCAGAGGAAGATCAAGAAAGACATGGTACAAGTGATAAACCTTCCAGACCTCACAAAAGAAAGGCCTGCAATCACACTGACCAGGACAAGGCAAAGAGAAGAAAAGTCAAGCTAGAATCAAATTCAGAGCCTAGAGCCAGATTGAAGATCAAGTGGTCAAGTGTGTTCCATATCAAAGACCCCCCTGAAGCAAAGAAATTGAGAACAATCAATTGTAAATCATCAAAACTTCACAGTACAGGTTGTTCCAAGGCAAGATTATGGGGAGGTATATGGGCCAAAGAAAGGAAGGGTGCAGCTCACAAGCTCATCAAAATATTTCAGTTTCAGCCACCTTGAGAGAACAGGCGTCGAGCTAGAAGACGTTAAACAAGCGCTTCCTGGGTGGCAACCCAGAGACTTTTAAGTTTTTAATTGTTTTCAATTTTATCTTGTTTTTATTAGTATTTTTCATTTTTTGGATTTAGGAAATTTTCAAAATTGATTGGAATAAGTTTATGGAAAATATAATTTTTAAATAATAGGAAGTAGCAGAAAGCGTGACTGAAAATTGCAAAATTGCATTCTGTTTTCTGCGCTTCACATGCACTGTAGAGCGGGTAAAGCGCAGAAATGCAATTTTAGTCACTGACTTCTGCGCTTCACATGCGCTGTAGCGCAGGGTGAAGCGCAGCAGTACAAAATTTTCAAAAATCTTCTATTTTCTCATGTACTGTTTCTCTACTTTCTAAGCTTTTCTTTTCACTCTTTCCACTCACAAACTTCCATCAATTTTGAAACTTTCAGTTATGTTTTCTTTAATTTTTATCAATTGAAATCTTCATTCACTCTATGATTTTAACTTTAGGATATCAATCTTAGGAATGTGTATACTGTTGATAATTGTTATCTTAAATGTGATTTTGGATGTGTGGAACATGAAGAACAATTTGCTGAATTGAAATGCTCTTTGTTTTGTGAGTTATTGAATTTGAAAGTGTTATGCTCTGTTTCTTTCAAAAATCTTGAACTTTCACTTTCCGTGGATTGATTGAATGCTTGCAAAATAAATGAGTATGATTTGTTTTTAGGAAGTCATTACCAAGTGCACCGAACTTTTTGTGAAAATATTAATTCTTTGAATTATGCATGCAAATTGGTTAATGATAGGCTTCCATGTTCTTCATGAGTTGCACAGATTGCTACAAAGTATAAAGACCAGTTGACCTTAAAACAATCAGGAGTACTAGACCCATTCCAAGCATGCTGCTTGAAGAGTTCCGAATATTCTTGCAGTGGCCTGGGGACAGGCCTATTCATCCAGGGGGAGGTGGAACAGCAGCAGGACAAGGACTTACAGGATACAGAGGATGAAGATTGATCCTGGTATTTTCTTTCTTTGTTTTTCTTTTATTTTCTATTATTTTATAGAAATTTATTTTTAGTTAATTAGAATTTTTGTTTTATTTCATTTTTTTTAATTTTTAGAATTTTAAAAAAAAAATTTAGGACCTTAGGAATTAGGATTTAAGGCAACTTTTTCAAAATTCTCTGTAATTAAGGAGTTTAACTAACCAGACTAGGAAAGATGATAGGGTTTTGTGATTAATTCCATAATCAGTTAATTATGATACTTCTCAGGAGAACCTATCAGGATAGTTAATTAAAACTGGTAAGTGCTTTATCAAGGAATTTTAGCCAATAGCCAGTGAGCTGTGAGCCCAAACATTGAAATTGAGAGTTTTTCACCGCTGCTTGTCAACTGTTATTGCTTGAGTTTCTGAATTTTGTCTTGCTAGTGGAAGATATGGAAGTGACAAAGGCATATTTTGTGATTATAATATTTTGCTCAGTGCCAAATAGCCAACCTTGATTAAATTTTTCCAATTTTTGATTGCCCATTTGAGTCTTAATATTTCTTTTGATGCACCCCAGCCATGATTAATGATCATACCATGTCCTTTCACACTTGGGATAGAGAGCAAGGTGCAACACAACAAGATGGGACAAAAGGTTGGTGAAATGAAAGGTCAAAGAGATTCAAAGAGCAGACACAAGAAATCACAAAGAAGATACTCCCTCATAAATAAATTCTTTATGTTATTGTTTATGTAAAAAAAAATATTCAGCACAAAAAGTGTGGAAATTGAATAAGTTTGGGGGAGTACTTCTTCAAACAATGAGGCCAAGCTGAAAAAAAGGGTGACCATTCAAGAATGACCAGGTGAATTGAGAGAAGTTCCAAAGCACAACCACAAGATGCTCTCTATTCAAAGTGTTCATTGCATATCCAGAAAAACCATGATTTCTGATGATAGCCCAACCTCAATACAACCAAAGAAAAGACCTTTTGATCCATATTGACTGCTTGCAAGTTCAGATGTTGGAAACGACTATCAATTCTAGTTGTTCAAAGGTGGTGAAAAAGATTGAGGGAAACACTTACCCGTGAGAATGAGAGATTTCCTTGGTTTATCACTTATTGCTTTAATTGCTATTTTTGAGAAGTTTGACTGATGTTTGTGTTCTATTCTGATTGAGGATTGGTAACATCTCTTAATCCTGATTTTTTTCTTATGTTTGGAAGGTGACTGCTTAACAAGGAGATAATGAAAAGTTCCTTGAATTTGTTTTTGATTTTAGTTATTCAAGGGATAGAATTGATTTTTTTATTGCAAAGAGGTCTCTTGCTTTAGGACAAGCGAGAATTCAAGTTGGGGGGTATTTTGATAAGTGAAAATTATATGATAAATTAGAGCACTTTTTAGTTCACTTATCAAGGATAAAATGATATTTTTGCCCCAGTTTAATCTGTTTTTTAAATATTAGATAAATTGTATTTATTAATCTTGGATTTGAATTTGATGCTATTTTAATAGAAATATTGCTGATTTTTGCAGGATATTGCAAAGATTAGATTTAAAGGAAAGATAACATTAAATAAGGGAGATATCTGCAAGATTTGAGTTTGATTGAAGACATTTAATAAAGATTTGAAGAAGATTTGAGGCAATCAATGAGGAGATCAATGTCAATCAAACAAGGATTCTGTAGACAACCTTCCCAATTAAATCCAAGATGCTCAATAAATGCAATATTTCATCAAGAAAAGGGAAACAAGGAAAGACAAATAAACTAAAACCAGTCTCGGGGAGAGATCAAGTTAAAAAGAGAAAGATTGAAGTTGCAGGACGCATTCTGCGCTTCAACCTGCACTGTAGCGCAGGGTGAAGCACAACTCTCTAGAGCCTACGCTGTAGCGCAGCTTGAAGCGCAAGTCACGCTGATTCTTGCCCTGTTGCCATTTTATATAGATTTCTCCCCAATTTCCTTTGTCTTTCCTTAGCCTATAAATAGGACCTCATTACACCAGATCAAAGTGTGCACGATTATTGTAATTCATTCTTATTTCAGTGATAATGCACCAGAGCTAATTTTAGAGTAGGAGAAGGAGCGCTTCACAAGGATTGAAGATGGTGACAGCATCTTCGGTGGTTTGTATGGCTACCTTGTGTAGTTAACTCTCCATTAGGATTGAAGGTAATTGATTCTATCGCCAAGTGTATGTAAATTCTATTTTTATTTATGAGCTCTCTGTCTATAATATTGGTAATCTTATTCTGTGCTTAATTCCTAACTTCCGCGCTTGCGCCGGAGTTATAGGTTAGTTTCAACTAGGATTGAGGATGGGGGAGCGGATTCTGAAGAAACCCAAACTTTGATTGAATAAAAGGACTCGACACTCTGTGACCGACACATGGGCGTTACTAATGAGCGATGGGTAGTGACAGTACTCTAGCGAAGGGCGTTTACAGGATTAGGCCTTAGTATCGATAGCAAATGATTAGTTGATTGTCAATCCAGGACCAACACATAGATGTATCCTGATGAGTGATGGGTAGTGTGAGTACTCTAATGAAGGTACGTCTACAGGATTAGGCCTCGTTTATCAATTAATTCTTTACAAATGGAATAAAGAAAACATAATAAGCCGATGGTAAGTCTGTCGCTTGGGAGAGCCCGCATGGATTATCTTTGAGTGTGTGAGGCCGCTGGTAACTCGGGGTCTTAGCAATATAGTTTGTCTACAGTATTATAGAGTAAACCTAAAATAATAAATAGTTTTTACATGCACAAAGGGTGTGATGATATGAAGTTCAATCCTAATCCAAGTAAAGTGTCTCTAACTCTTCCTTTCTATTTCAATTGATTATCTGTTATTTACGTTTTTCGCACAATAATATTCTCAAAACCAGTTGTTTCCCTTGATAAATAGATCACAACTATACGCGGATTGACTGTTCCCTGTGGATACGATAACTCTTCTTACTATTATACTACTGGATTTTTGGTTCGCTTGCCAGAAACCCATCAAGCACCTTCCAACGAAGTAAAAAATCATATATGCTACCACTAGCCTATCACATGTAGGAGTTGAATCAGAGATTTTTTTTTACTACAACGAATTAGAATTACTAATTAGACATGCAAGCAATAGGAAGCAACTATGGCCAATGAATTTGTATCCACATACAGCCAAAGAAACCAAATTGGAGAAACGATAGAAAAATTGTATCCAATATATGAATCAAATCATGTACATAAAACACAAATCAAAGATTGATTCATTTAATTCCTATCACAAAACATTGTAATGATACTCTGTAGAACCCCATAACCTAACGACAACGGTGGCTCTGATACCACTTGTTGGGATAAATTTCTTAAGCCAAATAGAAATTTGGCGTATTGGGGACCATGACCAACTTTACGATTATAAACCTGTCAGGGTTCCCATTAACCCTTAACGGGCCTAATCCAGATTCTACTTATTTGAGCCCATATCAGTTTTTCCTATTGGCAGTCTAAAGGCTCACTAAATTTAGATCACTTTTGTTGAGCCCAACTAATTGTAAATAGCTAATATAAATGCTACAAATAATATATTGCCCATATTAATTATTATAAATAAAATTTCTAACATGGGTTACATATTAAATATTAAAACATTTATATTAGCTATTTATGTCCATTGGGTTAATCGCTAGTGATCTGCATTAAGTGTGAGCCTGTTTAGACTACCGTAGGCATCAATGTGAGCCTATATAAGTGGACACTGGACTTGGCCTATTTCGGCATATATAGTGGGAATCCTACTAGGTTGGTATAAATAAGCCCTTTAGAGGTGTTGGTCCCCAACACACCAAATCAACCACCGCCTCCATATTCGTTCCTTCCCATCAAGATTCTTAGCACTAAGGTCCCCTTTTTGGGAACTAAAGAGATTTGGTTGAGGAAGGTCATGGCACCATCTTTACTCTAACCATTGTTTTGCACCATTCTGTTTGGCGTTTAATCCCCAAAAGGAGGTTCGTAACGTTCGTTACCTACCCAAAGATTTCCTCTGCATTGTGATAAAGCGTAATGAATTTATATTTGGGTGTTTAAAATTCCCAACAATTGGTATGAGAGCCACATTATTGTTAGATTATTGGGATAGATTATATATTTGGAAGTCATGATTTTGTGTGGATATATTACGATTCTAAAGACTGACACTTTAACATGTTTAATCTGCCAATTCATGTTAAAACCACTCCAATATTTTAGGCTTTAGGCAACATTTTTTTAGACAATATTTAAAAAACAGTTGCTGAAATATGAAATAGGCAACAATTTTACACCTGTAGACCTCATTTATATTTGGCAACGGTTTTCAAGTTATTACCGTATTTTAGCCAACACTTTTCTTGACAACGGTTGAAAAATCATAGCCAAAACATGAAATAGCCAACAATTATTTAATTTTGTAGATCTTTCTTAGTCAACAGTTTTAAAACCGTAGTCAAAACATAAAATAGGCAACATTTTTTAAATTGTGGTGATTTTTCCTAATCAACGGTTATTAAATTGTTGCCAAAACATAGAATAGGCAACTTTTTTTTAAATTTTACGGATTTTTTAGTCAACGATTGTAAAACCGTTGCCAAAACATAAAATAGACAATATTTTTTGAATTGTGGAGATTTTTTAGTCAATGATTATAAAATTGTTGCCAAAACATGTAATAGACAACAATTTTTCAACAAGCAACAAGAAAAAAAACGTTGTTTAAACTATTAAACAATATTGATTTAATGTTTAAGTTTTCAAATTTTTGTTTTACTAAAATTTTATCTGTCAAATCAATGACCTTAACATAAAAAAATTATATATTTGATTTTAAACTAAGAGATTTTATAAGTTTTTTTTAAAATTTGTGGTTCATATAATATATATATATATATTAAAATTGGCAATATATAACAAATATATGTATTATTAGCTTAGCAGATAGAACTCAGTGTTTAAAGTTGAGGAGTTGTGTTCTAATCCTACCTTGGCCATTTTAAGAATTTTTATTTTTCATTCTGAAAACCGTGGCTTATATCTTTATTTAAGGTAACGGTTAAAAATCGTAGCCTAAGTTAATAGACCTGTTACCTAAGGTCTCTTGGGAGTAGGCTTGAAAATCGTACTCCAAACATGCTTTAAGCAACATTTACGTTTTTCGTGGCTGAAAACTCCAAAAAACTGTTGTCTAAGAGAATAAGTAACGACAGATAATTCCACGCCTGTAAAACGATTCCCTAAACTTTTAGCAACAGTTTTTTACTTTCAAGAATGATATTTTATTGTTGCCGTAGACCAAAAATGTTGTAGTAAACGTTAGATGTCTGCATATGAAATGTTAAAGGTTGCTTGAATGTCCATTCATTGGTCTGTATTGTGTTTTTTGTTTTGGAATATGAAACGTATTTGTTTATTCAAATATTGTGGTTTTTGTAATCTATTACAAATAATTTCATCTAGTCTTGTGGTAGGAGCAGCTATCCATTTGATGAGTGGATCTGAGTTCAAATCCATCATTTGATGTTTTCTTATTTTTGGTTTTAAAAGAATAAATTAAATTTCAAAACGGGCAGGGACGAGAATCAAAGCCTGATTCTGGGGATAACGGGCGCTCAGCTGAACCGCCAAGCCAACTCAACTTTTAATAAAATATATGAAATTTCAAGTACATAAAGTAATACGGTCTTGGAATTTCAGTATATATATTTTTAACTGTTATCATAATTGAGTATAAATTTTGGCAGATTATAGACCCCCTTAATTATTTATATTTGTCTAGTACTTTTTTAATTAAATTAGTTTATGCAATACATTACCAAAGCAATCTCTGTTGTAGAAATTGATTTAATTAAAATTACTTGGATGTTAGTGTGAGGTTATTCATGTGAGTTGTGCTCCCACCCAAAGGTGTGACACAACTTGACCGAATAATCTTATACCTGTGACGGTAAACGTGTGATAGTTGTAAAGCTAGTTGTTCATGTGGGTGATCTTCTATCCAAAGATGGATTTTCACCTTATAGAACTAACTATCAATATTTGATCGTTCCGTGAGAGTACCGTTTACAAACCAACTTGCATGCCCAAAGGCATTGGGGTTGGTGGAGTGCTTGGTATCTTGTTGAATCTATAATGGCCTGCATATATCTTAATATGTATTTTATACTTATTCCCTATTTATTGTATGTGAATATATAATTAAGTGTATCTATGTTCTATTACAGCTGTGCTGCTGCTAGTGCTATTAACATGTCTGCTGAAATTAATTATATACCCATGCTTAATGGGACAAACTTTAAGGTCTGGAAGGAAGCAGTCGAGATAATTCTCGACTGCATGGATCTTGATCTGACACTTCGGGTTGAGAAACCCACTCCAACTCCAAAAAAATCCAGAGGAGGTTAAGGTTGAAAAGTGGGAACGCTCAAACAGAATGTGCCTAATGATCATTAAGCGACCTGTTCCAGAAGTTTTTCGGGGCTTTATTTCTGAGAGCCAGAGTGCTAATGGTTTCCTTGCTACTGTTGAAAAGTATTTCACTAATAATGAGAAGGCTGATGCAAGTAGTTTGCTTGCCAAGCTTATCTCTATGAGATACAAAGGCAAGGGAAACATAAAGGAGTGCATTATGGAAATGTCTAATCTTGCATCAAAACTAAAAGGACTAAAGTTAGAGTTGTCTGATGACTTGCTTGTGAATTTAGTTTTGATTTCCCTTCCTGCACACTTTGGGCAATTCGAGGTGAGTTATAATACTCAAAAGGATAAATGGACCTTGAATGAACTAATTTCTCATTGTGTGCAAAAGGAGGAAAGGCAGCAAAGAGAGAACTGAAAGTGCTCATTTGGCCTCGAGCTCTCAAAATAGGAAGAGAAAGATTAATAATGATGCCGCAGAAAGGACTTCTCAACAAAAGAAAGTAAAAAAGAATGAGGAAACACCTACATGCTTCTTCTGCAAGAATCCTGGACACATGAAGAAAGAGTGTTCCAAGTACACCTCCTGGCATGTAAAGAAAGGTGATTTTCTCTCTTTTGTTTGCTCTAAAGTTAATTTAGCTTTTGTACCACATGATACTTGGTGGGTAGATTCTGGTGCTACTACTCACATTAGTGAATCCATGCAGGGTTGCCTTTGGAGCCGTCCGCCAAGTGATAATGAAAGATTTATCTATATGGGCGATGGAAACAAGGTCACAATGGAGGCTATTGGAACATTTAGATTACAATTAAAAACTGGATTTCATTTGGATTTATTTGAAACTTTTTTTGTACCGTCTTTTAGGCGGAATTTAATTTCTATTTCTAGTCGGACAAATTTGGCTTTTCTTATTCATTTGGAAATAATCAATTTAGTCTCTATCAAAATTCAAATGTTGTTGGTCATGGTTCTTTAATTAATAATCTATACTTGCTAGATGTATTTAGTTCCAATAAAAAAATTCTTCACATTGATTCTCGTGGTACGAAACGTAAATTAAATGAGAACTCAGCTACCTTATGGCATAAGCGTTTAGGTCATATCTCTAATCAGAGAATTCAGAGGCTTGTGTCGGATTAGATTCTTGGATCCTTAGACTTATCGAACTTTGAGGTCCGCGTTGAATGTATTAAGGGTAAACAAACAAACTCTAGAAAATTAGGTGTCGAAAGGGCTAAGGACATTTTGGAATTAATTCATACCGATATTTGTGGACCATTCCCTACGACATCTTGGAATGGACAACAGTAGTTCATTACGTTCATAGATGACTATTCAAGGTATGACTACCTATTTTTAATTCATGAGAAGTCTCAATCCCTAGACGTTTTCACAACTTTTAAAGCTGAAATTGAGCTTTAACTTGGAAAGAAAATTAAGCTCATCAGATCTAACCGTGGAGGTGAATATTACGGCAAATATGATGGATCAGGTGAACAACGTCCAGGGCCTTTCACGCTTTTCCTACGGGAACGTGGCATCGTTCTGATAAGTAAAAATTATATAATAAATTAGATCACTTTTTAGTTCACTTATCAAGGATAAAATGGTATTTTTTCCCCAGTTTAAACCCTTTTTATAAAATATTAGATAAATTGTATTTATTAATCTTAGATTTCAATTTGATTCTATTTTGATAGAAATATTGTTGATTTTTGCAGGATATTGCAAAGATTTGATTTGAAGGAAAGATAACATTAAATGAGGGAGATATCTACAAGATTTGAGTTTGATTGAAGACATTTAATTAAAGAATTGAAGAAGATTTGAGGCAATCAATGAGGAGATCAATGTCAATCAAACAAGGATTCTGCAGACAACATTCCTAATTAAATCCAAGATGCTCAATAAATGCAAGATTTCATCAAGAAAAGGGAAACAAGGAAAGACAAATAAACCAAAACCAGTCTCGGGGAGAGATCAAGTTAAAAAGAGAAAGTTTGAAGCTGCAGGACGCATTCTGCGCTTCAAACTGCGCTGTAGCGCAAGGTGAAGCGCAACTCTCTGCAAGCTGCGCTGTAGCGCAGGGTGAAGCGCAGATCACACTGATTCTTGCCCTGTTTCTGTTTTTAGATAGATTTCTCCCCATTTTTCTTTGTTTTTCCTTAGCCTATAAATAGGACCTCATTGCACCAGATCAAGTGTGCACGATTATTTTAATTCGGTCTTATTTCAGTGATAATGCACCAAAACTAATTTTAGAGTAGGAGAGGAGGAGCGCTTCACGAGGATTGAAGATGGTGACAGCATCCTCGGTGGTTTGTATGGCTACCCTGTGTAGTTAACTCTCCATTAGGATTGAATGTAATTGATTCTATCCCCAAGTGTATGTAAATTCTATTTTATTATTTCTGAGCTCTCTGTCTATAATATTGGTAATCTTATTCTGTGCTTAATTCCTAAATTCCGCGCTTGCGCCGGAGTTATAGGCTAGTTTCGACTAGGATTGAGGATGGGGGAGCGAATTCTGAAGAAACCCAAACTCTGATTGAATAAGAGGACTCGATACTCTGTGACCGACACGTGAGTGTTACTAATGAGTGATGGGTAGTGACAGTACTCTAGCGAAGGGCGTTTACAGGATTAGGCCTTAGTATCGATAGCAAAGAATTAATTGATTGTCAATCCAGGACTGACACATGGATGTATCCTGATGAGTGATGGGTAGTGTGAGTACTCTAATGAAAGTACGTCTACAGGATTAGGTCTCGTTAATCAATTATTCTTTTACAAACGGAATAAAGAAAACATAATAAGCCGAGGGTAAGTCTGTCGCTTGGGAGAGCCCGCATGGATTATCTTTGAGTGTGTGAGGCCACTGGTAACTCGGGGTCTTAGCAATATAGTTTATCTACAGTATTATAGAGTAAACCTAAATAATAAATATTTTTTACATACACAAAGGGTATGATGATATGAAGTTCAATCCTAATCCAAGTAAAGTGTCTCTAACTCTTCCTTTCTATTTCAATTGGTTATCTGTTATTTACGTTTTTCGCACAACAATATTCTCAAAACTCGTTGTTTCTCTTGATAAATAGATCACGAGTTTACGTGAATTGACCGTTCCCTGTGGATACGACAACTCTTCTTACTATTATACTACTGGATTTTTGGTTTGCTTGCCAGAAACCCATCAAGTATTTTGGCGCCGTTGCCGGGGAACGGTTTCCAATTCGTGTAAACCTTGGAGGTCTAATTATCAAGGATATCTATCTTAGGATTTCTTTTCTTTATTATTCTTATTATTTTAGGAAATTTTTATTTAGGAAATTTATACTTTATTTTTATTTTAATTATTACACTTTATATTTTATTTTAATTTTTTTATTAATTATTTAAAGAAAAAAAATTAATTATTAAAAAAATAAATAAATAAATAAAAATAAAAAAATAAATTTTATTATTGTTCCTAGAGCTAACATCTGTTTGAGCTTCTTGAATAGTGTTCTTGTGAATGACAGATGTCTCAAAATCAATTGAGAGAAGGGACCAAATAGAGAGAGAAGAAGGGCAAGGGAGACAAATTCAAGACTCTCCATATTTTAGGAAATTTTTATTATTTTTAGGAAATTTATAGTTTTTCTATTTTTTATTAATTTTTCTTCCACACTTACACATTTCAAGATTTCTTGTTTATTCTTTTGAGAGACCAGGTGTCCCCCAATCAATTACAACTTGATCCAGAAACAGAAAGGACATCAAGGAAGAACAGAAGTAGAAACAAGAGAAGGAGACGAGAAAGAAGTCGAGAAGAAAACAAAAATATTTTACTTTATTAGGAATTTTATTTTAATTATTTTATTTTATTTTTATAAATATATATATATATATTATTTTTTGTTATTTTATTCTTCTCTATGTTTGAGCTCCTTGATTATTTCTCTTGAGAAGACAGGTAACAGAAAAAAGGGGCATAGCTCAAGAAGACAATCTCAACACTCTCTGTTCAACCAACCCAAGTGAAGTAAATGAAAAATATGGAGGACACTCAACCAAAAAGCGTCTTGGGGGACTACATGAGGCATCAAAGGCTACGTTATCGTTCAAGTATTGCCCTTCCAAGTACTGCAAAAGCTGTGGAGTTCCAAGCATCACACTTTCAACTTGTTGAAGATCACCAGTTCTCAGGCTTAGAACATGAAAATCCAAATGATCATCTCTCTACATTCTTTAAACAAATTGAAACTATGGGCTTTGAAGAAAAAGACAAAGAGGTTGCATATTTATGTTTATTTCCTTTTTCTCTTACAGGAAAAGCAAAGGATTGGTTAAGGTCACACCCCAGCCAAAGTCTGAACAATTGGAACGTAGTAGAAGAAATTTTTTTAAGAAGATTCTTTCGCAGACCATGTTACATTCAAGCCAAGGCAGACATTTCTTCATTCCATTAAGAACCAAAATATTTCTCCCATGCACTAATTCAAGGTAACTTCTCTAATTCCAACAATTATTCTAACAATTTTTCATAGGATTGGGGAAGTTACCAGAATCAAAATTTTGGGTGGCAACAAGATGCTATTTCATCCCATAAGCAAACTTTTGAAGATGAACTCAGGGCAGAAAATAAGAGTTTGAAGCAGTCATTAGAAGCACTCCAAAAACAGCTAGACATACTTTCTCAGCCACCGAAACCAATTCACTCTTATCCTGGCTAGTCACCACAATTAATTTGTGATTTTTACGGAGGTAACCATCTCAATGGTCATTGCTCTTATCCAGACATTCAAGAAGAGGAAACTGAAGAAACACAAGAAAGTGGAGCAGAAGTAGAAGAAGAAAGAGAGGATGAAACAGAAAAGATGGTGCTTAAAGAAGAGATTGACTGTGAAAAGGAGAAAGAGTACAACACATATGAGGGTGTACATGAAAAAGATCAAGAAAATTAAGAAAAGATTGAACAGGGATGGTGGGACAAAGCCCGAGGAAGGAAGTGAAGTGGTATCAAGATCAAAGATCTTGTCTTATCAAACCAGTCCTCTAAAGGAAAATCAACACAGACATGGTACAAAACCTTCCAGACCTCACAAAAGAAAGGCCTGCGAATACACTGACCTGACCAGAGCAAAGAAAGGAAGAATTGAGCCAAGAGGATCGGTTCTGAGCCTAGAGCTATATTGAAGAAGTGGTCAGGTGTGTTTCATATCAAAGACCCCTGTGAAGCAAAGAAATTGAGAACAATCATTTATGAATCATTCAAGCTTCAAGAGAAGAAGACTCATGCATGGTCTAATTCCAGAAAGAAGCCAATATGGTTAAAGTCTTTTCACACTACAAATTGCTCCAAGGCAAGATTATGGGGAGGTTTATGGGCCAGAAAAAGGAAGGTGCAACTCACATGCTCACTAAAATATTTCATTTTCAGCCAACTTGAGAGAACAGGTATCGAGCTAGAAGACGTTAAACAAGTGCATCCTGGGAGGCAACCCAGAGATTTTTAAGTTTTCAATTGTTTTCAGTTTTGTTTTTTTAGGACTTTTCATTTTTTAATTTAGGAAATTTTCAAAATTGATTGAAATAAGTTTGTGGAAAATAAATTTTTTTAAATAATAGGAAGTAGCAGAAAACGTGACTGAAAATTGCAAAATTACATTCTGTTTTCTGCGCTTCAACCTGCGCTGTAGTGCAGGTAAAGCGCAGAAATGCAATTTTAGTCACTGTATTCTGCGCTTCACTTGCGTTGTAGCGCAGGATACGAAATTTTAAAAATCTTCTATTTTCTCATGTACTGTTTCTCTACTTCCTAAGCTCTACTTTCCACTCTTTCCACTCTTTCCACTCACAAACTTCCATCAATTTTGAAACTTTCAGTTATGTTTTCTTTAATTTTTACCAATTGAAATATTCATTTACTCCATTTTTTATGATTTGTACCTTAGGGTAGCAACTTTAGGATTGTGAATATTATTGAGCATTGCTATCTTAAATGTGATTTTGGCTGTGTGGAACATGAAGAACAAAATTATTTGATTGGAATGCTATTTGTTTTGTGAGTTATTGAATTTGAAAGTGTTATGCTCTGTTTCTTTCAAAAATCTTGAACTTTCACTTTCCATGGATTGATTGAATGCTTGCAAAACAAATGAGTATGTTTTGTTTTTAGGAAGTCATTGCCAAGTGCACTGAACTTTTGTTGTGAAAATAAGTTGAATTATGCATGCAAATTGGTTAATGATAGACTTCCATGTTCTTCATGAATTGCACAAACTGCTGCAAAAGTATAAAGACCAGTTGACCTCAAACCAATCAGGAGTACTATCCCATACCCAAGCATGCTGCTTGAAGAGTTCCGGATATTCTTGCAGTGGCCTGGGGACAGGCCTATTCATCCAGGGGGAGGTGGAGCAGCAGCAGGACAAAACTTACAGGATACAGAGGATGAAGATTGATACTGGTGTTTTCTTTCTTTTCATTTTCTTTATTTCTATTATTTTATAGAAACTTTTTTTTAATTAGGATTTTTGTATTTTATTTTTTTAAAAAAAAATTAGAATTTTTAAATTTTTTAGGACCTTAGGAAATTAGGATTTAAGGCAACTTTTTCAAAAATCTCTGTAATTAGGTAGTTTAACTAACCAGATTAGGAAAGATGATAGGATTTTATGATTAATTCCATAATCAGTTAGGATTAGGATACTTCTCAGGAGAAACTACCGGGATAGTTAATTAAAACCAGTAAGTGATTTATCAAGGAATTTTAGCCAATAACCGGTGAGCTGAGAGCCCAAACACTAAAATTGAGTTTTTCATCGCTTCTTGTCAACTGTTATTGCTTGAGTTTCTGAATTTTCTCTTGCTAGTGGAAGATATGGAAGTGACAAAGGCATATTTTGTGATTATAATATTTTGCTCAGTGCCAAATAGCCAACCTTGATTAAATTTTTCCAATTTTTGATTGCCCATTTGAACCTTTAATATTTCTTTTGAATGCACCCCAGCCATGATTAATGATCATACCATGTCCCTTCACACTTGGGATAGAGAGCAAGGTGCAACACAACAAAATGGGACAAGAGGTTGGTGAATTGAAAGGTGAAAGAAATTCAAGAGCGGGCACAAGAAATCACAAAGAAGAATATGTAGAAACACAGGGAAACACTAGAAGGGGGGTTGAATAATGTTTCTTAATATTTATGGAAGCTTTTCGCAAACGGTTAAGTTTACAACAATTTCAGACAGGTTTAAGCGGTTGTCTGAAGTTTCTTAAGAAGGCTTCTGAAAAGATCTTTAAAAAGGTTTCTTGCTTTTTAAAATTATCAGAACAGTTTTCAACACCCTTTGCTTAGTATAAATAAATTGACAAGAGATAAGGGATAGAAAACTTAGCCAAGGAATTTATCCTGGTTCACTCACTACCCACTGTGAGCTACTCCAGTCCCAATGCCAATTAGCACTTGGATTTTCTTTTAATCTTCACCAAGATTACAAGTATTCTTTTACAGTCAAGCCTCTTCAAGCTCTACAACCAAGTATTCTTTTACAGACAAGCCTCTCCAGGCTCAAGGACAATTTTTATAAAGATATATGTCTAAGCTTTTAACTACACAAGTTTGAAGCTTAACAGAGACGATGTACAATAAAAACTGAGGTATACTCAGGATATACAAATGATGTACAATGAATGTGAAATCAGAGTGTTTTTACATAAAAACTTGCAGAGTGATATCTCTTAGACTTTCTTGTATATGCTATTCGCGCTCTTGATGGTCTTCATGAAGGGCTATTTATAACCATTCTTCAATCCGTTGAAATACCACTGTTTAGAAATAACATTAAATGTTATTTAATCCGTTGTGAGACATGCTTCTGAGAGTTCTGAATTTTTCTGACACAAGTACCAGGTTGTTGTTGCCATAAAGCTGCCACTGTTGTTGCTTCAAAGGTTGCGTTGCAGGGATTTCCTCAGTGGTGTATGAATTCAAATATACCGGGAAAGGTCTCTGTGTTCCTTGCCATAAATATGTTTGAAAAGGTACGTGCAGCAGAGAGTTGGTACCAGCATGGAGAACGCTTGATTCATCAGAATTTCAGAGATGTCTTCACATACTTCAGCAAAGAGTTCACGTCATTAATGAGACTTCAGACGACTTCAACACTTCAGACGGGTTGCGCACTTCAGACGGCTTCAACACTTCATAGACTATCCATTTTCTTCAGGAAGGCCTCTTTCAGAAGGGAGAGCAATTCTTCCTTTGCCTTGTCAATCTGAGAAATGGCAGCACTCTTCAATTCTTCTTGCCCATTTCTGATGCGCTGTTGCTCTTGAAGGGTTTGATCTTGCTTAGCAACAAAAGTAACATTTCTTTTCTCCAAGCTCTTCACTTGATGCCTCAGCTTCTTGTTCTCTTCTTCAAGATTCAATTCTACTTCATATAGAATGATCTGAATGTGCCTGCAAACGAATCTGAGCTGATTGAATTCTGGATGCAACCCATAATCTTCGGGATGACTCACAGGAAAGAAGAAAGTTCTGATAGGGCAGATTAGTGAATATATCTGCCCATTGATGCTCTGTGTCAATGAACTGAATATTAAAAACACCTTTTTGAACATAGTCTCTAATGAAATGATGTTGATTTCTATATGTTTTGCCCTAGAATGTTGAATGGGATTTTTGGATAAATTAATTGCACTGGTATTATCACAAAGAACATGTACAGCAAAGATAGGAATATTAAAATCCTCAAGCTGATACTTAACCCATAGCAGTTGTGAACAACAACTGGCTGCTGATATATACTCTGCTTCTGCTGTTGATAAGGCAATGGTGCTTTGCCTTTTGCTTGACCAGCTTATCATGTTATTTCCAAAGAAGTGACCATCCTCCACTGGTGCTCTTTCTTCCTTTCTATCTCTAGCAAAGTCAGCATCACATTATCCTATTAACCTACAATCCTTGCTCCTCTTATAGCATAGACCAAGATTAGTAGTATCTTTCAGATATCTAAAAATTCTTTTAACAACTTTGTAATGAGTAATTCTTGGATCTGATTGAAATCTAGCACAGAGACAAACACTGAACATTATGTCAGATCTGCTTGCTGTTAGATACAACAGAGAGTCAATCATTCCATTGTACAAAGTTTGATTCACTGGTTCTTCTTTGTCATCTTTGCTCAAAGATGCAGAGGGATGCATAAGAGTTGACATGAGTTTGCAATCACTCATGTTGAACTTCTTAAGCATTTCTTTTGTATATTTTTCTTGATGGATCCATATACAATCAGAATCTTGCTTAATTTGAAGTCCCAAGAAAAATTTTAGTTCTCCCATTAAACTCATTTCAAATTCTGATTGCATCAACTCAGAAAACTCCTTGCACAGAGAAAATAGTTGAACCAAATATAATGTCATCAACATATATCTGAACAAGTATAAAATCTTTATTAGACTATTTTCTGAAAAGGGTGGTATCTACTTTTCCTCTTTCAAAACCATTTTTGATAAGAAAACTGCTCAGTCTGTCATACCATGCTCTTGGAGCTTGTTTCAGACCATAAAGAGCCTTTTCATTTGAAATCATGATCAGGAAAGCATGTTGAGACAAGCTCACCCTAAAGAAGTTTTTAATAATGACAAACTGAGTAAGTTTAAATCTCCAGATGAGATGCATTGTGTCACTAACTGTGTGTTCAAGTGTGGCAGAGACTTTCTACATCTAAAGTTGTTACAGAATACATAAAGATAGAAAGGAATTTTAATCCACTTGAGAAAGCAATAATACAAGCAAAGAAACACAGATCAGAATTCACAAGAGCTTCACTGATTAAGACATAATCTGAATCAGAACAGATGTGGTGCAACCAAAGCTTATGGCTAAGACTATGAGAAACACTTCAAAAATCAACACATCATGAGATGCAAGATTGTATGTTCAGATGTCGTCTCATGATCAGATGAGGACCCAGCTAAGATGCAAGAAGACTTAGAACTAAAAAGAGACTCAAGCACAGCTTGAGATGCAAGCCATGAACAGATGCAAGTTCAGCTTGAGATGCAAGAACATCTTGAGACGTCGTCTCAAGGTCAGACGTAGAAGGATGAGATCTTAGCACAGATGCAAGTAAAGTAAGTCAGACTCTGAACAGAAGCAAGAATTCAAGCTCAGCTGAGAAGACAGCAAGTAGAGTCAGCATGAAGACAAACAAGGACACAAGGACACTGACACAGTACCTTAAAGACTGAAAAGTTGTTGTCTGCCTACTGTAAAGACTGTGCCTACTGTTGTACCCTTCCAACGGACTGTAACGGCCATATAACGGCTAGTTTCTCAAGTCTGATATAAAAGAGACATTATCAAGAGCTGAGAGAGAGAGAGACTGCCTACACTTCCTGTGAAATCATTAAGCATCTTATCACATCTCAACAGACATCTCAAGTGTATCTACCAGCTGTCTGAGCACAGAAACATCTCATCTTGAGATCATACATCTGTCTCTTTCATCTCCTCTCTGTGAATATCATTCCAATACTGTAACCAGAGTTGAGACCTAGTCTAGCTCATTTACTTTTATATCCATACTTTGTATGAGCTTAGGCTAGACTTATCGCAAACATCTATCTGTAACCTGTCTCATCTAAGATAGGAGTGTGCCTAGTCTTAGAGTGAGGTGTGTACGTCCTGAAGAGGCTGTAAGAATACTTGTGACTCAGCTAAGATAGGAGTGTGCCTAGGCTTAGTGTGAGTGAGACGTCCTGAAGAGGCTGTAAGAATACTTGTATTGACTGGTTTGTCAATAGTGGAAAATCTCACAGGTTGTGGGGACTAGACGTAGCCCAAGGAGTGGGTGAACCAGGATAAGATCTCTGTCTCTTGTCTCTTACCTTATTCTTATATCTGCTTATCTTGAATCAATTAATACAGCTTGATAACTAAAGATACAGTTGAATTGATAATCAAGATAAGACTTTAAATTAAGTCTAGACAAAGATCTTTACCAAAATTGATAAACTCCATCTTGTCTTAACAGAGACTCCAAGTTAACAAACTTGAGAGCACATCTCAACTATCAATTTAGTGTGGAATTGCAGGAACAGATTCGGAAAGTCTCTATTCAACCCCCCCTTCTAGAGACGTTCAGCCAACTTCAGTTGGTATCAGAGCTCGGCCTCTAGGGGTTGAGCACACCTCTGTGTGAAGAGGAAAAGATCCATGGCTGGTCCAAGTACAAGTCTGTTCATTCCTGAAGGAGCTTCAACAAACAGACCTCCTGCCTTTGATGGAACTGATTATTATTACTGGAAAGACAGGATGAGACTGTTCATTGAATCTCAGCATGCTGATCTTTGGGAATCATTGAAATAGGCCCTTATGTTCCATACACCACAGATGAGCTTGGACTTAGGGCAGCTAAACCCAGAGAACAGTGGACAGATGCTGAGAAGGCAAGATATGTACTCAACTCAAGAGCTAAATACCTTCTCACTTGTGCCTTAAGCAGAAGTGAATATGACAGGTAGCTGGGTGTGTCTCAGCTAAAGAAATATGGGATGCTCTTGAAGTTGAACATGAAGGGACAAATCAAGTTAAAGAAGCCAAGATCAACATACTGGTCAGACAGTATGAGCTCTTCAAGATGAATGAAGATGAAGGCATTGAAGACATGGTGAGGAGATTCACTGTCATAACAAATGACCTGAAATCACTAGGAAGAACATACTCAAATCAGGATATGGTAAGAAAATTCTGAGAAGTCTGCCCAAACCTTGGAGACCAAAGGTAACAGCCATCCAGGAAGCTAAAGATTTGAGTACTCTCAGACTAGATGAACTTCTTGGATCTCTGAAGGTACATGAGCAAGAGTTGATGGAAGAGATCTCATCAGACGACCCAAGTCTATAGCACTGAAAGCAGCTTCCAGTAACTCAAAAGGCAAAAAGATAAGCTCTTCTCAACAAACCTCACTCAACTCATCTCAAGATTCTGAAACAGAAGAAGATGAGGAAGAGGAAGATGATAGTGAAATGGATGATGAGCTAGCCTACATCTCAAGGAAGATCAGACGCATGTGGAGAGCCAGAGGGACTGGAAGAAAGAATTTTCCCTCAAGAAGAGGAGAAATAAAATCTGACAAGAAAGGACAATTTATCTGCTTTGAATGCAAGAAGCCTGGGCATATTAGGTCTGAATGTCCTCAACTCAGAAAAGAAATGAAGAAAAGTCCTAGGAAGAAGGCAATGATGGCCACCTGGGATGACACAGATGAAGAGGAAAGTCAAGATGGACAGTCAGCTAACCTATGTCTCATGGCAAAAGGAGACTCATCAGATGAAGAGGTAAATGAATCTGACTCTGAATATTCTGTTGATGAACTTAAGTCTGCTTTTGAGAATCTTCTGTATGATTCAAATCTTCTTGCCTCTAAGAGCTCATTACTTAAATCAGATTTGAATACAGCTCTTGAGAAAATCAAATTTCTTGAAAAAGAAAATGAAGATTTAAATCATAAAAACAGTAGTCTCATGTTGTCTCACATGAAACTGTCTGAACAAGTAAAAGCTAAGACTCAAGCTCTCAATGGGCAAGATCAAAAAAGGCTACAAGAAGAAAATCAGCAGCTTAAACTGCAGAACAGAACTCTCATAAATGACCTAGAAAAATTTGTAAATGGAACAAAAAACCTTGAGAGACTCATTGGATCTCAAAAGGGCATTTTTGATAAAGTTGGGCTTGGTTATGAGAGATCATCAAATGAAGTTTGGTATAAAGATTTCTTCATTCCTGCAAGAAAAAAGAAAAAAGAAAGATGTTCTTGTTGTAGTAAATATGGTCATAAAGCCACAGATTGTTACATGAGACAAGTAGCATCTGAGAGAAAGGTAACTAACCATGCAGGACCCAAATACAAGTGGGTACCTAAAGCTAAATCTCTTGTTGTAACAGATGTGCCTGGCAGCAGCAAAGACCAAGAAAGAATGGGTGCTGGACAGTGGATGTTCAAGGCACATGACAGGAGACAAAAGCAAGTTCCTGTCACTTGAGGAAAAGACTGCTGGAGTTGTCTCTTTTGGAGGACAACAGCAAAGCCCAGATCAAGGGCATAGGTAAAATTGGTAAGGCCAATTCAGCTCAGATTGAAAATGTATATTTTGTTGAAGGTTTGAAACATAATTTGCTGAGTATCAGTCAGTTATGTGACAATGGTTATCATGTTAATTTCCAGCCTACCTTTTGTGAGATCATAGACTCCAAAACTGGAAAAATCATTTTCTCTGGAACAAGAAAGAAAAATCTTTACTCAGTCTCACTAGAGGGTCTGTCAGATCTCACCTGTCTCATGTCTCATGATCATGAGAGATGGCTTTGGCACAAAAGGGTTGGACATATTAACATGAGAACTATGAGTCAGCTTGCTAGTCAGTCTCTTGTCAAAGGATTACCTAAGGTAAAATTTGACAAAGACTTGAAGTGTGATCCTTGTATCAAAAGCAAGCACAGCAAATCAAGCTTCAAACCCAAGAACTATGTCTCAACTACTAGGCCACTTGAGATCCTCCACATTGACCTATTTGGACCAACTAAGACAGTGAGTCTCAGTGGTAAAAAATATGGTTTTGTCATTGTGGATGATTTCTCACGATTCACCTGGGTTCTGTTTCCTATCTCAGAAAGATGAATCATATGATTCCTTCAAAACCTTTTGTAAAAGGATTCAATCTGAGAAAGGATACAGAATTGGATCTGTTAGGAGTGACCATGGAGGAGAATTTGAGAATGTTAAGTTTAGAAAATTCTTTGATAAAAATGGCATAACTCATAACTTCTCTTGTCCAAGGACTCCTCAACAGAATGGTGTAGTTGAGAGGAAAAATAGAAGTCTTCAAGAAATGGCTAGAACTTTGTTATGTGACTCTGGAATTGAAATGTACTTCTGGGCAGAAGCTGTCAATACTTCTTGCTATATTTAAACAGAGTCACTATAAGAAAGATCTTAAATAAAACTCCATATGAGCTATGGAAAGGTAGGAAGCCTTCAGTTTCATATTTTCATATATTTGGATGTGATTGCTATATTTTAAATACAAAAGATCAACTAGGAAAATTTGAAACCAAATCAGATAAAGGAATTTTCCTAGGATATTCACTAACCTCCAAAGCTTACAGAGTATACAATCTAAGAACCAAAACTACTGAAGAATCTATGCATGTAGTATTCAATGAAGTTCAGGGAAATACTCAGAAAGAAGTTGATGAGGAGATAGAAGAACTGATAAAGATCTAAAGATCTCAACTCAGGAAGCTGAAGAGAGACTCTCACCTGAACAAAGATGATGAGGTCACCTCTGTCTGAACACAGGAGAGAAGCTCAGTCTGAAGGAGTACCTCTCAGAAGTAGCCAATCTGAACCCTCTCATAATCCTCAAGAAGAAGATAAATCAGATAATCAAACCAGATCTCAAGAAACAAGACAAGAGAATGTTGAGATACAAAATGAACATGCATCTCAACTACCCAGAAGCTGGAGACTGGTAAGATCTCATCCAAGAGATCAGATACTTGGAGAAACTTCAGACAGAGTCAGAACCAGATCTTCCTTCAGAGACACAGAGAATCTAATGGCTCTTCTATCTGACATAGAGCCAAAAGACATACATGAAGCCTTAAATGATGAATCCTGGATTAAGGCCATGGAAGATGAATTAAATCAGTTTGAGAAAAGCAAGGTCTGGAATCTGGTTCCTCCACCATCTCATCAAACCATAATTGGAACCAGATGGGTCTTCAGAAATAAGCTAAATGAGAAAGGTCAAGTAATGAGAAACAAAGCCAGATTGGTGGCTCAAGGGTTTAATCAACAAGAAGGAATAGATTATGATGAGACCTTTGCACCAGTGGCAAGACTTGAAGCTATCAGGATCCTACTAGCCTTTGCAGCCTTCAAAAACTTCAAATTATATCAAATGGATGTAAAAAGTGCATTCCTAAATGGGGTCATAGAGGAAGAAGTCTATGTAAGGCAGCCCCCTGGGTTTGAAGACCTGACCATCCAGAACATGTGCTTAAGCTATCCAAAGCTCTATATGGTCTCAAGCAAGCTCCAAGAGCTTGGTATGACAGGTTAAGCTCATTTTTAATTAAAAATGATTTTATAAGGGGTAAGATTGATACTACTTTATTTAAGAAAGAAATTAGCAAAGATTTATTAATTGTTCAAATTTATGTTGATGACATTCATCTTTGGATCAACTAATGAATCTTTATGTCAAGAGTTCTCAAGTCTCATGCAGGGAGAGTTTGAGATGAGTATGATGGGTGAGCTGAGATTTTTCTTGGGGCTCCAAATCAAACAATTAACTGATGGGATATTCATTAGTCAAGAAAAATACACAAGAGATCTTCTCTGCAAGTTCAAAATGAGTGAGGCAAGACCAATGAAAACTCCTATGCACCCCTCAACTCAGATTGATCAAGATGAAGATGGAAAAGCAGTATCAGACAAACTGTACAGAGGTATGATTGGTTCCCTTATGTATTTAACTGCCAGCAGACCAGATATTCAGTTTGCTGTAGGAATATGTGCAAGATACCAATCTCATCCCAAAGAATCTCATCTCACTGCTGTAAAAAGAATATTTAGATACTTGATTGGAACCACTAATCTTGGCCTATGGTATGAGAAGGGAAAGAGTTTTGATCTCATAGGTTATAGTGATGCTGACTTTGCTGGAGATAAGATAGACAGAAAGAGCACCAGTGGATCTTGTCAATTCCTAGGAAAGTGCCTTATCTCCTGGTCATGTAAAAGCAAAACACTATTGCCTTATCTACAACAGAGGCTGAGTATGTCTCAGCAGCTGCATGTTGCACTCAAGTTCTGTGGATCAAATCTCAATTGCAAGATTATGCAGTCAGGTACTCTAAAATTCCTATTTATTGTGACAATACTAGTGCCATAAATCTTGCTAAGAACCCTGTACATCATTCTAGGTCCAAACACATTGATATCAAACATCATTTTATAAGAGATCATGTGCAAAAAGGAAACATTGAACTAATCTTTGTAGATACTAAAAATCAGCTAGCTGACATCTTTACAAAGCCTTTAGTTGAAGAAAGATTCAATGAGAATCTAAAATTGCTAAATATGTGTTCTCTTGAATAAAAATAGTTAGTTGAGACCAGCTCTACTATGGGCTATATGATTAAAGTCTCACCAGAGATGAGACTCAAGTGTCGTCTGTAAAGAGACGTGGGTTCAGACGCATCTGTCACCAGACGTGTCTCATGATTCATCTCAACCAACGTCTCATGAAATTATTGAGACGTTTCCATGTACCAAAACTGAAGGATTGAGTCCGTTGCTCAACGGTTAGTAACTGCCCACTACCTGGCAAACTAGCCGTTAGCCTATAAAAAGAAGAGCCAACCTCCCCACAACTGCCATAATAACTCCCCACTAACGAGCAGTTATTACGTCTCTCTCTCTCTTTCCTCTCTTGTCTGAAGACTATTTAAGTCTCATCTCTCACTCCAAACTCACTTCCTGCTCTCTTCCTCTTCTCTCAAATGCGAATCAAGTTCACAGCCTTGAAACTTCCTTACTCTGATAAATCATCATCCTCCTCTTCTCCAGACAAAATGTCTTCCTCTGAGCAATCAAATCCTTGAGCATTCACTCCAGCCAAGAGACCCTGTCTCGTTCTCCATCTCCACAACCCAGCACTGAAACAGAGCCGTCTCAAACCACTCAACCTACACAGCCTTCACCATCCTCAAAATCCACATCCTCCAAGAGAAGCACTCCCTTACCTCCTCGCATGAAATCCCAAAGAATTGCTTGCCAAGTAGCCCAGACTTCAGCACCAAGATCCCTGTCCACATTGACCTAACTCAAGCCGAATCTTCAAAGAAAGGAAAAGAGAAGGTTCCAGAGGGAAAGAAAATTTCATTTCAATCTGACCTCTTCTCTAATAGTGAGGTTGAAGAAAAATATACCAAGAGATTCTCTGAGAAGAAGATTATAGTGGGAAGAGTCATCTCTACCCAAGAGTTGAAAGATGAAGGGTGGGACCTGAGTCCTTATCTGAAGAAACAGGGATGGCAAGACTATCTGACCATGACAGATTATGTCTTCCCCAAGATGACCAGAGCCTTCTATGCTGCTTGTTACAAAGCTAAGGGATCTTCAGAGGAACAGCCCCACATCATCTCTGACATCAAAGGAATCCACATTGAGCTGACTGAAGAGACCCTAGGAGCCATCATTCAAGCACCTGTGACTGGAAACAGGTTGTACCATGAGGAGCATTGGTGGGATAACATTGGAATTCCTTCAGCCAATGTTGGTACCTCCCTCTTCAAAGGTGGACTCATCACAGATGCTGCCTCATCTCTTAACCCATTTGGAAAATTTCTGTTTCACTTGGTGGCCAAGTGCATCATGCCAAGAGCTGGCACCTTCAACAAAGTTTATCACCAAGACCTGATGGTGATGTACCATCTCAAGCATGGGATTCCTCTCAACCTTCCATTCCTCATCCTAAGGCACATGGAGCATGCCTTCCACAACTCCAAGATCAATGCCTCTCTTCCATTTGGGATGCTCACCACCATCATCATGAAGCATTTCAAAGTTGACTTCAGCAGCTGTGAGAAGTCTGAAGAGAGACCTGGATATATTGGCAACAAGAATCTCAAGTCTCTTGGTCTAGATGGTAAGTCTATTCCTTCCCCCACTTTTCCCTTAACTGACTCCACTCCTGCTGTACCTACCACAACACAGGCTTCTCCTTCTTCCAAGATGTCTGAAGCCAAAAGAAAAGAAGAAGAAGGCCTCAAAGGAAGCTATTGAGGGATCTCAAGAAGGATCTGAGATCCCTGTCAAAGAAAGAAAAGTTCAACCATCCATCTCTACAGAGACTGAGAAGAAGAAAAAAGAAGTCCAAGTCTGAGCCGTCTACTCAAGCTGGACAGACTCCTGCTGAAGATGAGCCACAGCCTGAAAAGTGGCAGAAGAAGAAGCAATAAGAAATGAAGAAGAAGAAGCACAGCTTGAAGGGGATATGGCCATGACTGAAAAAGAATCACCTGTTACTGAAGAAGAAGAGCCTCTGAATGCAGAAGAGACCTTGGTCCACTCACCCCAGCATCAGTCACCTCCACACTCTCCTCCACCAGAAATGATCACAGAAGAAGTCTCTCCTATGAGCAAATAGTTGCTGATGAACCTTGGTCAGCTTGGAGAAGGATACCACTGCCTCAAGCCATGAGACAGCTCCAGAGCAGCAGCAACTTGAGCATGAGACAGTGGAAGTCACAACCACTCAACCAGCCTCTCCAGTAAGACCTGAACAAACTCACTCCTTCCCTAACCTCATTTCCCACTCCTGGGAAATTCTTTGTTGAGACCATATTCAACAGTTCACCTCTGCCCAATATGATCAGTCTGCCCCATCTGCTTGCAAGCCTAAGCCAACTGATCCACCTTCATCTGAACCATCCATCCCCACACATCTCTCCAACTCAATTAATACTTTTCTGAACCAGCTGCATGAGGAACAACCACAGTATCAGCAAAATCTGAGTTCTAGACTTGAGCAAAACCAGAAGAAGATTCTGAAGAAGCTGAGACACCACAGAAAGAGGCAGGATGCCTTGTTTGATGCCTTTGATACAGTACTCCAAGCTATGCATGCATCAAAGATTTCCACAAGAAGATGAATCCGCACCTATCCACTCTGTCTCCTCTGCCTAATATACCTCAGACTTGTGCTGCGCCCATCAAGACCTGATTCAGACTCATCCTCTTCCCACTCATCCTAGCTTAGCTAGTTTTATTGTTTTGATAATGTCAAAAGGGGGGAGAGTTGGTTAGATATCTAATGAGAGTCTGTGTTAGATTTTTTTAATTTCAGTCTATGAGGATTAGTTATGCTTAGCTAGAGATGTAGTTTTGCATCTCTTCACAGAACCTTGATGAGATGCAATGGCATCTTTTGTGAATGTAATCCTCTATAATTATCTTTTTGATTAATGGAAGTGACTCTCTATGATTGCAGTATATCCTTGTTCAGTTCACTTAAATATCTTAATCAAATTTCAAACACTAAGTCTTAAGACAAAACATAACAGAAAAATAGTCTATGACTCAGGGGGAGCTCTTCTCCTTACATTACTTCTGTTTAACAAGAGTTTGCACATCTTAAGAAAAGTAAAATCATACATGCATCTCTCTTTCACTGATCTCATCAGATATATAACTTACAGTTTGCCATCATCAAAAAAGGGGGGAGATTGTTGAGACAAGCTCACCCTAAAGAAGTTTTTAATATGACAAACTGAGTAAGTTTAAATATCCAGATGAGATGCATCTTGTGTCACTAACTGTGTGTTCAAGTGTGGCAGAGACTTTCTACATCTAAAGTTGTTACAGGAATACATAAAGATCGAAAGGACCTTTAATCCACTTGAGAAAGCAAGAATACAAGCAAAGAAACACAAGATCAGAATTCACAAGAGCTTCACTGATTAAGACATAATCTGAATCAGAACAGATGTGGTGCAACCAAAGCTTATGGCTAAGACTATGAGAAACACTTCAAAAATCAACACATCATGAGATGCAAGATTTGTATGTTCAGATGTCGTCTTATGTCAGATGAGGACCCAGCTAAGATGCAAGAAGACTTAGAACTAAAAAGAGACTCAAGCACAGCTTGAGATGCAAGCCTATGAACAGATGCAAGTTCAGCTTGAGATGCAAGAACAGCTTGAGACATCGTCTCAAGGTCAGACGTAGAAGGATGAGATTTTAGAACAGATGCAAGAAAAGTAAGTCAGACTCTGACAGAAGCAAGAATTCAAGCTCAGCTGAGAAGACAGCAAGTAAAGTCAGCATGAAGACAAACAAGGACACAAGGACACTGACACCGTACCTTAAGACTGAAAGCTTGTGTCTGCCTACTGTAAAGACTATGCCTACTGCTCTATACCCTTCCAACGGACTGTAACGGCCATATAACGGCTAGTTTCTCAAGTCTTGATATAAAAGAGACATTATCAAGAGCTGAGAAGAGAGAGAGACTGCCTACACTTCCGTGAAATCATTAAGCATCTTATCACATCTCAACAGACATCTCAAGTGTATCTACCAGTTGTCTGAGCACAGACACATCTCATCTTGAGATCATACTCTATCTCTTTCATCTCCTCTCTGTGAATATCATTCCAATACTGTAACCAGAGTTGAGACCTAGTCTAGCTCATTTACTTTTATATCCATACTTTGTATGAGCTTAGGCTATAGACTTATCACAAACATCTATCTGTAACCTGTCTCATCTAAGATAGGAGTGTGCCTAGTCTTAGAGTGAGGTGTGTACGTCCTGAAGAGGCTGTAAGAATACTTGTGACTCAGCTAAGATAGGAGTGTGCCTAGGCTTAGTGTGAGTGAGACGTCCTGAAGAGGCTGTAAGAATACTTGTATTGACTGGTTTGTCAATAGTGGAAAATCTCACAGGTTGTGGGGACTGGACGTAGCCCAAGGAGTGGGTGAACCAGGATAAGATCTTTGTCTCTTGTCTCTTACCTTATTCTTATATATGCTTATCTTGAATCAATTAATACAACTTGATAACTAAAGATACAGTTAAATTGATAATCAAGATAAGACTTTAAATTAAGGTCTAGACAAAGATCTTTACCAAAATTGATAAACTCCATCTTCTCTTAACAGAGACTCCAAGTTAACAAACTTGAGAGCACATCTCAACTATCAATTTAGTGTGGAATTGCAGGAACAGATTCGGAAAGTCTCTATTCAACACCCCCCCCTCTAGAGACGTTCAGCCAACTTCAAAGCAGTGTTTTCAAAACCAAGGGGTTGTCTACAAAAACTTCTTCTTCAAGGAAACCATTGAGGAAGGCACTTTTGACATCCATTTGATATAGTTTGATGCCATTATTCAGCATAAGAGAGATAATCCTAATTGCTTCTAATATAGCAACAGGGGCAAAGGTTTCAGTGAAGTCAATACCTTCTTGTTGATTGTACCCTTGAGCCACCACTCTTGCTTTGTTTCTCAACACTTTTCCTTCTCAGATACTTGTTTCTGAACACCCATTTGGTTTCAATAATTGTTTTCCCATGGGGTTTAGGAAAAAGTGTCCAGACATCACTCCTAGAAAATTGTTTAGCTCCTCTTGCATGGCTAGAATCACCCTCATATGTAGAGCTTCATTCAATGTTCTTTGGCTCAATTTCAGACAGGAGAGCAAGAGAATTCAGATTCTTGAATTTGTATCTTGTCTTAACATCCTTCTGAAGTGCTGCCAATGATTTGCTCTTTTGGACGATGTGATTTGTATCTCCAGTCAGGTTTCTGAGGTGATATCAAATCAGTCCGAGACTCAACATTGGTCTGAAGAGGTTCAATGACAGATGGTGCTTTCAGACACATGTTCATCCTTGATGCTGTCATGAATATTCAGCTCCATTCCTGCAAAGTCATCTTCTAGATCTGATAGTTCCCTATCAGTCTCTTTCTTGTCATTAAATTTAACATGGATTGATTCTTCTATAGTTAAAGTTCTAGAGTTATATACTCTATAGGCTTTAGATGTTTCAGAATATCCTATGAAAATTCCATTGTCAGATTTTGCATCAAATTTCCAAGATCATCCTTGGTGTTGAGTATAAAACACTCACAACCAAAGGTGTGGAAATATGATATGTTGGGTTCTTTCTTCCCTTCCACAATTCATAAGGAGTCTTTTTCAGAATTGGTCTTACCAATATTCTGTTTTGAAGGTAGCAAGCTGTATTAATAGCTTCTGCCCAGAAAGATCTTGGTAGATTGCATGAGTTGAGCATGGTTCTTCCCATTTCTTGCAAGTTTTGTTCTTTCTCTCAACAACCCCATTTTGCTGAGGTGTACTTGCCATAGAGAAAGTGGTGAGATTCCATTCTCATCACAGAACAGTTGAAAGTTTGCATTCTCAAACTTTCCACCATGATCACTTTGATAGCAGATATACAAAATCCTTTTTCATTCTGTACCTTCTTGCAGAATATTGTGAAATTCCTGAAAGTCTCATCCTTGCTTCTTAGGAATAACACCCATGTGAATCTAGAATAGTCATCAACAATGACCAAACCATATTTCTTACCTCTAAGGCTTTCTGTTCTAATAGGATCAAACAAGTCAATATGTAACAATTCTAAAGGTCTGCTAGTGGAAACAACATCCTTACTCTGAAAAGAGTGTCTTGTTGTTTTCCTTTCAGACAGCTTTCACATAAAATGTTAGATTTGTAAGAAAGCTTGGGCAATCCTTTAACAAGGTTTTGTTTTGCTAACTTTGAGATCAATCTCAAGCTGGCATGCCCAAGTCTTTGGTGCCAAATCTGTTTTTCATCTTCAACAGAGAGAAAACATTTTACATTTTGACTGCCAAATCCTCTAGATCAATTTTGTACACATTGTTGTGTCTCTTAGCAGTAAACAGAATTTGATCACGAGAGTATTTGACTATACATCCTTCGTTAGTAAAGGAAACATATCCAATGTCACACAATTGACTTATGCTCAATAGATTGTGCTGAAGTCCCTCTACTAGAAGAACATTCTTAATAAGGGATAGAGGGGAGATACCTACAGTCCCTATTCCTGTGATTTTCCCTTGCTGATTTCCACCAAAGGTGACCACACCTCCTGCTCTGGGCCTAAGGTTTTGGAACAAAGAACCTTTCTCCTGTCATGTTGTCGCGAGCACCCATTGTCCAGGTACCATTTGTGAGGTCTCCTTTGTCCTGTTAAACACATCTGCAACAGGAATGATCAAGTTCTTAGGTACCCATATTCTTTTGGGTCCTTTCTTGTAGATTTGGGTTTTTGCTTTCCCTTGTGCTTACACTGAGCCACATTGTGTCCAGGCTTGCCACAATGAGAACACCCAATAGCTTTCTCTTGCCTTTAGTAAATTTTTTAAAATATGAGGTTCAGAGGTATCATGATCACAAAAGCCTAATCCACTTTTGTCAAGGGGATCCCTTTGATTGCCAAGCAATCTGTTAAGGTTTTATGTTCCTTTGACAAATTTAGCTAAGTCTTTTGTCAGTTCCTCAACTTGTTTCTGAAGTTTTTTGTTTTCTTCAGAGACAGTTTATGAACTGTTGCTTTCAGTCACAAGCATTCTCTCCTTGAGCATAATATTTTCTATCTCAAGAGCCTCATATTTACTTGCCCATTTCTATGTGGGCCTTGGATAGATTCTTATACGCTTGGAAGAGTTCCTTGGAACTTTCCATCAGGTCATCATACATCTCTTGAAGAGTTAAGGGAAATACCTCAGATTCTGAGCTATCTGATGAGGGCAGGTTGGCCATGAGACACAGGTTGTCCTCTTCTAAAGTATCTTCCTCTTCTTCCGAGGTAGACTCATCAAGATCCTCCCATGTTGCCATCAGACTCTTCTTCTTCTTAAAGAATTTCTTCTTTTTGAAGTTGTTCTTCTTCAGTCCTGGACATTCAGCCTTCATATGACCTGCCTGTTTACACTCATAGCATAAAATTTGTCATTTGAGAATCCTTACCCTGACTTACCTGATTTAGAGGTTGAGGGTTGGTTCTTTCTAAACTTTCCTTTGTTCTGCAGCATCATCTTGATTTTCTTGCTGAGAAGAGCAAGATCATCATCTTCTGAGCTATCTCCAGAATCTTCATCTGCTTCTGAAGTTTCCTTAGCTTGCATGGCTTTAATGCTGGCCATGCCTAGGATGTTTGGATTTGGAGTTTAATGCCAGAGATTTCTTCTTGATGTCATCTTCCCCAAGTTCAAGCTCATGAACTTTGAGAGATCCCAACAATTCTTCTCATTCTAAGAGAGTTTAAGTCTCTGGCCTCTTGAATGGCTGGTAACTTTGGGTCTCCAGGACTTTGGTAAACTTCTCAGAATCTTTCTATTATTGTCTCCAGATTCAAAAGTTCTACCTAAAGACCTGAGTCCATTAGTTATAGTCTAAAACCTCCCAACATTTGATCTATGGTTTCAGATTCTTCCATCTTGAACATCTCATATTGATGTATAAGCATGCTGATTTTGGATTGCTTGACAGTCTCAGTCCCTTCATGGGCGGCTGCAAGTGTATCCCAAATCTCCGTGGCAGATGAACATCCATGAACCTTCTCATATTCTGATTTGTTCAGAGAACATATCAAATAGAGTTTGGCATTAGCATTTAACTGAACTCTAGCTTTCTGCTCTAAGGTCCATTCAGCCTTAGGTATTGGCACTCCGTTATGCATAGGCACATAGTCTCCATCAGTGACCACATTCCCAAACATCAATGTTGTTGCTCTCAATGAACAACTTCATACAATCCCTCCAATAGTGGTAGTCCACTCCATTGAATGTTGGGGGTCTTGTGATAGAGGCTCCTTTAGTGATGTACTGTTTGTTGTTGGCAGCTTCCATCTGGATCTTTAATCCTCAAACACTTGTAAGGTGCTCAACCCTGAGTTGAGCTCTGATACCAACTGTAGAAACACAGGGAAACACTAGAAGGGGGGGTTGAATAGTGTTTCTTAATAATTTATGGAAGCTTTTCGCAAACGGTTAAGTTTACAACAGTTTCAGACAGGTTTAAGCGACTGTCTGAAGTTTCTTAAGAAGGCTCCTGAAAAGATCTTTAAAAAGGTTTCTTGCTTTTTAAAATTATCGGAACAATTTTCAACACCCTTTGGTTAGTATAAATAAATTGACAAGAGATAAGGGATAGAAAACTTAGCCAAGGAATTTATCCTGGTTCACTCACTACCACTGTGAGCTACGTCCAGTCCTAATGCCAATTAGCACTTGGATTTTCTCTTAATCTTCACCAAGATTACAAGTATTCTTTTACAGTCAAGCCTCTTCAGGTCTCCAGGTTCAAGGACAATTTTACAAAGAGATATGTCTAAGCTTTAAACTACACAAGTTTGAAGCTTAAACAGAGACGATGTACAATAAAAACTGAGGTATACTCAGGATATACAAATGATGTACAATGAATGTGAAATCAGAGTGTTTTTACAGAAAAACTTGCAGCGTGATATCTCTTAGACTTTCTTGTATATGTTATCCGCGCTCTTGATGGTCTTCATGAAGGGCTATTTATAACCATTCTTCAATCCGTTGAAATACCACCGTTTAGAAATAGCATTAAATGCTATTTAATCCGTTGTGAGACATGCTTCTGAGAGTTCTGAATTTTTCTGACACAAGTACCAGGTTGTTGTTGCCATAAAGCTGCCACTGTTGTTGCTTCAAAGGTTGCGTTGCAGGGATTTCCTCAGTGGTGTATGAAATTCAAATATACCGGGAAAGGTCTCTGTGTTCCTTGCCATAAATATGTTTGAAATGGTACGTGCAGCAGAGAGTTGGTACCAGCAGAGAACGCTTGACTCAACAGAATTTCAGAGATGTCTTCACACACTTCAGCAAAGAGTGCCACGTCATTAATGAGACTTCAGACGAATTTAACACTTCAGACGGGTTGCGCACTTCAGATGGCTTCAACACTTCAGACAGGTTGAACCTTCAAAAGGCTTCAACACTTCAGACGGGTTGAGCACTTCAGACGGCTTCAACACTTCAGACAGGTTGAACCTTCAGAAGGCTTTTCCGCTTTAGACAGGTTGAAAGCACTTTAAACAGTCTTTATAAGTTCAGAATGGCTTGCTGAAATCATAGATAAGTCATTACACATTTATGTATCTATGATAAATATTTTAACCCAAATTTGTTAAACATTAAAACTTGAGAGGTAAGCTATCTAAAAACATCATAATTTCCCTTATGATATTTTTGAGACTCAACAGAATACTCCCTCATAAATAAATTCTCTATGTTATTGTACAAAAAAAAATTCTGCACAAAAGTGTGGAATTGAATAAGTTGGGGGGGAGTATTTCTTCAAACAAAGAGGCCAGCTGAAAAAAGGTGACAATTCAAGAATGACTTGGTGAATTAAGAGAAGTTCCAAAGCACAACCACAAGATGCTCTCCATTCAAAGTGTTCTTTGCATATCCAGAAAAACCATGATTTCTTGATAGCTCAGCCTCATTACAACCAAAGAAAAGACCTTTTGATCCATATTGACTACTTGCAGGTTCAGATGTTGGAAATGACTATCAATTCTAGTTGTTCAACGATGGTGAAAAAGATTGAGGGAAAAACTTACCCGTGAGAAAGGGAGATTTCCTTGATTTATCACTTACTGCTTTAATTGCTATTTTTGAGAAGTTTGATTGAAGTTTATGTTCTATTCTGATTGAGGATTGGTAACATCTCTTAATCCTGATTTTTTCTTATGTTTGGAAGGTGACTGTTGCTTAAGAAGGAGATGATGAAGAGTTCCTTGAATTTGTTTTTGAATTTGTTTTTTATTTTAGTTATTCAGGGGATAGAATTGAGTTTTTGATTGCAAAGAGGTCTCTTGCTTGAGGACAAACAAGAAGTTAAGTTGGGGGGTATTTTGATAAGTGAAAATTATATGATAAATTAGATCACTTTTTAGTTCACTTATCAAGGATAAAATGGTATTTTTGCCCCAGTTTAATCCCTTTTTATAAAATATTAGATAAATTGTATTTATTAATCTTAGATTTGAATTTGATGCTATTTTGATAGAAATATTGCTGATTTTTGCAGGATATGGCAAAGATTTGATTTGAAGGAAAGATAGCATTAAATGAGGGAGATATCTGCAAGATTTGAGTTTGATTGAAGACATTTAATTAAAGATTTGAAGAAGATTTGAGGCAATCAATGAGGAGATCAATGCCAATCAAACAAGGATTCTGCAGACAACCTTCCCAATTAAATCCAAGATGCTCAATAAATGCAAGATTTCATCAAGAAAAGGGAAACAAGGAAAGACAAATCAACCAAAACCAGTCTCGGGGAGAGATCAAGTTAAAAAGAGAAAGTTTGAAGCTGCAGGATGCATTTTGCGCTTCAACCTGCGCTGTAACGCAGATCACACTGATCCTTGCCCTGTTGCTATTTTTAGATAGATTTCTCCCCATTTTTCTTTGTCTTTCCTTAGCCTATAAATAGGACCTCATTGCACCAGATCAAGTGTGCACGATTATTATAATTCAGTCTTATTTCAGTGATAATGCACCAAAGCTAATTTTAGAGTAGGAGAGGAGGAGCGCTTCACGAGGATTGAAGATGGTGACAGCATCTTCGGTGGTTTGTATGGCTACCCCGTGTAGTTAACTCTCCATTAGGATTGAATGTAATTGATTCTATCCCCAAGTGTATGTAAATTCTATTTTATTATTTCTGAGCTCTCTGTCTATAATATTGGTAATCTTATTTTGTGCTTAATTCCTAACTTTCGCGCTTGCGCTGGAGTTATAGGCTAGTTTCGACTAGGATTGAGGATGTGGGAGCGGATTCTAAAGAAACCCAAACTCTGATTGAATAAGAGAACTCGATACTCTGTGACCGACACATGAGTGTTACTAATGAGTGATGGGTAGTGACAGTACTCTAGCGAAGGGCGTTTACAGGATTAGGCCTTAGTATCGATAGCAAAGAATTAGTTGATTGTCAATCCAGGACTGACACATGGATGTATCCTGATGAGTGATGGGTTGTGTGAGTACTCTAATGAAGGTACGTCTACAGGATTAGGCCTCATTTATCGATTAATTCTTTTACAAACGGAATAACGAAAACATAATAAGCCGAGGGTAAGTCTGTCGCTTGGGAGAGCCCGCATGGATTATCTTTGAGTGTGTGAGGCCGCTGGTAACTCGGGGTCTTAGCAATATAGTTTGTCTACAGTATTATAGAGTAAACCTAAAATAATAAATAGTTTTTACATACACAAAGGGAGTGACGATATGAAGTTCAATCCTAATCCAAGTAAAGTGTCTCTAACTCTTCCTTTCTATTTCAATTGATTATCTGTTATTTACGTTTTTCGCACAACAATATTCTTAAAACTCGTTGTTTCTCTTGATAAATAGATCACAAGTTTACGTGAATTGACCGTTCCCTGTGGATACGATAACTCTTCTTACTATTATACTACTGGATTTTTGGTTCGCTTGCCATAAACCCATCACGTCCCTCAGTTTATTATGCCTGGGAAACCAAGCATGAACGGTGTTGCAGAACGTAGAAATAGGACTCTTAAGGATATGGTGAGAAGTATGATAAGTCATTCTTCCTTGCCAGAGTCATTATGGGGAGAAGCGCTTAAGACTACAATTTACTTCCTAAATAGGGTACCAAGTAAAGCAGTTAACAAAACTCCTTGTGAGCTATGGACTGGTAAAATCCAAGCCTAGCTAAAGCATTTACACATTTGGGGTTGTCCAGCTGAGGCACGTCCTTATAGGCCGCACGAAAGCAAGCTGGAATCAAGGACTGTTAGTTGTTATTTTGTTGGCTATCCTGAACGTTCTCGGGGCTATAAATTTTACAATCCCACTACTAGATCATTCTTTGAGATGGGGAATGTGAGATTCCTTGAGGATGTTGAGTTTGGGAAGGAAGAGAACATAAGGATGTTGTCTTTGAGGAAGAACCTGTCATTGATAGTGATCAAGTCCTCGTGCCTATTACTATTCCAGTACCTACCCTAGCAATAGATGACAATGATAGAATTATTCCTGAAATTGTTCCAACACAAGACAACAATGAGGTTCCCCCTCAAATACCCATAGAGCAAGCTCAACAACCTCAAGAAGTGTCATTAAGGAGATCCACTGGAGAAATGAGAAGTGCAATTCCAGATGATTATATTGTGTTTCTCCAAGAACATGAGGATGACATTGGTTTAACAGAGGATGATCCAATCAACTTCTGCCAAGCCATGCAAAGTTCCAACTCTCAAAAGTGGATTAATGCCATGAAGGATGAGATGAAGTCTATGCAAGACAATAATGTCTGGGATCTTATCAAATTACCTAAAGGTGTGATGCCCATTGGTTGCAAATGGATATTTAAAACCAAGCGGGACTCAAAGGGTAATGTTGAGAGATATAAGGCCCGCTTAGTTGCTAAAGGCTTCACTCAAAAGAAAGACATTGACTAAAAAGAAACCTTTTCTCCGATGTCTTCAAAGGATTCTTTTAGGACAATTATGGCACTTGTAGCTCATTATGACCTAGAGCTGCATCAGATGGATATTAAGACTGTGTTTCTCAATGGCGACATTGAGGAGACAATTTATATGGTGCAACCAGAAAACTTTGTGATAGGTGATCCAAAGTCTATGGTATGCAAACTAAACAAATCCATCTATGGTCTCAAACAAGCATCCCCGTCAATGGTATCACAAGTTTAATCAGGTCATTTCCTCTTATGGTTTTGAGGCTAACATCGTAGATGACTGTGTATATCATAAGTTCAGTGGGAGTAAGTATATATGCCTGGTGTTATTTGTCGATGATATACTGCTTGCAAGCAGCGATATAAGCTTATTGGGTGAAACCAAGAAATTTATGAACGAGCATTTCAAGATGAAAGATCATGGAGAAGCTTCTTTTGTGCTAGGGATAGAGATACTAAGAGATCGTTCTCGTGGAATCCTAAAGTTGTCACAAAAGAACTATATCGATAAAGTTTAGATAGATTCGACATGAAAGATAGTAAGCCAAGGGATACCCCGATAGCTAGAGGAGACAAATTTAGTCTCAGCCAGTGCCCTAAAAATGATCTCGAAAGAGATGAGATGCAAAATATTCCCTATGCCTCAGCAGAAGGAAGTATGATGTATGCTCAAGTATGCACTCGTCCTAATATAACATTTGTAGCGGGAGTTTTGGGTAGATATCTAAGTAATCCTGGAATGCAGCATTGAAAAGTAGTAAAACGTGATATGCGTTATTTGAAGAGAACGAGAGGGTACATGCTCATCTATCAGAGATTTGAGAACTTAGAGGTCATTGGGTATTCAGACTTTGATTGGGTTGGATGTCGAGATAGCAAACACTATACGTCAGGATATATTTTAATGTTGGCTGGAGGAGCTATTCAATTCCTAGAAGTCTACTGAGAAAATGCTCATAGCTACTTCAAGCATGGCCGTAGAGTTTATTGCTTGTTTTGAGGCGTCCAACCACGATATGTGGCCGAGAAATTTTGTCACTAGCTTATGTGTAGTAGATGACATAGAGAGGCCATTGAAAATTTATTGTGACAGTAACTCAGCAGTGCTTTGCTCCAACAATAATAGGAGTGCAACCAAGTCCGAGTTTATAGATATTAAGTACTTGACTGTAAAGGAGAGAGTTCAGAATAAGCAGATTTTCATAGAGCATATAAGGACTAATTATATGTTACCTGACCCATTTACTAAAGGTTTGGTACCTAAAGTACTTCATGAGCATGTTGCTCACATTGGTGTAATTCCTGATAGTACCTTAGTTTAGTGGGAGTCCTATTTGTATTAATTTTTGCACATTTTGGATATTTTGGATTTTCTGCATAATAATATTGACGTCTATTATTTTTCAATTATTCTGAACTCATTTGGTGCAATATATATTGCCATATTTGACCTCTATAAAGATTAAATTTTGGACCAATTGGAAATAGGCATGTATTAGATCACGCAACATGCAATTTCCATACCATTCATCCACATTTGACCTATATCATTAAGTATATTGGCCGCAATGATCATTAGGGTTTAGTCGTGCTACAGAGTGACAGAAGTCATGGTGGTTCTCAGTTTATATATGAGATGGACCGGATTGTTAAGTGGTAGTCTAAAAGTAAATAGCGTACAGTTGCGCGCCTAAAGTTTTTCCTATGATATAAATGTCTAAAGTTGATATGAAGCCCTAAAGTTTTTCCTATGATATAAATGTCTAAAGTTGATATGAAGCCCAAGTGGGAGATTTTTAGAAATTTTAATTTCTAATAATTATTTTTGTAAGCTACATATTAAATATTAAAACATTTATATTAGCTATTTACGTCAATTGGGCTGATCGCTAGTGATCTGCATTAAGTGAGCCTGTTTAGACTACCGTAGGAATCGATGTGGGCCTATATGAGTGGACACTGGGCTTAGCCTATTTCGGCATATTGGGAACCCTAATAAGTTGGTATAAATAAGCCCCTTTATAGGTTTGGTTGAGGAAGACCATAACACTATCTTTACTCTAGCCATTGTTTTGCACCATTCTGTTTGGCGTTTAATCCTTAAGAGGAGGTTCGTAACGTTCATTACCTACCCAAAGATTTTCGCTGCATTGTGATAAAGCGTAATGGATCCAAGTATATTTTGAAACTCACAATTCTCAATAATCTGACATAATGAATTTATATTTGGGTGTTTAAAATTCCCAACACCATGTATATGACTTGAATGAGATCAATGTAGGGGTGTTTAAGACCCGATCTGTCCCTTTGACCCGTCCCAACCCGTCCTACTCGGGCCGAGTCTGTTTCTGTCCTACAAGAAAGAATAGAACCCAATCGGGTCTCATCGGGTATCTTTTTTTACCCGACATCGGGTTAAGGACGGGTTCGGGTTCACCTCTGGGTTACCCGGCCCGTCCTTCGTATACAAATATAATATTTATTACTTATGATTTTCTATTATATGTAAAGTCCCAATCTTATCTTTTTCATTTTAGATAGGTTTTTTGAGTCTAAGTTTCCTTTATTTACCTTTAAAAATACATTATATACATAAAATTATATAGTGATATAATGTTATTCTTGGTTTAGTAATGTCTCAAACTTTAAAAAAGTAAAAAATATTGCATACATTAAGAGATACTCTATTGTATGCAATATATTTATTAATTGTATGAACTATTTTCTTTTGAACATTGTTATATGATCAATTCATAATTATATTTAGATTATATATCTGGTCAACCCGGTCCTGTCCTACCCAGACTCGGTCTTACTTAGACCCGCACATCATTGGGTATATGGATGGGTTCGGATCCATAGAATTGAGCCAATAAAAAATTAGGACCGGGTTAGGGACAGGTAAAATTCGTCCTAACCTGTCCATGAACACCCCTAGATCAATGTGTAAAGGATCCAAATTTGGAGACAGATCGATGATTGAATAAAGGATATATCCAATCCCGAGCTTATCAATATGGTGTCATAGAAGATATCTTTTTTAAAAAGCTACATCCTATTCTGCCCTTGTTTAATACTTATATACAAAGTTTTTTTATAAAATATAGAAAATTAAATTAATATTATTTAAAATTATTAGTTTAATAAATGGAATATTATTTTAATGGTAACAAAAGTATAAAAATATAGATGTTTAAAATTCTTAATTTTGGAAAGAAAAAACGAAATGGTATTAGCAGAAAATTATTTTAATAATCATTTACAAATATTTTAGAAATAAATAGAAATTAAGAGTTCTAAGAGACACAGTTCAAATTAGGATTCAAGGAATTATTTAACCATGATTTCAATATTTTCTCTAGCTAGAGCTTGTAATTTATCAAAATACGTACCACTGGTAATTATGTAATTAAGAAAAATAAGGATTTAATCATAATAAATATCTAAAAATTATGGAAAAATTATATTTTTAGTCAAAATAGTGTTATAATAATTAATAATAATTTTTGGTAATTATTTTTAATTTTTTCTTGTATTTTATGTAAAATGACCAAAATGTCCCTAATTTTATTGGATAAGCTAAAAATGTATTAACAAGAGCACTAGTGGTGCTTAAACCCAAATAAAACACATAGTTCAGGAATTGCCTAAATACATATATAAATGCACTGGAACCTATAAATAATATAAATTGACAAGACTAAACATAGGGGATGGTACTTGGATAGAAAAATGAATTTAATGAAGTTGGTTAAATGTCTTTAAAAGAGGGAGTTGAATAAATACTTGAAAATTTTTGGTTCCTAAAACTCGATATCAGTGTGAGATTGTTCTTAAGAATTTTCTTAGAACTGAAACTGAATTTTAACTAAACAGAGCATTAACAACAACAAGCTTAAGCAATACTAATTCTAAGTAAAATTCGGATTTACTTATATTTGAAAATACTAATCTTATTGTAAGTAGACTCTTAAAACATTTTCTTCTAAAGAGAATGTTTTAGCTCAGACTAAGATTTGGGTTATCACTAGTAAAATTTAGCGTTTTATAAATTGAGAGCTAAACTAAAATCAAACTCTAATGATCAAAGACAAATAAATGAAACACATAAAAAGCTAGAGAGAGATAACTACACAAAGATTTATACTCATTCACCCACAACCTTGGGCTACGTATGTGCAGTCCTTACTCACAATTGAGATTTTGCACTATAAATGTAGTTATCTTACAAGTATTATTCACTCCGCCTCTTCAGGATTGTTCCCTTGAGTATTCTTCTTACAGAGCCTTCATGCAAGTGTTCATGCATTTAATTCAATTAATCCTCCCTTCAGAGCCTTCATGCAAGTGTTCCCTTGAGATTTCACTTAATCCTCCCTTCATGCAAGTGTTCATGTCATTCAATTCAATTATTGTAATTTTATCAAAGATCCAATTCACTAACATAGTCAAAACCCAATTCCTTGGTGAATTAACCTTATGTCATCAACTAAGAGCCCTAATTCCTTAGGTGAACCTAATAGAGACATGCATTAGATTTAAGAATTGATAAAGATCACACAAGAATCAATTCCAGGAATTTGTCTTCATTATGCTCACATGAGGACGTGTATGGATTCATTGACCCTCATCTAACCTTCGAGGGTTCATGTTCGAGAAAAGACATACAGGCATACATCACCAACAACATGATCGATGAGGGAAAAAAGATTTATTTAGCACCTTACTTCCATGAGTAAGTGCAAATACTTCTAAGTTATTTAATTTTTTTTATCATTATCAATGTGAATATCTTGCAGTATTAACTAATTTTCAATGCAGCCGCCACTGGCAACTACTGGTTATATTCGTCGAAGATCACACTACTGTGTGGTTTTGTTCATTGCATAAGAAGTCCACTAAAACATTTCCACAAATAGTCAATAGGTAATGAGAATCAATTTATTATCGTTATTAGTCTTTTTTAGGTTATAATTATTCTATAAGTTGTGTATTTTTTTATATTAGTGTCTATGCAGCATATCAAATGATGATAGGTAAAGCTTCACATAGAGCTCCTAAGCTATCATGGATGAACCTCATGGTATTTACATGCATTAAATAAGATATTTTATTAAACTCTTGTGTATGGTTTTAATTATTCGACTAGTATTCATTTTGAATTGTAGTGTAACAAACAAGTTGGAGGATATGAATGCGACGATTACGTCATGCAATGGATGTCTGCCATTGTGCAAGGTGGTATTCGAAGAGCATGGGACCAGGTATTTCATCATGTTTAATCAATTCTTCAATAAATCCACATTCATAATTGATCTATCCACTAATGTCAAGTTATTTCATTTTACAGTATTTCATGGATATCAATCCATTTAACTCTGATGCAGTTGATTTCATCAGAAAGACATGGGCTAAATACGTTATTGAGTATTATAGAAAAACTTTAGAATAGTTGCCAATAGTTTGATTAGTTTGACAATCTTTTATATCATTTTATGTTTAGGTAATTAGTTTTTCCATGTCAAAGACTTTTATGTATGTTGGTTAGACTATAATGTTTGCAATGTTGTATTTTGAAGTTAATGTATGAAAGATTTATTCAAATGTTGTTGTTATTTTGTTTTGTACAATTTCTGGACTGTTCTGGCTGTTTTTAGGTTTAGGATAGGCTAAAAACAGAACGGACCTTTAAAAAGAAATTGAGGTTACCACAACAATTATGGTCATAACCGTAATTGATTTTGTAATATTTTACGGCCATTTAACAGCCTTTTCACGATGGTTAAGTAAAGAACCATCGTGGAAAGTGTGAAACCACAACGGTTCTTTCCCTAACCGTCGTGAAAAGGCTTTTATATGGCATTAGGTTGAGCAAATCAATGACAGTTCCTTCATGAACTGTCGTTGTATATCTAATGAACCATGACGGTTGCTATAACAACCGTCGTTGTTTCTAATTTATGACGACGATTAGCAAACTTCGTCGAAAGACCATTTTTTAACGATGTCTAGATCAACGACAATTACACAACCGTCATTAAAGGCTTATTTTAACCATCGTGAAAAGCCCTTTTTGCAGTAGTGCCTTTTCCCTAGGCAATCAATCTCTCATGATGCTTGATTTAGATCCAAGCTTTTCCTCAATTTTCTAATTGTGAGAATAACTTTTGATCCATACAATTGAGTGGCCAATCCAATTGATGCATTAAGAGTAAAAGAAAGCAATTGAATTGAATTACGAAAATAAAATTGAATTAACAAATCACTTACATAAAGTTCAGATCAAGATTTATCAACACCTAACCTAAAATATTTCAAAAAGACATTAAAATAGATGAGGAGATGAAGAAAAGAGAGAAGAACTTGAGAGAAGAATCCATAGTTGTAGTGTTCAAGCTTGCTTCCACAAGTTTGTTCTTCAAGTTCTTCAGAGAAAGAGAGAACTCTAGTGTTTAGATCTAAAAATGAAAGTGAAAGAATGAGGAAAAACCATTTCTGACAATTACAAATTCCTATTTATAGTTGCCGCCAACTTGCGTGAGGACATGATGATTTTCTGGATGTCCTCACGCGAGCATCTAGAGGCTATAGACACTTTTTGTCCAGTCATGTACTCACAGGAACAATTCTGCATGTGTGCTCACACGAAGAGGTAGTAGCTACTGATGCTCTCTGATGGCGTGTGTCCTCACACGACAACAATCTTCATGTCCCTGCACGCATAGACAAAATTGAATTTTGTCTTTCCTTGAGTTACTTTTGGGACATATGGAAGCCTTCTTGTCCTCCCACTAGCATCCAAAGCTCAGATTACCTACAATTATGAATAAAATGACCTTAAAACTACACCTAACATCAAAACTATGAATTAAACACCAAATTTTCTAATTCTAAACATTTCAAACTATTAATCACACAAAAACATCCTAAAAACTATTATTTCTAAGCTAATTACACCTATAAACCCACTAATGATATGGATTTATCAGTGAGAATAGTAGAGAAATTAGACCTTAGGACTACCACTCACCCAAAACCCTACAAATTAACTTGGATAAGTGATGAAGGGGAAAAATGGTAAACAAGCAAGTTCTCGTAGCTTTATCCATTAGAACTTATTAAGATGAAATTATATGTGATGTTGTACCAATGGAAGCTACACATATTCTTTTAGAAAGCCCATGGCAATTTGATAAGAGAAGCTACCCATGATGGCTACTTTAATCAATTCTCTTTCAAACATAGAGGGATGACTATCACTCTTATACCAATGACTCATCAAGAAATATATGATAATCAAATTCAAATGAAGTTGGGTTGTGAAAGGGATAAACTTGCAAAGCTTCAACTAGAAAACCCCACAAAGGAAGAGACAAGGGAAAACAATAAACAAGCCAAGAAAAAGAAAACAAAAGATAAAGTTAATGATCCAAATAAGAAAAAGGAGCTTATGTTTTTACTTAAATTTCCCTTGACTACTAATCCTATTTATTATGATGAAAGCAAAAAAGGATAGATTGTTTGAGGTGGCTAAAAGGAAGTTGGTGGCTCACGCGCATCATAGGGAGTTTCTTAATCCACATCATTATTCCCACTTATTCATTCCCCCGATTTTCATTATATCTAAGTTCTTTTGCTATGAATATTCAAAAACTAATGAAAGTTGTATGCTTAACTTGGCAGGTCCTAGCTTATCAAAATACAAGTTTGATCATGCACTTGCTATGAGTCATTTCAAGGGAAGTTGCCCTTACATTTCCTCAAAGTTGTCATCTATTGGGCTCTCTAATTACACAACTTCTAATACCTATCTCTTCTTTGCTCAAGTAACACCTCATCTTCTAGATTTGAGGTCAAATCCTTTTCAATAGGGAGGGGATGATGACAAATTGACAAAGGAAGACTCAAAGGAAGGCTCAAGGACTCTAAAAAGTCAAACTTGAAGAAAGACTTCAAACCTCCTTGAAGAGAGCGTATTCTAGTGGCATTCATGGCCTCAAAACCAAACTTTGATACTTCTTTGTTTTGTTTCTATGTTTATAGCACATTTTCTTTTAAAGAGTTATGGACTTGTCTTGTGCTTACATCTTTAGTTTAATAGTTTTGTTTCCCTTAGTTATTTCGCTAAGGTAGGCCAAGGCTTGAGCGAGCTAGCTTGGCATCAAAAATTTTGATTGATTTTTTTTAGGGTTAAATATGTTTTTGGTCCTTCAAAATATGATGAAATTTGGTTTTGGTCCCTCATTTATTTTTCATTGGTTTTGATCCTCCATTTTTTAAAATCACATGCTTTTAATCCTCCTTATTAATTGTACTCTGTTAAGTCACTTTCGCAGTTCCACTACGACATTTCCGGGTAAAAATTTACAAAAAATTTCTTGCGATTTTCTCTCTAGAAAATTCATGTGTAGTAAATTTAAAAAAAACTCAAATTTTTTACATAAAAATGCTGCTATAAATTTTTATTTTTTTTTGCTTTATTGTAAAAAAATCTATAGTAAATTTTCAACAAATTTTAGAAATTAAACAAAATTTCCTTTGAATTTTAAAATCTGCAGGAAAATTCGAATGTAAATCTATAGAAAAATCTACAAGAAATATTACTACCTTATCACTTAGGGGAATATAACTAATGAAAAATGGAGGACCAAAATCAATGAAAAAATAAATGAGGGACCAAAACCAAACTTCGCTATATTTTGAGGGACTGAAAACATACTTAACCCCTTTTTTATTATTTTCCTTAAAACTTCTTAGGTTTGGGCACCACGTAAGCTTGGTCTAGCCTTCAAGAACATGATTTGACACTTCTCTTTCTCATTGGTAGGGATGGAAGTAAGCCGAGCCATGCTAGGCTTTGCAGGGCTCAAGCCTGGCTTACGTTATATTTTTGTGGCTCAAGCCTAGCCTGTTACCTGTCATAGGCCATTTCTTTAGGCCTGGTCTAGCCTGTTTCAAAGCCTGGTTTGGCCTATTAACCTGTTTAAAAGTCTATGTCATATTATGACCTTTAAATAGGTCAATAAATCTTTCTCTAAATAGGTCAGTGCGTTTACAAACTAATAGACTTACTTTTTTATAATGTAAATATGTCACTAATATATACGTTTAGATAGGATAATAAACCTATCTCTAAATAGGCCAACAAGAAAAATTAAAAAATTATATATTATTATACTATTTATTATATAATATATATATGTTTATTAAAAATAATATTATTTATAAATAAACTAGCCTGTAGTCTGGCCTATTTAATTAAAAAAGGCTTTTTCAAAAGTCTGGACCTGACCTTTTTATTAAACGAGCTGAGCCAAACTAGGCCTTAAGTAAGTTAGGCCGTAGGCCCCTGTCGAGCGGCCTGACCTATTTCCACCCCTACTCATTGGTATTTTTTATAGGATCTAATTTGAATTGTAAGAAGCATGGACTTGGCATATTAATTTCTCCTTCCCCTCTTGGCACCACCTATGGCTATAAGTAAGGAGAAGCACCTCCTGTAATTCTTTAGCTTTTATCATATATGGATGCTTTGAATTTTTTCTCCTATTCTGTTAGAGTTGAGAAGAGTTTATGGTTCTTGCTTGAATCGTGCTGAGACTTATCAAACCTCCAGGAACTTGTGGTGTTTCATCACTCAAGCTTATCATTTTAAGGGGGATGCCCTTTGAGTTCGGTGCTTGACCTATTTATTCCTTTCATTTCCTTTCCTCTCCATCCTTTTCATTTTCTTCTCCTTGTTCCTTTTATGTTCCATGCATGTAATTGCTTCTTACTTGTGCTAATTTAGTTGTTTTGTTCATTCCAAATCTTGATCCTACCTTGCATGTGATCAGTCTCAAAGTAATTTCTGTTAGGAAAAAGATTCATCTGCAATAAAAAATTGTAAGAATGTAGGGAAAAAATAAATACAAAGAAAAAAATGAAATGAATATAGAGAAAGTGAGAGATGTGATAATTTTATGTGATGTGATGTGAAAGGAAGAGAGATAGATAGAAAAAATGGGTGTTAAAGAGAGTGTAATAGAATTGAATGTGAAAAAATAACGGTGTTTGTTATCACTATTATGTTTTTGCTTCTTGATTTTGTTTTCTTTTTTGCTTTCATATTATGAGTACAAACCATGGTACTAGCTACAAGAAGTGACAGATCCAGGAACCTGGGTCAGCGGGTGCAATCTAATTTAAAAAATAAAATTTAATAATAATTATCATCATACATTTAAAAAGAATAAAGTGTGATATAAAAAAAAGCTATCTAATTGCTATTACTACTTGAGAAAAGACAAAATTTGACTTTCAAATCAAATAAAAATATAATAAAAGTAAGAAACTGGGGCTAGTGGGTTCAAATATATAGAAATAGAGGGTGGAAATTTTAAAAGTTTAAGATATTTATTTGTAATTTTATCAAAGTCAAGGGGGTGCATTTACACACCCTCACTACCGCATTGGTCTGCCACTAATGGAAGGCATTATGGGCGGTAAAGCTCTCCCCCAGAGTATTTAATGTAGTTGCATACCAAGGATTTGAACCCGAGACCACTGATTAAACTAGAACAACCCCTACCAATTAGACATAGCAATTTGGGTTACGACTCGACCCGACTCAATGTAGGTAGTGAATTTTTACGAGTTGAGCTAAAAAAGACCCACGTGTTATTCGAGTTTCTAAGATAAACGTCTGAGCCATACATTTTTACCGGCTCTTTGCGGGTATCCCGGTCTTTTTTTGCGAGTTTTGCCGATAGCGAACTTTGTCGGGTCAGGCTAAAAAAGCCCAAGAGTTATTCTAATTTCCAAGTTAACGGCTCAAACCCTACATTTTTACGAGCTTTTATGGGTCGGTCTAGTTGGACTATCCTTTTTTATCGGCTTTATTTCCAATTAATCCATGTGCTCAGGTGTAAAAAAAATTAATACCAACTAAAAATATTTTTTCTATAAACTATAATTATTTTCATAAAACCTGATTTGTGCTTATTATTAGTAGATATTGAAGACTTTTTTCCAACAAACAAAATATAATAATAACATTACGTGTACACACAAGATTTATACGTAGTTTTAAATAGAAACTAAGCTTCAATATAAGGTAAGACGATTTCATTTACATAATACTTCAAGAAAATTTAACATGATGGGATTTGTTATTATGTATTTTTTTTTGGGTAAAAAAATCATTGAATTTAAGGAAAACCAAATAACACTTACAAAGATGAACGAGAACAAAATCCCAAAAAACGATTCTACAATGCTTTATCAAAATATACACTACTTAACCTAGCATGCTCGCTCAAATACATTAACAATACCAACAAATACAAAAAAACCCATACCCTCCATGCCAAACCTTATCACTGGACCAATCTAATAACAATTAAGTGAAAAATTGGATCTTTCCTTCTTTTTTTCTTCACTTCACAACCTTTCTGCTATTTTTTCGGCCCAACTAGCTCTGTCGGTTCCGTTGCAACAACTCCATTTGTTGTCAAGGGCATTCTCAAATCTGTGTCAGAGGGGAGCGGTGAAGTCGACTAGAGCTGAGGAGGAGAAGGGGAAAAAGGAAAAGGGGGAGATTGAAGGAGATGATAGACGATGGAGATGGAGGAGGTCACCAGTGAGTGAAAAGAAGTGGTGGTGAGGATGGAGTAGGTGAGAGAAGTGGTGGTGGAAAAACAAAATAAAGGGAAAAATCCTAACAGAGCACAAAAGACTCCTAGCGGTGCACCATCTCCCCCCTATGTGGGGTTTCTTCTAGAGCCGGAAAAATAGGCTAGTCTGACCCGTAAAAACGCGCAAAAATGTAGGGCTCGTGCACTTATTTTAGAAGCCCGAATAACTCCCGTTCATTTTAGCCAAGCCCGATAAAGCTCGCTACCCGCAAAACCCGCAAAAAAGCGGGGTAGCCTGCAAAACCCGCAAAAAATTCGGGCTACCTACAAAAAGCCCACAAAAATGTAGGATTCAGGCACCTATTTTAGAAGCCGAATAACTTTCGGGCTTTTTAGCTCAACCTGAAAAAAGTCTGCTACCCGCATCAAGCCAGGCCAGGTCGGATAGCCCGAATTGACCGCTCTAGTTTCTCCACCCACAAAAGGTGTGTTATCCCCTCTCTTTAATAAGAGTCATTTTCCCTTGTGATTTATTATTTTGTATCTTTTTTTTTGGTCGAATATTATTTTGTATCTCAAGGTGAAAATGTTGTAAGGTGATAAAACGGCCATCCGATCTAATTCGGGCGCGCCCAGTGTGGGTGCGGATTATAATGGGCCGGGCAAAAAAAGCCCGATTTGGCAAGGCTACAACTTGTAATGGCAAGGCTAAACTCCAGCAAGGTGAGGCCCTACTAGTCCCTCTCCGTCCTAGATCTTAGCCCTCACACCTTCTTAATAGTTTAAATTATTATGTGAATGACTAATACTTTTTTCTTTTTTCAAACGCTTATAAAGTTTGTTTTGCTTTAACTACACTTGTCAAAATATTGGCACTTTAATAAGCCCTGAGTGTCAATTTTTGTTTATTGAAGAGTTCTATACAATTAAAATCGGATTAAAAGGGGAAAAAAAGCGATAGCATTTTGTGGGTTCTCAATGACAGAATAATACAGAGCTAGCTACAAGACTCCTTATATATGTTAAAAAAAAAAAAAAAAAAGAAAGCTGAGTCTCTTTACGAACTTAACTGCATGAAGGATTGACAATAGTCATGAAGATTGCATAGCGGAACTGTTCCTAGAATTTATCCTACCACATTAAATTTCTATGCAAGTTACTCAATGGCACATTAGCATCACTGCAACTTTATTTTTGAATGATTTAGACGAGTCAATCTTACAGCTGCGAGAATGAAGTATGTACAATTTCTTTGACAACAAATCTATATCCTTGAGCTATTTGTGCATGCAGTTGAAATAATATCAATCAATCAATTAAAACAAAGAACTAAAGTACAAACAAAAATGGTAAAATAACGAATATCTATAACAAATTTTGTAATTGAGCCAGAAACACAAAGAAATAAACAAAAGAAGGCAAGTGTTCATTATCTTACAACTTACACAAGTACTGAAGCACGCTAAGTTTCACTGAAAACCTAGTAAAGGTTTTCATTTACTTTTAAATTTACAAAAAATTGCATTACAAATTCACATTCAACAAATAAGTATCTGTACATTTGGGGGAAAAAAACACAGCCTTCTACAGCTTTGAAGACTTCTATCATACAAAATATAATCTTCAGGGGATTTGTCGATGGATTCTACTATCATATGTTGTTCAATACTTCAATTTCATATGGTTTCTTTAGAAAACTGAAAAACATAATAAAAAAGAAAAAAAAAACATATTAAAACTAAAATAACTAGAAAATTTTCACCTAGGACCTGAAAGCTCCATGGCCTGGACTAACAATGAAGAGTCATCAGTAAGATCAGAATATCGATCTGATGAAGAAAACTCGTGTGGTTTGCACTTGTTAGTGTCAGCACTTTGAGAAGCTTCCCATTTCTCTGCTAATCCATCACCTTCAAGCATACGTACAACTTCAGACATTTTTGGTCTATGGCCTGGAAGATATTGTGTACACAAGAGTGCCACTTGAACCATTTCCTCAAGCTCAATCCTGTCATAGTTGCTCTTGAGATCCTTGTCAACAAGCAACTCAAGCTTCTTCTCCTGATGGATTTTCCTTACCTGAATGCCAGCCAACAATATAAGGACTTGCACTTTTTGCTCTCTAACATAACAAAGTGAGGAAAGATGTAGGGTCTGTTTGGTTCAAATGAGGGAAGAGATTTTAACGAAGGGGAGGGGAGATGGTGATATTTTATTCTTTGGTTTGAGGAGGGGAGGTGAGGGGACCGGAGGCCTTTCTTGATTGATTCACAAGCCAAGGGGAGGGGAGGAAAAATAAAATTAATTTAGTTTTATACTCTTATACTTTTATGATATCTAACTTTATTAATATTAGTGAAATAATATTTAAGTGATTTTGATTGTTTTATTTTAAACCACTCTCCTCCGTGCAAATCCCCTACTCTTACAGGGGAGGTAAAATGCTAGTAGTAGGGATTTTGGCCTCCTCCCCACCAAAAATATTGAACGAGACATGACAATCCTCTTAAAACCCCTTCCCTCCAAATCACTCCAATCAAACAATACCTTAAATGAAATGATAAAGGGAAACAAGCTTACCCAATCAAGCATGGCTCCTTTTTGGTTGGCTGCCTTTCCAAATTCTAGAGCCCTCTGGCCTGTGATCAATTCAAGAAGCAGAATGCCAAATCCAAAGACATCAGTCTTTTCAGATGATTGTCCTGTGGAAAGATACTCTGGTGCAATATGCCCTACTGTGCCCCTCACTGCAGTTGTGACATGTGAATCTTGGTGATCTAAAAGCTTTGCCAACCCAAAATCTCCAACTACTGCCTCACAATAGTCATCAAGCAATATATTAGCAGCTTTCACATCTCTATGGATTATCTTTGGATCACACTGCTCATGGAGGTATAATAGTCCCCTTGCTGCTCCTAAGGCAATTTGTTTTCTTGTGCCCCAGTCCAAGACTGGTTTACCTGGAAATATCAAATTTTGGTATATGAATGAATCAGCCACTCAAATTAACAAGTCTAAATTTACAACAACAACCAAAATCATTTTCCACTAGTTAGTGTCAACTACATGAATCAAACAATGTCATAACATAATGTCCTGTCATGAATCATGTCTAAATTTATTAGTATGAAATTCTATAATTGAGCTCACCCTTGAGACGAGAAGCAACACTGCCATTGGACATGTAAGGGTAAACTAAAAGCCTTTCGGTTGGTGTCATACAAAATCCATACAGTTTGAGGAGGTTTCGGTGCACTGCTAAGCTGATCATTTCAACTTCAGTCTGAAATTGTATCTCTCCTGTAATGGCATTGCCATCTATAAGCCTTTTTACAGCCACAAGAGTGCCATCTGAAAGAACTCCTTTGTAGACTTTTCCAAAACCACCCTTTCCCAGTATGTTTTTGTTGCTGAAGTTGTTAGTAGCAATCTGGAGTTCTCTTAATTGGAATCTCTTCAAGTTTCCAAGATAGACTTCTTCATGATGCCGGTCTGTAAAGATTCAGTATTAGGACAGAAATTGGAGGAACTGTTATGTTTGGATCAAATATGTTAATTGTTAACCTATGTTTCACAAGCACAATCTTGTACAATGATGCACATCTCAGCTTCAACTAAAGGTTTCTTTTTTAGGGGAAGTGTACCTTTAACATCAAAGAATGTTTGTTGATTATGCTTGTGCCTCCTCCATAGAAAAAATCCAAAACCAAGAACTAATAAGCAGAGGCATCCTAGGCTCAAACCAAAGGCAATGGCCAATTTGTGAGCTTTTGGTCTGCCTGATGTTAAAGCATCTAGAGAAGCAAAGAGATTTTCTGTCAACATCAATGCCAATGTCTATGCAGAATATATCAAAGTACAACATGTGGGTAAGTGATGTAAGATTGTTAAATTTTGAAAGTATCTTACCCTCAGAACTGTTTAAGTTCATGGACATAGGGATGGGTGTCATCCCACGGCAGTTTGTTTCTTTTCCTGTAGCACAGACAAGAGGGTTTCCAACAATACTGAAACATGAGGGAATGAGAAGAATTTTGATGTTAGTACCAAATTTTCTGAAGACTATAATCATCAAAGTGAAGACTATATACATAGAGAGAGAGAGAGAGAGAGATTAACCTGAATGATTTGGCCAAAATTTTAGGTACAGCACCACTCAAATTGTTGAAGGACAAGTCACTGAATTCATTAACAAAATTCACAAACAACAAGTCATCTTTAGAAATACATACTACAACAAAATGAAAGCACCAGGTAGAAGAGAAAGAAAGGTCATGACGATTACAGAAAAGCAAGCTGTGACATGTTAGCCAGTGACTCTGGACATTCCCCAGAAAAACTGTTATTGTTGAACCTCCTGAAACCATTTTAATAACTTTTTAGCTCTAGAAATCAGGTTAGTGATAATGTGACTTCTTCTAAGCTTCAATAACTCATAGTCACAGATGCTTACAAGTACTGGAGGCTTCTCAGATGACCCAGAGAGGGAGGAATTTCCCCATTGAAGAAGTTATCAGAGAGATCAAGAGTTTGAAGTTTTGAAAGTTTTCCCAGCTCTGAAGGGATTGGTCCAGTTATGTTGTTATTCTGTAGCACCCTGAAAAATAGTCCACAACATCACACCATTGTATCAATGAAAGCTATTAATATAAAAAGCATACATCTTGAGAGCTCCAAATTGCATATAGTGCTTTCAGATTACTTACACAGTTCGAAGATTTGTTAGGTTTCCTATACTTGGAGATAAAGTACCAGATAAATTTTGACTGGGAATGCCCCTGCACCAAGCAGGACCAGATTCATCAAAGTGTTCTTGAAACATTTTGCAGTACAAGCTTGGGACTGCTTTGGAGTGTTCAACATTTTAAGCTTTGTTTTGCAACTGTTTCAACTTCAAATGTAGAAGATTGAGGAAAGAAGGACTCACAGGCTTATGACAAGGTTGTCAGGGGAACATGTGACCATATTCCAGCTACATGGATCAACTGCATCCCCATCCCAATTATCTAGAATACCATGAGGATCCACTAGAGAAGCTTTTATGCCCATTAAAGCTTGCACTACATTAAGATAGAAATAGAGACCCAGTTCAAGATTCTCCTTATTGAACTGATTTGAGAATATACATGTTAACACTTTTGTCCAAATAAGTGGAAAATACAAAATTTCAAGTTTACCTTCAAAGTTTATTCCCTTAGGAGAAAGCAAGGCATTTGCAGAGCTCCAAAACCAGAACAATGCCACAGAACATAGAACAGCTTCTCCTCTTGGCATCTCCATTCAATTGGAAGTTCCAAGAACCAGTTACTGGAAACACCAGAGAGTACTAACGGATAAATACTGAAACAGTAACAGTTCTCAAATGGATGCTCTTTCTTTTGCAGTGATTTTCAAAACAAGAAAGAAAACCACTTCCTGCTTTCTATGCCAGAATCCCATTCACCAAAAATCCTGTGTCAGACACAAGAAAAAAAGACAGGTTTATGAATATGATAATATAAAGGGAACTAGCATGCCTGTCATTGAGTCAGGTTCTTGTAATAATCAAGATAATATGTAATGGCCTTAAAATGAACCAATTGAAGGTAAAATTTAAATGACATATGGCAGGGAGAGAATATGGCAAGGAGAGAATGGGAAATTCACTTGTGTTAATCATGCACATGCCCACAACGCAGAAAGAGCTTTTAACAATTATTTATGCATACCAAAAAGTAAATAAAGCCAATTTTTCTTTTTTTTTTAAAAAAAAAACACTTGAGCATGAGGGATATCATGTCATTATATTTTATAAGTGAACATTATATAATATAGACATACATAGTATAGAACCAAAATGCTTTTTTTTTTACTGTTTTGATGAGAAAGAGCCAAAATCCTATTATATTTTATTTAACGGTGGCAGTATCTGTTTGCCTAGAGACTGGCACTTGCAAGGTGCAAGTGTTATGTTTTGTTGAATTACTCAAAAAACTTAACCTATAAGTTGATCAGCTTATGTATGAAATAGATTATGCTTGCTTGGGGCTGTGAAGAATCCAACATTCCCTGAGTTTGGCCATACAGTAAAATTCCAAGCCCCAAAACTTTTAAACCAAAGTATTTAGAATGTGAGAATCTCGAGGAGGTGGGGGGTTCTGGGGGCTAGAGATTGATGATGGATTTGGTCACCCACTATGCCATGACCCATGAAAATCTCTCTTGTTGGCTTTCTATTATGTTAGTTTTATATAATAATATATTTGGTCTCTGTTGAAAATGTTGGGTCATGACAATGGCATGAGGTTACTTTTTAGATTCCATACACCACTATAAGCTAACCATCACAGCACAGGTGAGCCTCTTTGGTCTATTCCCTCAACAGACACTCATTCCCCTAAAATTGTTCAAAGAGAGTAAAATTTTCAAAAGCTAAAGTTGCCATTCCCCTTTTTCTCTCCTCCCTTTCTAAGATCCATACATATTTTTCCCCTAATCATGTTTCTTTCTCTTTAGTGTGCCTCCTAGCTCAGTTATTATGAAATCTAGCAATTAATACACTATCTCAAGTCCACCTCAAGTTCAAAAAAGGCGCATGCTCAATGATAGTGGGACAAACTTGCTTTTGCTTTGCTTTGATCCTTGCACCAACAAAAAAAAATCCTAAAATGTAGTATTTAAGTTGCTACCCTTATACATACATAATAATGTGGCCTTTTTAATACCTGATTTATACCCTTTTCTTAAAATGATGTCGTTTGATTAATTATGCTTAACAGCGACAAAAAGCTACATCAACGTCATTAGTTTGTTGTTTTATAGTATCACAATTAATATAGGACAATTTTGCTTAATTTTTTGAATCAAGGAGAAGGAATGGGGAATTAGTATATGAAATTTTGTAAATGAACCGAGCCAAAACAGAGTAATTTGAAGGAACAAATACCATATTACCAAAAAGAAAATCAAATAGCTAGGTTTACTACATGGGTGTCTTTTTCTTCTTTTATTGTTTCAATGATATAACATATCCTTAACAGTCTGAATGGAGATGAAAGAAACTCAGGATTTTACCGTTTTTATACGATTTACTCTCATCTCGAACCACAAGATATGGTTAATGTTTCATGGGAAAAATTCTTCAAGTTTAATATTAGTCATCTCATTTCATTTGTGGGATATCTTTAGCTTTGTTCCATGGCATATATAGCTATAGCTTGGGTCTAATCTGTTCCACTTATTTATTGAATGGTTTCGAACTAGATAGGCTTACATCATGAAAATATTGGTTTTTTGTAAGTTAGTACATTAGTATAGACTGGAAAACGTGTGGTTTATATCATCCGAATGAGATTAATTCTAAAATTAATGGTTGAAAATGAGTTATACACGTTTTATAAAGCACATTGGACGGAAATGATTTAAAATCAATTCTATATAATTAATTTTGCACTATGTCAAACGGTTAACCAAACATGCACTAAGTCACACCTTATATTATGTATAAGCTAAGGAAATGCTTGATCGGTATATACATAAGCCATTAAATTGAACTTGGTTGGGGTGTTACCCTGCGAATTCTTCTTCTAATGCAAACTTAGCTGTGAGAGCATTGTGCATTGGAATCTATGTGGAGTGCTTGATTAAGCTTGCTCCCAAGCGAAGAAATCTGTGATAGCTTCGTGCATATTAGGGTCTAGATGTTAGAGTGCCTGATGAACCGTTGGTAGAGCTCAATGTTGATAAAGAAGTAACATGGTTGGAGGAACTGGATTGATCGAGAATATCAGAATAGTATACTACGCCATAATGAAAGTGCAATCTCTCAAATCCTAAGACCTTAGCCCCAACTTACTCGTTTTCACATTAGGAAATCATCCTATGAAAACAAGCATAGTAGGAGTATGAATACTAAATAGGCTAAAATAGCATGATGTCGTCCTAATGAAATGCAATAGTCAGAATCAACACGCTTGAATTTCACCTATTGAAATCTCTCATCACACACATCAATTCCCCATATAAGAGTCAAGAAGAGTCAAGCTTTAATATTTTAACAAAGTATTAACTATCTTCATGATTAACAATTATATATAAATCGAATCACTAGCATGATATTACTATTTTTCATTTTTTGTGTATAATAATAATGAGAATGAAGTTTGAACTTGATCTTTCAAAGATTAAAATCCTACTCTAATGACTTCATGAAAATTACTCAAACCTTTTACAAATTACTCAATTCTAATGGCAATGATTTTCAAAAATAATAAAGAGAATATATATATAAGAGAAGTAATTAAGAAATAAACTAAAATGTAATTAAGGCCTGAGTGTATACATTACTGCTTAAGAACAGTGGGGTCAATGAGAAGCAGGGAAAGGAGCCCACGGAAACTAGTGACCAACAAGGCCTAGCAATAGAGGAAAAGGAAATTGACCCGACATAAGAAAAGAACACAAGAACTAAATATATTATAAACTGACAAGAAATTATACACGAATTAAGGAGCAATGTGAAGACTGAAGAGATTACAGCTAGATTGATATTTGTCCCTTCCTCGACCACAAGGTATAGGGACCATACCATACAACCTTTGATCAAGTTTTAAGTTAACCCTCTATTTGTCGGCATTTTCCCTGTCATTTTTACTCTTGTCTTTGGCTACAGAGGTCACTGTATGGTGATATCGCAATCAAGGACACCAAACAAGACAAGCACTGAAAAGCTGCCATGTGTGAGAAGTCACTTGTACATAACACATGGCCTATTGTGATTGCACAGAGTTTATAGCTTCTTGAAATTAAGTTACACTAGCTCATTACCTATATAGAAGTACCAATCAATCACATTACCCGCATAAGAAGAGAAAGAATGTAGAATGCCAAAACCGATTTTCATGGAAAAGGGCATGCATTGGGTATTACGTTGTCAATAAGGGACTAAACAACATATGTGCTGTTTGTATGAAAATTTGGCCATGAACGATATATCCACATCTCTATCATGTTACCTTGGAATCTCAAGGATCATCATGGAAGTTTGTACAATATCGTTTAGTTAAATAGGAGATTTAGGTTATACCTTTTTTTTAGTAAATAATAAATATAGAGGAAGGTGGAAAAGCTAAGTTTTATTATATCAAATTAAGATTTTAGAATTTCACTCATATTTTTGTTTGGTAGCAAGTAGAGTTTAATTTTTATGTTAGGAGAGTGGTGATAATTTGTAGAGTATGAGTGATGTTCGAGTGTGGAATTCGGACTTGGTTGCTCCAAGTATCTTGGACTCAGGGCTTCGAGATCTCATACTCGTGAGTGAACTATGATGATTCACTCTATTCGTCCACTATCAGGAAGTACTTGTAAAGACACTCTAACAGTGAACCCTAGTAGAGCACAGTAAATGCAATAATTAATGCATACCTGACACCTGACATCATCAATATTTATAAGGGGATATTTGGGGATTTGGGCATTTGACTATCATCCATAAGTTATGATATGGTAAGGCGTTGTACAGACACGTTTACGATGCTCCTAAATTAGGATTTGTCCAAATTATTGGGTTGGGCCAACTTGCACGTTTGGGCTGACTTCGTTTATTTGATAATTCCAGGACCATATTGGACTGACTCACATATAGCACAATATCTACGGTCCGTAACAAATGAGATATTCTTCATTTTCAATCTTTCCACAATTTTGTTGTACGTGTGTGAAAGTGATTTTTTATTATAAAATTTTCACTCTATCATTTTTTAACCTACTCAAAGAAGCACACCTTTAAAAAAAGGAAAAAATGTTTAAGAATAGCCAGAATTGTTTTTGCCGAATTGACTCTAAGATGATATTTTTATAAGAAATTATTAACTGAACATAGAAATCCTCCAACCCATGAACAGAAACCAACCTAGCTATATCAATAATTACAAAATTAATAAATCAATCTACATCATTACCTACAAAATTGCTTCCAACATTATATAAGAGAGGAAAAGTGTATATATATGAGAGCAAAACATCTACCATATCAACTAGTTTATATGAGAATCAAGTCTACGATCTAACCAACAATCACTAAATTTTGTAAAAAAAAAAAACTAACTTTTTTTAATTGTGTATGTGGAATTACTTCTTTAAAAGTTGTAAGTGAGGAGTCCAGGGGCGGATCTTTATAGTGACAAGGGGAGCCATGGCTCCCCCAAACTTTTTTCAAAACTTTTTTTTTTAATATATATACATATTTTTATAATTATTAAAATTATTTATATTTTTATTAAAAAAATTACACTATTATCCTATAATGTGTTGGTATATTATTTAGTGAATATTTTATCTCATATGTAACTCATTAAATGATGTAGCAGCACATAACATGACATATTATTTAGAGAATGTGTCATATCATGTTCTCAAGTTTTTATGAGCAAATTAAGTTTCTATACTTTTAAAATTAAGCAAATTTAAGTCCCCTATCAATTGTCTTATATCTAAAACTTCCAAATTATCACTTTTTATTTAACATCTCCACAAATTAAGTTAATTAAATCACTGTAAATCTTATTAAGTTCAAAAACTCACCAATCAAAATAACAAATTTTACCTAAAATTGAAAAAATTCTCAATTTTTGTCTTATTTAAACCCTAATTTCATTCTTGCAAAATCCTTCAAATTTTATTAAAATATTTACTTGTGAAGCTTTAAAATTATTTCATATTTCAAATCATCATAAACTACCAAATATTAATTTAAATTGAAAATAAGAATTTGAGAGTTTTATGTGAAAGACAATTGATAAAAGAACCAAATTTACTTAGGGGTCGTTCGGGGTCGTTCGGGGTGGTTGTGAGTTTTCAGTTTTTAGTTTTAAAAAATTGAATAAATTTTTTACAACTCAGAACCAAAAATTAAAAATCACTTTTTATGGTTTTCAAAATATTTGTTTTAAAAACCACAAAAACAAATTTTTAATTGTTAACTTTGAGTTATAAAAACTTAATTTAAAATTTTTATAAACACAAAAACTAAAAACTCACAACCACCCCGAACGAGCTATTAGCTTTAAAAATTTAGGAACTTAATTTGTTCAAAATAAATAAATTAAGGTTAAGAAGGCTCCCCAAATTTTTGGTCAAGTTCTGCCACTGGAGGAGTCGTCGTTGGCTTTGAGTAAATTAACCAAATAAGGATAAAATATAGATATTTCATAAACGTTATTATTTGTTTGTTACATTTCGTCAAAAAGTTTTTTGCGTACATTATCATTTTCGAAATAATCTTGATATACTGAGAAAGTCATGTCATACTTTTGTTCTCATAGAATCATGTCTTCTTATCGTAAAAAAAAATGTCTTCTCATACTATAAATTAAATAAATTGTAACATCAGAATCAAATTTTGTTATTTTTCATATATAATTATATATAGAATAAAAATTAAAAATTAAAACTTAAATCAAATATTAAATACCAAATTAAGATAAATGCTTCTACTTAATATATAGAGAGTTTACGTAAAAACTATATTTATAAATTATTTTAATTATTATTCTCTTTTTACTATTTATTTTAATTATTTCACTATTTTATTTTCATTTTTAATAAAATAATTCATCACTAAAAATTAATAAAAAATTAAAATTTATAAAAAAATGTCTGAAATTATAATTTTTTAATTTTTGATCGAGAATATCTCCCACAGACATAGTTGTGGGTTTAACCTGAAATTATAATTACCTAATACTATATTTTTATTGGAAAATAAAAATTATATAATGAAACTTATGTAAATATATTCTTTTATGTTATTTTACACTAATTAAATACTTAAATTAATACTTCTAATTTAATAGTTAATATTTAGCTTATCAATATCAAATCATAATAAGCTAACTTATCTATATCTCCTTTTAACTAGCTTTCACTACACAATTTAACCCAACAATCAAAATATATATATATATATTATTTATTTTAAAAAAAATGTTTAGGGGACCATGCCCTAGTAGCTTCACCATTGTGTAATATATATTCTAAACTTTCATATTGAATTATATCAAAATTAATCTTTTTCTTAATTAAATCTTCAATAAAAATATTATTTTTATTTTTCTAAATTTCTTTAATTAATACTTCAATTTCTATGATTAAAGCTAAATATAATAAGATCTTTATAAATTATCAATAAAATAATTTTTATTAGTCAAATTAAATATTGAGATTTTCAAAAATAAAATGTTTTAAATATTTTTATTTTAATATCTTAATTTATTTTTATTGTCATTCAAATAATTTTTAAGCAATTAAATTAATATTTTAAAGTTTTTAAAATTCAATTTGATATATTTTACAAAAATATACGTCTAATGCATGAAATTCTTAGTAGTTAATATAACGTAAATACTACTAACTATAAAAAAATCAATTCAATATGTAAAAATAAAATCCAATATTTAATTTTCATCAAAGAACTTCTGCTGGTTCGGCTTAAGCAAATGGAGGAGTTAGCCATGCATATATATATATATATATATATATATATAGGGGTGTAATGGGGTTAGGATGGGTCGGGTTTAGGGTGACATCAAGTCCGAAGTTGGTTCGGGTTTTGCATTTTTTGGGTGAGTAACCCGATCCGAACCAACCCGAATATGTTCGGGTTGGGTCGGGTTGGGTCATCGGTCATGAACATTTTCCCCTTTTTGTAGAAAAATGTGGAAGATGAAATAAAATTAAAAATATAAAATGAAAAAAAAAGAAATATGGAAACATAAAATGAGAGGAGTAGATGAAATAGGGATTGGGGAACAACCGCTGTTTGTGCTGTCGTTGCGCCTATTTTTGTTCTCTCTGGGAAGGAAAATGAAAAAAGATTAAGACTTCTTTTCTTGGTTTGGTTTGGTTCGGGTCTATCGGGTTCAAGATAAGCAAACCCGAAACCCGAACCGAACCGAACCAGATCGGGTTTGAAAAAAATGTCCGAACCGAACCGAACCGCTAAATATTCTTCGGGTTGGGTTGGGTCAATTGGGTTCGCGGGTTGGGTCGGACCCGCTTACACCCTTACATATATAAACAATTATGTGGTGCTTCCGAAAAATTTCAAGTGTGAAACCAATTTGACTGTGTTCTTCGGTAAGATACATAGTGTCTATTTGGCAAAACTAGCTGATAAGCTAGCTGTTAGCTGATAAGTTAGCTTCTAGCTGATAAACTAGCTGCTAGATGATAAGTTCATAGCTTATAAGCTCCGAGCTGAGATAAGCTAGCTTATTGAATTAGAAGTGTTTGATAAAACGGATTGATAAGCTAGTTGGTAAATAAAAAATGACATAAAAGGGCATAACTACATAAATTTTATTTGTATTTTCTAGAAAAAATATATTATTATGTAATTATTTTTTAAAAAATAATTAAATTCTTATTAAACTTTTTAGTGATAAAATATTTAATTATAAATTAAAATAAATAATGAAATTGATCAAATAAATAATATAATATAAAAATAATTTCATAAAATAGTGAAAAGAAAATAAAAATTTAATTAATTCGTAATTTTTCAAATTACCTATTATATAGGTAATAATAAATAAAAAGAAACCGAAAGTTTTTGTCATTAAAATTGAAAATAGATAATAATATAGGTAAAAAGAAATTAAGAATAATAAGGGAAATGTATTAAAATATAAGAGATAGTGATGAAAGAAAATTAAATAAGTTACAAGTTAGAACCTAGGTGAAGTAGCTTGTGTAGCTTGTAAGCTAGAAGCTCCTAAAATAAACTATTTTGAGATAGCTTACCAAATACTTTTGTGTTGGTCAAACTAACTTATAAGTTAGTCAAATAAGCTAGTAGGTAGTTTATTGACCTTACCAAACACACTCATAAAATCCAAGGCTAAGTTCCGATACGTTACATGTCCGTTTGGTTTACAGTTGAGTTGATTTGATTCTGAAAATCAATAATTGAAATGAATGATGTACATTTCACGAAGTATGTTGATCAGAAATAATTTAAAATCAATTTCACAAAATCATGATTTTGATTTTCTTAACTCCCAACCAAACCGGCCAGTAGCCCATCTTGTGACACTATAATTCACAGACCGGAAAGTCTTTCCTACTCTCAACGCATGTATATAGCAAACAATTTCAGGTGGAAATCCTAATGTCAGTTAGTATAACGCGATGTGGGTAATTGTAATATGAGTTTCTTACAGGATCGGCCTAACAAATATTGAGGCCCAAGACAAATTTTTTGGATTTAATTGATATACATCATCAGTGTAAAGAAATTTTACACATACATCCAATGATGTGTCGTCACATCATTTAATGAATATGACACCTCACATATTATTAAATTCAATAAATAACGTGGTAACATATCATTGGATGTCTGTGTAAAACTTCTTTACACTGACAGTGTATATATATTAAACTCAAATTTTTTAGATGAGGCTTTTTCAGATTAACTAAAATAAATTAATATAATTATTATAATTTTATCGAAATTGTTTCTTTTAAATTTTTTAGATGTAAAATTACTTGTTAAATTATTATTATGTATAATTAACGTTTATATTGCTATTTTGGTGATTTTGATATATTACAATATTTATTATATTACATAATAAAAAAATATGTATTATCTAACATGATAGGAAAAATCAACTAATAAAATAATTATTAATTATGAGAAAAATTTATAGTAAGATGAGGCCTGTTATTTTAATCAAAAGAGAATTTTATTAAGAATTTAATCATTATACATTAAATTTTACACTGTCATTCAATGATGTGTTGCCACATCATTCAATGAGTATGACACCTCATGTATTATTAGCTCATTAATTGATTTGAAAACACATCATTTGATGACAATGCCAATTTTTTTTACACTGACAGTATATATACATAAAATCCTATATTTATATAAATTTTAAGTATAAGTATAAAACTATGAGGCCTATGTAATATTGGGGGCCTAAAGCTATTGCTTTAGCAGCTTGGCCCTTGGGCTGACCCTGAGTTCTTAATAAGTATGAGTTCTTGTATAAGAACTCTTGCTTAACTTTTTTTTTTAATATTTTATAATAAAAAAATGAGGTGTGGGAGATATGTGATATTATTTGTGGAGTCCATTTAGTTAAATTTTTAGAGGTGCTAGGATGGAGAGAAAAGATACTTAAATTATAAAAAAATAAAAATGAATGATATATATGTAATGATGAGACCATTTAAGATATGAAAATAGTAAAAAAGTGAGGTGTTAATTAGGGATGTGAATGACCTTATAATGGTTTCTAATTTTCTGCTTTAATTGGAAACTAGTTGAAACAGTTGAATAATTTTTGGTTTGACCACATGTATCCTCCACGGGAGACAATTTTGTTCAAGTCGGGAACATCCACATCATGGTGGGGCTAGCTCTCCCAGCGGGGATTTTTCCATCCTCCACGGGAGGCAATCCTATTCGAGCCGGGAACATCCACATCATGGTGGGGCTAGCTCTCCCAACGGGGATTTTTCCATTCACAAGACTCGAACCCGAGACCTTGCTTAAGGGGACTCAAGCATGTATCACTTGAACCAATCCCCGTTGGTAAACAGTTGAATAATTGATTCTAGAGTTGAAATAAAATAAATTTCATTAAATATGTTTTATATACAGTCATTAATTAATTGTAAAATTAATTCAATTCAACTGTACCATTCTTGTTATATATATTATTTAGTTTGTTTTATTTGGTTAACTTTATTTTTATTGTTTTATGAAATTGGTCACTAATTGGTCATGACCTACTAATGATGTTGCAAACGTGGTTGATGGTATGATCGCAATGTAATTGGAGAGTATATATATGGGCACTTCCATGATGACATTGACAAATGTTTGTTTGGTTGGATATGATAACCGTAGATAATTGTCTAGCAACTACTAAACAAAGAGCAATATTATTACTAAGGGAGAAAAAAACCTGCTGGGCATACACGGTACAGTTTCCTTTGCCACCATCAAGTGTTTGAATCGAAACTTCTGAAATATCAGGGTGCAATCTATATCATTTCAAGGGCCAATCTATATCTATAGAAAATCAGGGGGCTTTGAAACATGCGATAATTAATAAAACTACTTTCCTTTCCCTTCCTCTTGCCTTTGCTTTTCAACTTTTCCTTTTAAAGCAAATTAATATCCTTTTTTCATTTATATGTTGGTATTGTTGGTGACTAGTGCGACCCATATGGATATTTTCGGGGTATTTGTAGGCCCAATATTTCTTCAAAACAGTATTGTTGAAGAGAATATATTTCCTCTACCACGAACCAATCACCTATTTATGAGATTGGGTTAAGTTTGGTCAAACTCCAAAATTTGACATAGAATAAAAGAAAAACCTTTCTCCTATATATTAAAATAAATGTCAAATTGCAAAATAAGGAATTAATTACACATGATATATTAGATTTCAAACTCTAATTTATTCTATGTTAATAAAGCAGCTAAATGATACTACTTAATGTGTTTGGTTTACTTTAAAATCGTATATCAGCCAACACTACTCAGAATAGGATTAGATTGTATCCATATTTATATATGTTTTTGCCTCAAATCAATGATGCTATAAAAAAAATGAAAATCTGACTCATCAAGTTATGTGAGTTGCAACTTTCCTAACTAGAGTCCGATTCATCATTCCTTTAAGTGTCTCCAAAATAATCCAACCCCTCCACACCCAATTTGAGCCCTAAACTCATTTTGTAGGCTGTATTGAGTCAAAATTTGTTGATTGCGAGTTAAACCCAATCCACTGGCTAGACATACACCCGTAGTGGTGGGCCTGGTGGCCACATAGACTGTCACACTGGACAATCTTAATGCCATGGACACAAGACAATCATAATTAGTGCTATCTGGATGTCATTAGAACAAAGGAAACTCAACTTAAATTAATCAAAAGATTTGCAAGGAAAATTATGTTTATTTTGATAAGAGAACTGGTATTCTTACAATAGTATAACATTACAATAGAAACTGATAAAGAAAAAAATATGAGATAAAATATGAGATGTGATAAATGATATGATCGAGAGAATAAAAATTATTGTATATTTTAGTTGTATTAATTTATTATCTCATATATCTGGATATTATTAATAAGGTGGGATGCTCATGTCAAATTAGTCATAAAAAATAAAAAGAAAAAAATATTATGGGTTTATTTCTTCTTGTTTTTCCTTTCCTCTAAGGGTTCGGAAAACAAAATTAATTTTGGTATGATTCTACATAGACTCATCTTGGAAAAATGATTCTCTAACCAGTTAATTAGGTTCCCAAAATATTAACATGTAATCGGATGCCTAATCAAGCTGAAGAACCAAGTGTTTGAGGTAAATGATTATTCTACCTTCAATGTGACATCACTTGGTCATATATAGTTAAGACGTTATCCTTGTTATAATTGATTGTCTACAGGAAGAATTTTTTTCAAGGGTCACTTGGTCATAGTTAATTGATTATCAACAGAGAGAACAAACAAGAAACTAAAAAGAGTGGGAAAAAATTCAATTTATTTGTGGTTTCAATTTCAAGTGCAGGGCAAATGTGACAAAGGGGTCTTTTGGTCTTTGACAGAAAGTAAAAGTGATTGATATGTCCACAAGATGAAAGACATGGATGGAGCAAACATATGGATTAAGTAGAAGAATGATTGAGGCAACATCTTTTCCCATTTTCTTCTCTTGCTTTTTCCCTACTTCCTCTTGTAACAGTCCCATTTTTCTCCTAATCTTCTTACTTTGTAAGAATGATGTTTTCACATCTTGAAAAGATTCCATAGACTGATCAACTCACTTTATACCTGTGCTGGTTGTGCACTTCCCACACTATAATTCAGTTTGGTCCATGCCTTCGTCTGTTACTTCGTACCACTAGAGGAAGCAATGATTTCCCTTCCCTTAGCCAAATTCACCTTTCCCCTTCATTCATGTATTGTGCATAAATAATTTTGAAGACATGTCTGTAGATAAGAGGACATTGTATTTTTTTTTTTTTTATGAAAGACCATACCGTTGTCGCTATGTAAATGTCAAAGACACTTGTCTTTTTATAGCAAACTTATTCTACCAAAGCCATTGTATATGAGGCATTTGCCTGCTTTCCACTCACTAAAAACCTTTGATTTCAAGCAACAAAGTTTAAATTAGCATATAATTATGCACCCAAAAAATATTTGATTGAAACCATGATTTAATCTTTGATCTGGCAGCATGATTACATAATAGGAGCTATCTCTATTATTATAAATTCTATTAAATACCTGATTTAACTTCAGATTCTTACAATGGAAAGAAGAGATGGGTATTTGCTAAACTAGCTAAAATTTTGCGTACATGTATTTATCTCCTATTATTATTGTTGCTAAGTAATATTTGAGTCAGCACACCAATTCTTAACCCTTGTGAGAAGTAGTTAGTAGGAACTAGGAAATCACATAAACCATCACTAGTCTTATCAAAGGTTAATTGCATTGATCAGTTCACCTTTAGCTAAAATTAAACCAAATCTATATCATAATATATCTCACTTCAATTTATGATGTGTATCTTTTTTTTTTCTCTGTTCTGGCCCCATCTTTCTTTCAATTAATGCAAACTAGAGTTGGGGTCTGCAATAGCTACTAATCATCACTAGATGATACAATTTTGTCACATTACATAACTTGTCCTGTGTTTCTTAGCTGCAGTTCTGTAAGGCACTGCAGAAAGCTCCAATTACAATTCCACTTGAAAAATCCATGGAAAAAAAAAAAAGCTTCATATAACAAATAATGTGGAGAAGTGACAAAAATTTTTAAAATAACAAAACAATAATAATGATAACAAGGGAACATAAGGCTTCTTTGGTCAAACTCAACACATTTTGTTCATTGATAAGTCTCATTCAATCCGTTTGGCTAGCAACCCTGTCATGACTTGAGTAAATTATTGTTTTATATATGTACATTGAGTTAAATCACACTGAGGAGTGACTATTAATTTTTTTTAGGGAGAGCAAAAGATTGTGTCAGTTGATGTATCATTTTCAAAATATGCTGCTCTGAACACAGTCAACTAGATGTTGTTCATGTATCTTCTTAAATTTTAAAATGAGGATGTCACAAATGACAACCCTCCTCAGCAAGGAAAAATTTTTAAAATTGAAATTTGGCGGTTGTCATGAGTCAGTAGATTTTCTACACTGGAGAGAACAAAAGAACATATCAATGACTTTGCCATATTTGCTTTAATTAAGTCTCCTGATCTGAAGAATCAAGAGGATAAGGTTTGCCTAGAGAGCAAGCCTAGACTGAGATATTAATTTCAGAAAGAATTCTAATCATAAGTTTTTCTGCACAAAGCAAGGAAAGAGAATGAACTAGAATAAAGCAGATTTTTTTTCCCTTGACAACCCCTTTTCATTGCAAAAATACCCTTAATTGAAATAAGAAAGAAGTTAGATAAAATGACTTATGAGTTATTATATGACTGCCACCTGCATTTCTTTATTATATGTCTGTATAAAATATTATGAATATATAATATCAATAAACCTGTGTAAGGCAAAGGTATTATTATCTCTACTTAGGAATGTAAAATTTAATTCAATAAGATCGAAGTATATGAAAAAGGAAAATATTAAAAAATATAATTCATTAAATGAAGAATTAAGTGAGAACTACATCACAAAGTCCTCTTGTGAAACGAAAAGACTAAAAGAATGATTAACAAGACTCTAAGAAGGATCACCACACAAAGGAAACCCCCAAAAGCTAAAACAGAAACAAAAAGATCTAGAGCATTTTTAACATAAATAATGCCCTAGTAATCAGAAAAAAAAAAAAAAAAGAAACTGATTGAAAGTTAACAGATCATGGCCCATCCAGCTCAGTTTATTTGTTCATCCCGGTTGCATCCTTCACAGCATCAGCAGCTCCTTGTGCCTTTGCCATCATCTGCTGGCCAGCCTGCTCACATTAACCAAAACATTTTATTATGTACTCATACTAATAAAGAAGGATATTTAAATTTAATTAGGCCATACATGTGAGTTATTCATATCCATTTTGCAAATCACAACCTATAATCAATCTCATTCAAACAACTTATTTTGACAATATAAAAATTGAAAGGATTTAATGAATATACATTTATAGTATAAAAAAGTTTTACACTGTCATCCAATGATTTGTTGTCACATTTTTAATGAGTTTAATAACACATAAAGTATCATACTCATTAAATGATGTGGCAGCATATCATTATTTGACAATGTAAAACTTTTTCACACTTTAGTGTGTAGTAATTAAACCCAAATTGAAACCTCTTGCATGGTTTCTTTAGCAGACTGAGCAGCGTTGCTAGCCTTGTCCATCATGTTGCCAGCCTTTTCCTGTAACATACACACAAAAGCGCATATAAATAAATAAATATGCCAATATATAAAAATGAATGATCTCAGATATAATTAGGAGAGGAAGAGTTAGTAGGGAAACCTGGGCTTGGCCCTTGGCCTGTCCAGCATTGTAGCTCATCTTGTTGGAGTCCATCTTCTTTGAATATGCAATGAAGTGAATGAATTGAAATCAAGAATTATTTGAGATTAAGATTGATGTCCTAAACTCTGTTGAGATGTAACTATATATAGGTAAGTTTCCCAATGAATTGCATTGCTTAAGTTTTAGCTACTCAACTTTCAATGGGCCACGTGGCATCCTAACATTTTCTTGTAGTATATAACTACTCCTGTGTTATGCTAATTTTGAGGTAAGAAAGAGAGAAAGAGGCATCTAGATCTGTTGACCAGGAGTTTCTTTACTATTTTCAGGTTACAACTTTCAACCTATGAAAATTATAATTCACCAATGTAATTGCCAATATATAATTATGACTATTATTTTTTACTATTAGCTTGACTGTATAGCATGGTCATGTAATATATATCTTCATTAATTAAGATTAATCAATTAATGCTACTCAGCACTCACGCATTATTTCTAGTATATCTCACACTGTGTTATGCATGTGTAGACTTTTCTAGCTACCTTAGATTTCAGCCATAACATCGAATTAGATGTTCCCTTATTAGCCAATAATAAGTAAGATAAGAACTCGTCCAAGGATTGGAATTATGAATGAATCTCCTCCACATGCATATTTTCTGATCAACAAAAGCTTTCCAAGAATGGCATGACACGTGCCCTTGAAAAAATTAAACACGTGTTGAGTGCTGCAATGCTTTGAGAAACTATATAAGCTTCAACAGACAGTGAGAAATATACAACTGATCAAAAACTCAAAACAACACTTGATCTTCACTTTCATTCATCATCAGTTTAATTATAACAGTTTCATATAGAAGATGGACTCACAAAACATCAGCTACAATGCTGGACAAGCCAAAGGCCAAGCTCAGGTCTCTTTCTCTCTGCTTTAATTAATTAGGGGTTAAGGTGATTGTGAGTTTTCAATTTTTAATTTTTAAAAATTTTGAATTAAATTTTTACAATTCAAAATCAAAAATTAAAAATCACTTTTTAAAATTTCTGTTATAAGTTATAGAAACTTAAATAAAAAATTTTTAAAATTAAAAACTCACAATCACTCTGAAAGACGCTTAGTTTCTACCTTTGCTCAATTTTGATAACTCAAACAAGCTTAATTTCATGCTATATTTTCAGGAAAAGGCTAGCAACATGATGGACAAAGCTAGCAATGCTGCTCAGTCTGCTAAAGAATCCATGCAAGAGGTTCCTAATTTTGTTTCTCAACATTTGGCCTTTCAAATTAATAATTGGTTAATTTCAAGATACAGTGATAACATTTTCATTCTGTATTAAAAAAATAACCCCAAAAGTAAAGCTAATTAGTTGTTTATGTTGTGAATAGACTGGACAGCAAATGAAGGCTAAAGCACAAGGAGCAGCTGATGCTGTGAAGAATGCAACAGGGACGAACTAATGAAGCCAAATGGATCATTATGCCATACTTAATTAGTTTCCTTTGAAATAAACCCTGCTCTGCTGATTAATATATTGTGCAGAAACATGATTCGATTTTATTTCAAATGTAATCATTTTCCTTCATAAGTTTAGAGAAACGAGTTTCGTTAATTAGTAGATTAAAGTTTCAATTTTGAATGGCTCTGTTACTGATGCTACTTAAAAAGTGGTTCGTGATTAATACAATACAATCAGTAATCACTTATGCTTATGGAATGAAACCACCTATTATTAACACATATGTGACTCTTCGTAGGAAACAAGCAGGCTAACATCAAAACTGATTTAAAAAAAAAATCGACCGAATTTTTTTACTGTAAGGGTGGCAATGGGAATTGTGTTCATTTCTCAATAGATTTGCGTAAGGTTAACTGAATAAAGGTATGAGTTGGCTTAACTTTATAGCTTATTATATCTAGAATATATTATATTCCCTTCCATTGTATAAATTATATTCCCTTTCAAAATATTTGAATTACATTTTCTCTTCTCTTATTCTAAAACACAATCTCTTTTCCTTTAAAAAATAAATATATATTACTTTTTTTTATTTTAACATAAATAAGCCTTTTAATAATGTGAATCCTCTCAAGGAAAATTTTCACCCCTCTGCAATAACATATTGTTATTCTCTCCCTACATTGTAATTCTAATATGAGAGCGTGTTCAATTTTTGTTTAGTTTATAGTTGAGTAGAATTGATTTTGATAAAAAAAATAATCAATAGCTTAAGATGAATGATGATTTACAAACAGAAGAGATTTAAAATAGGATTGACTATTACTGTTACCAATTAAAAATCAAACAAGCAATAAAACTTCATAAATCAAACAAGCAATAAAACTTCATCGACAACTATATTAAATGTAGAACTTTCTAAGATAAAATGAAGTTTTTTTTTTTTGGAAAGTGGGACTCAAGTTTTAATTCATAGGAAAATCTGAAGTCACAGCAAGAAGAATAATCAGACAAACTATGGGCTGAGGCTGCATGTAAGTGAACAACTATATTAGCCTCCCGGTGAACAAAATTTAAGGAAACTGAATGAAATTGCAAAAATAAAGAAATACAATCAGAAATTAAATTTGAAATGAGATAACATGTAGTGGGATCAGCAAAAGCATTGGTAAGGCGTTGACAATCAGTTTTAATCTTTAAGGTATCAAGTTCCCACAAAATAGCTTGCTCCAGGGCCCATCTCCATGCGGCAGTGTAAGTACTTGGAGGCTGAAATTTGAACTTCCCCCTGTGCATTTCTAATAACAAGTCCATAATCTGTTCCCTCCTCACAATACCAACCAGCATCCACGTTCATTTCTAAATAACCATCTTCTGGAGCCTCCCACTCCCACCTGTGCGGACAAGTGTTCATTTGAGAAAGAGATGGGTCAACAGATTGATGATGCTTCCATTGTTCTAGGACTGATGTAGCTATGAAAACTGTATGATGAATTTCCTTTGCTTTCCCTTGGTATAGGAATAAGTTTCTTTCTTTCCATATACTCCACAAAGTCATGGCTGCAATTTCACAATTTTCTTCCACCAATATGATATGGTTATGTAAGTATCTTCTACCCGCAGCTACAGCTGTGATATAAACCAAACTCCTCTAGCTCTTGGACACTTTAGAAAAGATGTGCTTTAAAGATTCTGATTGCTCTGAGTCACAAAGAGTACAATGGTCTTCAATTTGGATCCCTTTCTTTCGCAGATTTACTTCACAGGGGAGAGATTTGTGCAGCAGCCTATGCTTGTTTCTGGTTCATTGTCTATGTTTGTTAACTGCCAGTAGACAGACCGAACTGTACAGCAACCACTAGTTATTTCACTTTAGGTGATAGTAGGGGTATAAAACCATATGTAAATAATACTTAGAATCACAAATAAAGAAAAAAATTGTTTTTGAGAATTTTATTTACATTAAAATGGATTAAAGTAATTCAAAATTTTTCTTTTAATCTCCTAAACGTAGAATTTAAATTATAAATAGGGAGGAGTGTAATTTTCTTTTATATCTAATTCATGTCTAATGTGAAACTTTTACTTGATTGATGCAAATTTGGTTATGTATTCTGAGACGCACGGTTTCATTTACAGATCTTTTTAAAAAATTAAATAAAAGAAAGGGAGTGCATTGTTTTTAAGCTTCCTCATCCTCGAGGAGCTTTTCTTCATTCTCCCTCTCTCGTTCAGCTCCTGCTCCCCTACCCCTATGATATGTTTTATTCTCTTTTCATCTTCTTTATTTTTTTTGTTGTACTTCCTCTCAAATCCCTTTCCACCTGGTGAAAGATAATGAAACCCAAAATTTCTACTCATTATATGTATCCATTGCGAGTATACGGGTAACCATTGCAAAGTGATTTTGCTTTTTCATCCCCAAAATTTTTCTCATTTGTATCTTTGAATTAGAAGACGTCGTTCCGAACTCGCAGCCGCTGTCGTCGCAAAGTGATTTCGCTAGTGTGCACCATTGTTTGCCTTTCTGCTCTCGAGTGGGGAAGATGAACCTGTAAATTTTTGGGTGAGGTCAGTTTTACTTCCCTCCGTAATGTCAATAGTGATTTCGTTGTTAGATCTATATCCATTGTACTTAATGAACCGTTCTAAACTCCCAGTTGTCGTGGTTTCGTCATCGCAAAGTGATTCCGCTGGTGTGCGCCATTGTTTGGCCTTATGCTCTTGAGTGAGGAAGACAAGCGTGTTAACTTTTGGTTGAGGTCAGTTTTACTTCCCTCCGTAATGTCAGTAGGGATGTCGCTGTTAGATCTATATTGAATGTTTGCATGAATGATTTTTTTCCTGGTTCTGGTAGCTAGTTCTGTTTGGATCTTAAAGTAGCATTAATGTTTCACCGTGTAATTTTGTGGTACTGTGTGATGCCTTCCCCATATCTGTATTCAATGTTGTCTCACAAAAGGAGGTTGGTTTATCCTTGGTTAAAGACATGGTGTCAATGGCAAGTATTTCTATCGATGATGTAAAAGTTATTTGTTTCAATAATGAGGAGGAGCATGTAGCTGATAATGTTGTGGAGAAAGAAAATGTTGTTGGGTATGTGGAAAATGTTGTTTCTAATATGGAGCAAGATGCTGAAACTAGTTACCACTTGTGTAAGAAAAATGTAGGAGCTATTAATTTTGAAGGTGGTGGTTCTAGTAATGAAGTTGAGACATCAAGAGGTGACAATGTGGAGGAGGAAGAGGAGGAAGGGGGAATGATGAGGAGAAAGATGGAGATGGGGAGGATGAGGAGGAGGAGGAGGCTGAAGGAGATGGTGCAGATATGCAAGAGAATGAGATGCATGGGTTTAGCTTACTAGAAGAGTTTAAGGTGGATTGTGGGTCTGAATTGCAGAGCATTGAATTTTGTACATTAACACCTATTGATGTGATGAAGTACCATTTTGCTAATCTTGATCTGGCTGATGAATTCTATCATGAGTATGCAAAAAATAAGGGCTTTGCTATCCGGAAAAGCAAGGTGGGAAGGAACAAGGAACGAAATTTGGTAAGAAAGACTTTTTTGTGCTTTAAGGAGGGCTTTAGACAAAAGAAGCACTTAAACAGGGTAGATCGGAAGCATGAGGCAAAACCTTTGACTCGTTGTGGGTGTAACGCAAGAATTCGGGTCCGTCTCGATCCTGGAAGTAACCGATGGTGTGTGAAATTCTTTTCTGATGAACACAACCATGAGCTTTTGTCAGACAAATATGTCGGAATGCTAGCTGGACATAGAAAAATGAAAGAATCTGATATATTGCAAATGAAGAACTTAAGAGATGTTGGGATCAGCACGCCATACATTTTTGGCTCTTTTGTGAAACAATCTGGAGGATTTAAGAATGTTGACTTCAATAAAAGAGACATGTATAATCAAATTAAGAAAGAAAGGCGCACTCAAGCAATCAATGCAAAAGCAGCCATAACATACATCAATCGACTGCGTGTTAATGATCCTACATTCTATTTTATCCACATAGCTGATGGTGAAGGCAGGTTGGAAAATCCGTTTTGGGCAGAATCCATTAGCCAAGTTGATTATCACATTTTTGGAGACGTGCTAGCTTTTGATGCCACGTATCGCCGTAACAAATATATGTGTCCACTGGTAGTGTTTTCAGGAGTGAACCATCACTCCTCATTAGGGACACCTCTAGGACTTCAAGAAACATTTTTCCACATTTAGGCTATTTTTAAAGAATTGTCACTTATTTTTTAGTAAAAAATTCATAATAATTACTTTCCATGGAGAAAATTCACAAAAATTTTTATGGAGGCTTAAATTGACATGACTAAACCATGGAAATAGTTTTGGATCCTTTAGAAATTGGTAAGACACCAAACTCACAACCTGTTTTGCATGTAATTTACTTGTACAAATGTGATTAAGTTAACCATCCATTTTATTTCGTAGCCACAAAATGGTCATCACTCCTCATTAGGGACACCTCTGGGACTTTAAGAAACATTGTTCCACATTTTTTTTCACATTTAGGTATTTTTAAAGAATTATCACTTATTTATTAGTAAGAAATTCATAATAATTACATTCCATGGAGAAAATTCACCAAAATTTTTTATGGAGGCTTAAATTGACATGACTAAACCATGGAAATAGTTTTGGATCATTTAGAAATTGGGGATATGATCGACTTCTTGGATTATCTATTTATGTTTTCTAGTTAATCTTATTAGAACATTGGGAATTTCATCTTCTGGAATCATGGACTACGAGCTACGTGGGTTATTTGGAGCAACTGCTTTTTTTGTGGGGAGATGAAGAAGACCTATTTTTATATGTTTGCTAGTTTATTTCAATTGTATTAGGACATTTGCAGCAATGTTTACAAAAATGGCTTCCTGAGTGTAACTCAATGTTTGTACCATTGGGCAATATTAATGTCCACTATTATTATTCTACGATTTACTATTGTTGTCATAAGTTGTTATAACTTAATCAACCAAAACAAAATGGCATGAAATATTGGGAGTTACTAAAGTCATCCATTTTCCTTCTACCCAAATTTTTAAAAGAAAACACAAGAACACTGACCATCAAGCATTATGCTATAACAAATCGAATATACCCAGTACTATTTAAAGCCATTAACCTCTTAAATCACAATGTTCATCAATTAAATTATCCTTCAAGCATAATTTTGAAACGAAAACAAAACAACTTCACTTACCTTCATGCAATTTGCTATAAGCCTAAAAAATTACCGACACAGTACTATTCAAACTCATTTACCTCTGAACTACATTTGTCGTCACTCATAAAAAACTGAAGTGCTTCTCTACCGAAGGTTCCTAAGAAAATGATTAACCCTTCAACAATTAACTTGATATGACTAAATCAACCTAAATAGAATGACATAAATTATATAAGTGGCAAAATGCATCCACTGTCCTTTAAGCTAAATTTTTTTAAAAAGAACCATAAACTTGTGACCTTCAATGCAGAGTATTTAACAAAAGAACTATGAAAACCATTTTATCCAAGTCTAACAAATCATCATGGCTAGCCCAACACTATTTTTTGTTTGGTCAACAGCCCAACACTATTTAAACTCAGGAACGATAACATGCAAACATGGGCTCCTACTATAATTCACGACTTGTGGCCCAGAAAAAACACACAAGACTACCATTCAGCACATTTACTAATCATCCTCAACTAAGTAGACCCTAAAAATAAAGACACATAAATGGGCCTAAATGGATATTCCATTACGTCCTGCAATGCCACCCAAACTACAACCCAAATGTTTTAGCAACTATGACAAAAAAAAAACATCTTCGTTGTCACATCAGTGTTGCAATTTCAAAGACTTACGAATGGGGATAAACGACCAACGACCTCCATTATCCATCTTCCTCCTACACTAACAAGAAAGAGCATACACTAACTCAATCACCATGACTGTAACGATATCCAAGAACTTACCATTAAGTATCGTGTTGTTGCGATCTGTGGCTAGCTGATTCTTTACGACTGTCTCAGTTTTCTGGGTTTTTTCTTTCAGATTGATATCTTATCCAATTACAGAGGTAAAATAACTTCAACATACTAATTATTAATACAGCAAAATCAACACAATATACTCTTTTTGCATTTGAAAAATTAACTTACCAGTAATGTCGTTGCTTAAATCTTCAATCCTAAGCCAAATGTTAAAGATGTTGAACAATCTATATGCAGTTGGGTACTTGGGCAGAATAATCCACGCAAGCAAGCCGGTCTACAGTGGCTTTTACGGTGGTCTCTATGGTGGCTATTAATGCGAAAGGCTTGAGATTGTTGCTCCGTCAACAAGTTTCCTTTAACAAATAACGAAACAATTAACACCTAACGAAACTAACACTTCTAACAACTCACCAATGAATCTGAAGCAAACGATAAAATATCGCACTATTAGAGGCCTAACCATACTAACTCCTCGGATTGTAGAATTCCTATTCGACGGTGATGGCCAAAGGTTAAACCCTAATCCCAATTTTCAGGTGCGGCGGAGGGGGTTACGATGCAAAACACATAATAGTCAAATATGACGTGGACTATGACAAACTGGTTCAACAGGTTTTCCGCTTGAAATCTCAACCGTTCATATTATTTAAATATATATCTACAGTGAAATGAGAAGGAACCATTGGTGCTTCCCTTTTAAAGAGACCACTATAAAAGCCACCCATCCACCGGTATCATGAGTACGAGTTTTTTTTACCATACCATCCTTATGTACGACGACCACCACTTTACCGCCTCACTCATTAATTAATATTTTATTATATTTATTTATTATTTAATATTACACATTAGATAAAATATATTCTAATGTATTACATGAGATAAAATAGTGATGATATTATTATAACACGTAATATATGCATTTATTTAATTGATTAATGATAACAACTTAAGAAAGGTAGAGTTCATAGTATTTTGATAAGTCTTAATGATAAAGTTACACTAACAAAATAAATAGACTTGATTTAGAAAGAATGATGTAATCAATATACACACTCACATTGAGAGTATGCCACATCACTTGGTTTACACTAATAATATTTACTATTTTGAAAGAAAAAAACTAATTTATGGTATCTTCTGTTTTTCATGGAACAGAAGCCGCCTTTCAACCATTTCTTTCATGTGTCTCAAACCTCGTAATCTTCTAAAACCCTTATACTCATTTCTATGTTTTTTCTTTTCTTATCCATATTTCAACTACAATTGGTTTAAATATTATTCTTCCACGATTTATTTAGAAAAATTGAAATCATATCAGATAAAAAATTGGAAACCCTACATATGTAGGTTTTGTACACATAAGGACAGGAGTGTGAAAGAAACAAGAAAAAAATATTTAAATGTGGTGTGGGGAGAGAGAGGGAGATCAAAGGTTTAAATGTAAAGGATATTTTATGAAATTAATTAAAACTGATAAGCGAGAAGGATGGATTTATGGGAGGAACGAGGTATAAGTAAAAAAATAAAGTTTCTTTTAATTCTTTTTTCATACTTAATTTGCTATCATCAAAATCCTTGTTTGTAGGGTGTAAGTAGGTTGGGCACAGACCTAGGATTAGGGTTTTTTAAAGTTTAATTTTGACCTACTTCCTAATTCTAAGGTTCAAATTTGTTTTTGTTCATATGATATAGATTTTATTTTTTAAAATTTCATTATAAAATAGACTTTTAAACATGTTTTATTAGACTTTTATAAAAATTTTATTGGCTTAAATATTTTCATGTAAGATATCTTATTCAAATATAGGTCATACACCTATTTTTAAATAATCTTGTAAACTTAAATATTTTATGTAGAAAAACGTACTCAAATATTTAAATAAATAACTGAGTATATAATTTTAAGAGATTATAGAAAAAAAATGAATATTAAATAATTAAATAATAAAAATATTTTTATATTATTTTAATTTTTTTAAATAGGTTAAGTTTATAGACTTTAAATTTTTTCGAATGACTTGTCTTTCTTAATTAAATCGGCTTTAAAAAAAGTATGAACCTAATTTATTTTATAAATCTATCTGGCTGACTAGATGATCAACTTATATATTCATGTTATAGTGAATTAGAATGAAATTTTGAGTTTATATAAGATGGAGTCACATGATATTATGAAAATCATGTCTAACTTATGAATGATGGTACGAAACAACTCAAAATGAAAAATATGTAGGAAATAGGAAGTGATGGTCATGACTAATGACCTAGCACTTATTTTTAATTATTTCAATTAAGATCGATGCTTTTTTTAAAAAGGTTAATTATATTTATGAAAATATTTTATTTAAATTAAATATAAGTATACATTTTTATTAAAAATACAAATATATTATTTCGAAAAAAAAAATAGGAATATAATTTCTAAAAAAATGAGAATGATATGATTCAGTTGAAGATAAAATAATGTATCTATTAAACATACCGGTGTTCAATATTTATCACTAACATGATGACATATTATTATCATGATGGCTCGAGCTAGCGATCAAACAATATTGTTGCATTATTCACAAGAAGTATCTACACAATTGAAAGCATATTTACGCGCTTTAATGACATGTTATTTATATGCTTCTACCAAAAATAAATACATGTTATCTCTATGCAGCATACAAAAAATTTGAAATAACAATTGATGCATATTACGCTCATGTGAATGTTAGAATTTTTTATTTTATTTCAAAGTCATATATGTTTATTTAAGTTAGAATCATCCCAAACTTCCTATTTAGCTCCAATAAAATTGCCTCCAATCAATAATATCAGTGCTTTTTGAAAAAAAAAATCCCAAACTAAATGATCATCATTTCCGTTTGGCGTTTGCTACATGTTTACTTCATAATACACGTTGTTTACAATTTATTGACACGTATCTACTCGTATAAATTAAAATGATGTGTAAAAAGTAGTACATCATAAAAGGATAATTTTTTTTTGTGAGGTATCTCTCAATCGGTAGTCTGACATTAATTTCTTTTGAGACGTAGAGATCATTAAATTAGATTTTGTTTCTCCCAATAAAGTCTTTTGATAACTTTTTCATGGTTTTAAATGTTGAAATGGTACGAAACAACCCAAAATGAAAAATATGTGGGAAATGGGAAATGATGGTCATGGCTAATGATCTAGCACTTATTTTTAATTATTTCAATTAAGATCATGCTTTTTTTAAAAGGTTAATTATATTTCTAAAAATATTTGATTTAAATTAAATATCAGTATACATTTTTATTAAAAATACAAATATATTATTTTCGAAAAAAAATAGGAATATCATTTCTAAAAGAAATGAGAATGATATGATTCAGTTGAAGATAAAATAATGTATCTATTAAACATACCGGTGTTCAATATTCATCACTAACATGATGACATATTATTATCATGATGGCTCGAGCTAGTGATCAAACAATACTGTTGCATTATTCACAAGAAGTACCTACACAATTGAAAGCATAGTTTTTTATAATGTAAAATTTAGAATGAGGTGATCCAATGTTCCAGTTTAAAGTAGGGAAAGTCTATGGGCTTAAAGAGTACTTACATAGATACTTATAGTTAACTCACCCCAAGGAGATGAAATGAGGAATATGTAACATCCCAAATTCTAAACCATTTTCGTGAATTAAATTAGTAATAGAAAAGGATTTTATAAAAGGAACTAGGAAAGGAGAAGAGAAATTGGAGTTAGAATCAAAGAGGAATAAAAGTCAGGAATTTGGAACCTGATACTCTCGCTCAGGAGCTCGCTTGAGCGCGCCTGAGCGAGGATGTCAGCAAAAGGGGGAATTTTCATTCTAGTTTTCTCGCTCAGGCTCGCTCGAGCAAGGATTGAGCGAGAAAACAAAGTAAAATTTGGGAGTCTCTGTGTGAAATTCAGCTCAGGCTCGCTCAGAGCGCACTCGAGCGAGAAAGGCTTCTCAATCAGGCTCGCTCGAACGAGGACTGAGCGAGAGAACCAAGTCAGAATAGGACTTTCTGGGTGAAATTCAGCTCGGGCTCGCTCAAGCGCACGCTGAGCGAGACCGCGCGAGCAGGCATCCTGATGTTCTCGCTTAGGCTCGCTTGAGCGCACCTAAGTGAGAACCAGCAAATCAGCTTTTAGTGTTGATTCAATTTTAGGGCACCTCATTTAATTCTTCCTTCCATTTCTAGTGAGAGAAGCGTAGAGAGAAAGAGAGAAGAGGAAAGAGGTAGAGCTACTCCACCACTTCAAGACCCTCAAGCAAGATTGGATTCATCCTTCTCCACCCATCCATCACGCCTATTCCTTCTACTCTTGAAGTAGAAACAACATTCTTGCTCTTGAAAGAGTTTCTTATTTGTTTCCCCTTTAGACAACTTTCACATAAGATATCAAATTTGTATGAAAGTTTGGGCAATCCTTTTACAAGATTGTGTTTTGTAAGTTTTGAGATCAACCTCAAGCTGGCATGTCCAAGTTTATGATGCCAAATCTGTTTTTCATCTTCCACAAAAAGAAAACACTTCACATTTTGACTTACAAGTTCCTCCAAGTCTATTTTATACACATTGATGCGTCTCTTGGCAGTAAAAAGAACTTGGCCATTGTCATCTTTGACTATATAGCCTTCTTTAGTGAAGGATACCACACATAACCACTATCACACAATTGGCTTATGCTTAGTAAGTTATGTTTGAGTCCTTCAACAAACAAAACATTAATGATAGAGGATCGAGGTGTCATACCTATTGTACCTATGCCAATGATCCTCCCTCGTTGGTTTCCTCCAAAGGTGACCACTCCTTCATCTTTGCGCCTAAGGCTTTGGAACAAAGACTTTTCTCCCGTCATGTGACGCGAGCACCCACTATCCAAGTACCATTTGTAGGGTTTGCTTTGTCTTGTTAAACACATCTGCACCAGGAATAATCAAAGATTTAGGTACCCATAACTTTTTGGGTCCTTTCTTGTTAACTTTGGGTTTACTTTTCCTTTTGTGTCTCCACTTTGACACATGGTATCCAGGCTTACCACAATGGGGAACACCTTTACCTTTTTTAGCCTTGTTGGATTTAACTTTAACATCAGATTGGTCTAATGATTCACTTGCAGAGTAACCAAGGCCACACTTATTTTTGTAACCTTTCAAAACTCCTAAGAGCTTATTTAGATTCTCAGTTCCCTTAACAAAATTGGCTAGGTCTAAGGTAAGTTCTTCTACCTTCTTCTGAAGTTTCTCAACTTCTTCAGACTGGTTCTCAGAACCACCACTCTTGCAGTTCAAAAGTTCTTCATTGAGTAAAAGATTTTCCTTCTCAAGAGCTTCACTCTTTTCACACAATTTTGTGTATGCTCTTGAAAGGTCTTTGTACTCTTGGAAAAGCTCTTTTGAACTTTCCAGCAAATCATCAAACCTCTCCTGAAGATCGAGGTCAGAAGCAAGTCTTACCTTTGAATCTTCACTGTCTAAAGATGGCAGACTAGCCATCAGGCAGAGGTTGGCTTCATACCAGATTCTTCCTCCTCTTCCTCTGAGGTAAAATCATTAAGATCTTCCCAGGTGACTGATGAATATTTTGGCAAGCATACCAAATTGCCGCAAGTATTCGATAGTGAGTTAGAATATTGTATCCACAAAGATTGATGAATCAAGTACCAAATAACAGAGAATTTATCTAGTTGAATAAAGAGAAATCAATTGTATCAAGTGACCTAAAGAACTAGTGCAGAAAAATATACTAGAAAATTAAAACAAAACAATTGAAGTACTCTTTAAAATAATTGACAAGAACTCGGCAAATTTGATAAACTATATCAACAAAGTAGTTAGGGTTGGTTCCTTTTGACTCTCACTCTATGGAATGTAAGAAATTATGCAACTCAATTATTATAATTCAATTCATGATCCAATTCACTAAGATAGTTAAAACCCAATTCCTTGGTGAATTAATCATATATCAACAATCAAGAACCCTAATTCCTTAGGTGAATTTAATTGAGACATGCATTAGTATCAAGAATTGATAAATATGACATAAGTATCAATTCCTATTCCTAGGTAATATCTTCCTATGTTACTTTCTTCAGATCCAAGTTTTTCCCCAATTTTTCGATTGTGAGAATAACTTTTAATTCATAAAATTGAGTGGCCAATTCAATTGAAGCATTAAGAATAGAAGGAAATAATGCAATTGAATCACAAATCACTGAATTGAAATTTGAAATATGAGTTCACATAGAGTTTGAATCAAAATTCACCAATCCCTAACCTAAAGAACTTGGAAACTCATTACAGTGGAGAAGAGAAAAGAAAAGAAAGATTGCAAACTCAATGAAGAACTCCATTAGATCTGAACCCTAGCTTCCACTTTGGTTTGGATCTTTAGGAGGAGGAGAGAAAATGAGAGAAAATTCGATTACAAAATTGAAAAGTCCTAAAAAATGAGTAACTCACTAACTAACAATCTGAACAAATCTATTTATATGGTTTCTGTCAATTTTGTGTGGCAACACTGCAGCTCTGGTGTCCTCATGCGCATCATACAAAATGTAATAATAGGCTCTGTCTCCATCGTGTCCTCACAAATAGTCCTGGCATGTTCCCAGGCGAACATGGCAGAGAGCTTTCTTCATTTTTGGTTTCTCAAGCGTCCCAAAACTCACCATTTTGGCCCTCACAAAGATCTTCAAAATGCTTCTTTTTCTTACAATTCCTATAAAACACCAAATCAAAGACCAATTAGAACAAATTTACTAATATTTACTACAATCACCTAAAAACAACAAATGTAATTCTATACAATTTTAACTACAATTTCACAATATTAACAACCTAAACAACTAAAAATTACCTACAATTAACCTATAGATCTACTACTAATGTGGATTTATCACAACCCCAAACTTTGAATTTTGTTTGTCCCCAAGCAAACAATTAAAGCTCAATCAAAATATTTTTCTAAACAAAACAAAGGGGTGAAATCCACAAGTGAACATCTCATGCCTCCAACAATTTGTCCACAACTAGTCATTCAATTCTAATCCATTCCTCAAACAAATAACACAAGTTCTATTATAAATCAAGACAATTGCAGTACTTAGCACCATGATATCTCAGTCCAATTTGAAGAAATGCAAGATAAAATATGCAATAGTTTCACAAAGAAAAGTATGAATTGTATTCACAACCCTCACAAGATAGTGTTTCTCTCATCACTCTTAGTGTTTAGGGGCACTGTTTTCTCTCATAATTGCTACCCACTCAAGATCCACTACCATAGGCTTGACAATATTCTAGAATTTCCACTGCAAATATACAAATACAACCACAAATTATGAGGGCTTTTATTTATGTTGTAATTGGGCTTGGGTCAAGGTAGGAAAATTAAGGATCTAGTTAACCCAAAATGGATTAAAGGATATATGTATGTGATGAGTTAAGAATTAAGTATGAAATTAAATTTCTGGCTCAAACTTTATCTGTTTGTCATCCTTCCTTTGATTACATTCCTTGCCCTTTTCTGAACTTTTCTTTTTTTCTTCTCATCACTTTTTTTGAAACATTTGATTTTTCTTTACTGTAACTTTTTTTTGAATACTTGCTTGCTTTCTTTGCTTTGCTTTGCTTCTTTCTCTTTTTTGTACAATATATTATTTCCCACCCCAAACTTAAGGCATTTGCTTGTCCTCAAGCAAACATATAAAGCAACCCCAAACTTAATTCAAAAACTCATCTTTTAATGTACCATATATCCCTTAATCCTAAATAGGAAGGACAACAATGGTTTTTCACTTAAGGCTTGTAATGAACTTAGAAAAAAGAAATGGGAAAAAGGCTCAAAAGGGGCTAAGCAATGGGAAATATTTTTCAGGGTGGTTTATTTAACCCAATAGTTAACAAAAGAATACCTCAATCGTATATGTGGATGCAAATGAAAAGCAAATTCAATCAAGAATAGAGGCAAGTTATAGAGTGAAAACTCAAGGAGGCAGCCAATCACACAATATAGAAACAAATAGAGTGCATGGCCCAAAAATCCTCACAGGATAATATTTTGAATATAATCCAAACAGTCCAATGATCCACTCTCACTCAATTATCAAGCAAAGAACAAGAAGTTCTTGTCGACCAATACTTTCAGCACTTGCAATTTAGTAATCATGCACACTTATGGAATTTGCCAAGGAATGAGATTATCATCAAAGAAACTAGAGTATAATTAAAATGGAAGAGTCATGGGATACCTTTAAAAAGAACTCAGCACAATGAAATCGAGCTCCCTAAACAAACTAAGAAAACAGACTAAAAGAGAGCAAAATAAACTATACAAAGAATAACAAAAATTACATCCTAAGACAAAGTAAAAAGAATTGAAAAAGTACTACAAAATATGATTTACAGTAAAAAAATTAAGCAAAACACCTATTTTAAGCACTATGAAGATTGTATGAAGTACAATAAACAATTAAAACCAAGGGGAGTTATGGTCTTTGTGGGATAAGGATGGTAAAAAGAACCACATTTCACACAAACATTTTGTCAAACACCTTATAGACACCATAATAACAGTAGCAAATCAAGCATATCTAATGATGAAAAATCCACAAGAATAGGAAGAGAAATATAGGACAAAACTCACCAATAGGATACCCACAAGCAAAGTTTTAATCAATAGAGTGAAATGGAAGGGATTGCTCGCATATCTTTTGAAGCCCTAACGTGAGAAAAGTGCTTGAATAGAGTATCCCACAACAATGTGACAACAAAGGGATCCAATCTTAGATGAAAGAACGAAGAAATGAAAAGATCAAAGTAGGAAAATTGAGTGTTTCAAGAATTTGGGAGTGGGGGAATTAGGATAAAAGAGAAGGAGAAGAGTGGTACTTCAGCGTGGGGGAAAAAATGATTTCAATGGGTGTGAAAATTTAATATAAACAACCTTTTTTTTGTGTCCTCGCAGAAAAACCAAGTGTGTCCTCACCCAAAACACAGAGAGAGTCATATCTGTCAAATCTTTCTTTCCCATTTTCGTGTCCACACATGGCTTGTAACTTTGTGAAGATACGATTGAGGCAGAGACAAATTGAAGGTACAAAGGAGAATTGATCATTTTCCTGCACAACACAAAACCACTTGTTAGTCATGAAAACACAACTAAACAAGTAAAAAGATATTATAAAACTCCTAATTTCTCAAGAATCCAATATACCTACTAAAAAAATGAAATCCTATGATCAAAAGTTGAACAACATGCAGAAAATAACAAACAAAAACTTTTGAATTATGGGTTGCCTCCCATATAGCGCTTCTTTAATGTCATTAGCTTGACACAAAATTCTCCTTCAAGGTGGCTGAAAGCATGAGGGAAAATTTACTCCTTTTTCCTTTACTGCATTGTATCTTATTCCATTATAAAGATCTTTAAAAGCTTCCTTTGGTGCTTTCCTCCAATTAGCCATGACATTTCAAGCACAACTTGAGGGATGGCTAACTTTGGACTTTCATCTCTTTCAACTTCAACTTTCAAAATAGAAATTGTTAATCCAATTGTTGCTTTATTCTCTCCAATCACTATCAATAATTCATCTCCCTTTGTTTTTGACAAATCACTATTGATGATCATCGGCTTTGCTTCTCCCTCTCCAAGGAAAACATATTGCATATGTGATGGTGGAGGCTTAAGCTCTACCATTGGCTTCTCTTGCTTTTCCTCCTCCTTTTGCAACTCTTTTGTTACCAAATTCATAGATGAGTCATTTTGTGCTTCTTGGTTTGGCAAACACTTCTCTATTTCCAAGTCTTCCTCAGAACAATAATCATTGATATCAAGTAATTTGGCAAATTGCTCATCCTTTTCTTTCTTCTTGGTCACATGAGGATAAGGTAGCTTGACATAAGAAGGTATTTCCTGCTTCTTCTTTCAATTTAGGACTCTATTCTTTTTCTTCCTCAACTTGCTCTTTTTCTTTTTCACAATCAACTTTTTCTGCAGAAACATCTTCTAACTTGTCTTGTCTCTTCACTTGAGTCTCCTTAATTTGAGGTTCAATCACCTTGCCACTCCTTGTAGTTATTGCCTTGCATTGTTCCTTTGGATTGACAACGGGATTTCCAGAAAATCCTCCCTATATAAATTCAGACACTTGTTTAGAAAGCTGTCCAATTTGATTCTCTAGATTCTTGATGGAAGACTCTTGATTCTTGCTGAAAGACTCTTGATTTCTGAAGCTTGCTTTTGTTTCTTGCATAAAAGAAATATTTTCTTGAGTTAGTTTAAGGGGAGCATTTTCTAATGTAGAAATTTTATCAATCTCTTGCTCATCATATTGCACATATGATTCTTCTTACCGGTATTGCATGTCAATTGGTTGAAAAGGTTGTTGCCACAATGCACTCTGATTATATCCATAATCCTCCTGGTAGAATGGATAAGGATCCAATTTTTGCTGCCTTTGTGCATTCTCAAGGAAGTTTACAACCTCAAATGTGTCACAATCCCTATTAAGGTGGTTTCCTTGACAAAAATCATAAACCACTATAATTTTCTTTCTAGCTCCTAATTATTGATTGTGTAATTGTTGATACATCATATCTACTGTAGTGAGAGAAGTTCATTTTGAGAAAATATTTCCTCTAATTTGTACCGATCCGTGATCAACAGTAATTAATACAACTTTCGTTCAAATTTTCCTTACACACAGAGAAAGACATTTTCATAATTAAGTCAGTAGCAAACAAATGGAAAAAAAGAAATGAATTAAAACAGTTAGTGTAATGAAATTTAAAACAAAAACAGAATCCAATCTAGCAAATCCATTGCACTATTGATATTGAATCTATCAGTCCCCGGCAACGGATCTAGAAAACTTGATGAATATTTTGGCAAGCGTACCAAATTGTCGCAAGTATTCGATAGTGAGTTAGAATATCATATCCACAGAGATTGATGAATCAAGTACCAAATAATATAGAATTTATCTAGTTGAATAGAGAGAAATCAATTGTATCAAGTGACCTAAAGAACTAGTGCGGAAAAATAACCAAAATATTAAAACAGAACAATTGAAGTACTCTTTGGAAAAATTGACAAGAACTCAACAAATTTGAGAAACTATATCAACAAAGTAGTTAGGGGTTGGTTCCTTTTGACTCTCACTCTATTGAATGTAAGAAATTATTAAACTCAATTATTATAATTCAATTCATGATCCAATTCACTAAGATAGTTAAAACCCAATTCCTTGGTGAATTAACCCTATATCAACAATCAAGAACCCTAATTCCTTAGGTAAATTTAATTGAGACATGCATTAGTATCAAGAATTGATAAATATGACATAAGTATCAATTCCTATTCCTAGGTAATATCTTCCTATGTCACTTTCTTCAGATCCAAGTTTTTCCCCAATTTTTCGATGGTGAGAATAACTTTTAATTCATACAATTAAGTGGCCAATTCAATTGAAACATTAAGAATAGAAGGAAGTAATGCAATTGAATCACAAATCACTGAATTGAAATTTGAAATATGAGTTCACATAGAGTTTGAATCAAAATTTATCAATCCCTAACCTAAAGAACTTAGAAACTCATTACAGTGGAGAAGAGAAGAGAAAAGAAAGATGCAAACTCAGTGAAGAACTCCATTAGATCTGAACCCTAGCTAACTAACTAAATTAGGAAAGAAATAGGAATTTTGTGATTGAATCCATAATCAGTTAGGATTAGGATATTCTGCAAGAAAATATATCGGGGTAGTCAATTAATTTCAATAAGTGAATTCATCAAGGAAATTAGCCAAAAAGTTGGTGAGTTGTGAGACCAAACACTTGATATGAGAATTTTCACCGCTGCTTGTCAATTGCTATTGCTTGAGTTTTTGGATTTTATTCTGCACATGAAAAATATGGAAGTGATAAAGGCAAATTTGTTATTATAAATTGTTTGCTCAGTGCCAAAAAGCCAACCCATAATTTTTTTTTCCAATTTTTTGGTAACCCATTTGAGCTTTAATGTTTCTTTTCTTATGCACCCCAACCAACATTAATGTCTATATCTGGTCCCTTACACACTTGGGATAGAGAGCAAAGGTGCAGTTTGATAAAATGAGAGAATTGGTTGGTTACTTGAAAGTGAGTTAGTTGGATACTTAAAGAAATACAAAGAGCAGGCACAAGAAAGCAAACTGAGTCACTTCCTCAAAAAATGAAAAAGAAAAATAAAAAAGGGAGTGAATCACCAATCAAAAAGAAGAGGCCAACTGAATAAATCAAGAATGCAATGGAGAATTGAGAGAAAGTTCAAGAAAAAGAAAAATTCAAAAATTGCTCTCTATTCCAGTGTTTCTTTGCATATCCAGAAAAACCATGAGTTCTTGATAGCCCAACCTCATTACAACCAAGAAAAGACCTTTTGATCCATGTTAACCATGTGTATGTTTATTAACCAGAAACGACTATCAATTTTAGTTGTTCAACTGCTGTGAAAAAATTGAGGGAAACACTTACCCGTGAGCATGAGAGAATTCCTTGATTTATCACTTATTGTTTTGGTTGCTACTTTTGAAAAAGTTTGAATGCATTTTTATCCTGTTCTGATTGAGTTTTGGAAACACAATTTAATTCTGATTTTCAATCTGATATTTGGTAAGTGACAACTGCCTAGCAAGAGGTGATGAAATTATTTCCTTATTTTTGAGAATCATGACAGGGGATTGAATTCATTTGATTGCAAAAGGTTTTCTTGCTTGAGGACAAGCAAGAAGCTAAGTTGGGGGGTATTTGATAAGTGCTAAAATATGATAAATTTGTATATAATTACAACACTTATCAAGGGCAAAATATTAGATTTATTCCCTAAATTACCTCTTTTTAATAATAAATTCAGATTTTGTGATTATTTGATTTAAATTTGAATTTGATGCTATTTTGATAAGAAATCTGTTAATTTTGCAGATAAAGAGGAAAGTTTTAAATGGAGAAACAAGATAGCATTTATTTGAAGAAAGAATCTGCAGAAAGGATTCTAAATGGCAGTAGATCAAGATAAAATCAGCAGTCATTTGGATAAAGATTCTGCAGATAAAATTCTCAATTCAAATTGAAGAAAGAATCAGCACAAAATCAAGCTAAAAAGAGGGAAATAAGGAAAGCGTAACAGATAAAGATAAGATCAGGAAGAGATCAAGATGAAAAAGAGGAAACCAGGAAAAGCAGAAAACGGTGAGCTGCGCTCCACCTGCGCTGAGCCCAAGTGGAGCGAAGGAATTAAAATTCATCTCTGTTTCCTGCGCTTCATCTGCGCTGAGCGCACGTTGAAGCGTAGGAATACGGAAATAGATTTCCAAAAAGATTTCCAATGAGATTCCTTCCAGATTTCAGATAGCTTTCCAACTTCTATTTAAAGGACCTTTTGCATAGATCGAGAGAGGCGGCAGAGCAGAGCTGGAGCTAGAGAAAAGTGTGACAGTTTCTCTATTGGTTTGTAATGGCTACCATGAGTAGCTAAACTCTCCCATAGGATTGAATGTAGTCGATTCAGTCCCCAATTGTATTTGAATTCTCTTTGTTATTTATGAATCCCAGTTTTTATAATATCGGTGTTTTTATTCTGCTTCCGCCTTTGTGCCGGAGTTATAGGTTGGTTTTATGGGGCGCACTGGAAAGTGGTTTTGTGAAATCAATAGCGTTTTTGGGGGAACCTAGGAATAGGAAACTTGAATTCTGATTAGTGAAAACACTCAAGTTATCACTGTGGGAACCAAGATGGCTTGATAGCTTTTACAAATTAATCTTTAATCCGGGGTAATTTATCACTGTGGGAACCAGGGTGAATTATTTATGAGTATTTCATATCTGTGGGAACCTTTTATGAAATAACTTTTATTTGTGCCAAGATATTATAATTCCATATTCATAAATATCATTCGGTTTCAAAAACATGAAGGGTGCGATAGACGAAGTTCAATCCTAGTTCCAGTAACCTGCTCAACCATCTCAATTTACTACTTTTCTTTATTTACTATTGCAACTCTCACGAACAACAACCATATTCTCTCACTTGATAGTTCTGACCACTAGGATTTACAATTGAACCGTTCCCTGTGGATACGACAAACCCTTTCACTTACTATTATACTGCTGGATTTTTGGTACGCTTGCCAGAATTTCAACAGCTCCATGCCTAGACTGCTTGGATTTTGTGTTCAGTGCTAGGGACTTCTTTTTGCTAACATCCTCACCATGTTCTAACTCATGAACCTTCAGAGAGCCCAAAAGTTCCTCTATTCGCAGTGTATTAAGGTCCTTTGCCTCCTGGATAACATTAACTTTGGGTCTCCAGGCCTTAGGGAAACTTCTCAGAATCCTTCGATTATGATCTCCAAAATCATACGTTCTGCCCAAGGACTTAAGTCCATCTGTTATCATCTGAAACCTACCAAACATCTAACCTATGGTTTCATATTATTGCATCTTCAACGTCTCATACTAATGAACAAGCATGTTGGTCTTGGATTGTTTGACGTTGTCAGATCCCTCATGGGTTGACGCCAATGTATCCCAGATCTCCTTGGCGGTGCTGCAACCATGGGCCTTTTCATACTCGGGTTTATTCAAAGAGCAAACCAAGTAAAGTTTGGCCTTGGCATTCAGTTGTACCCTGGACTTTTGCTCACTCGTCCATTCAGCCTTAGGAATGGGATGTCCACTATTCATGGGTATATAGTCACCATCTGTAACTATATCCCATAGATCAATGTTGCTACTCTCAATGAACAATTTCATTCGATCTCTCCAGTAATGGTAACCAATACCATTAAACGCTAGAGGCCTTGTCACGGATGCTCTTTCTATGATAGAGTGGCTGGTGCTTGCTTGGGCTTCCATGTTGGATCTTCTTCCTCAACACTTGTTAGGTGTTCAACTCGAGGTTGAGCTCTGATATCAACTGTAGAAACACACAGAGAAACACTGAAAGGGGGTTGAATAGTGTTTTATAAACTAAGCATTTTTATGGAAACCTTTTCACAAACTAAGTTTTGAAAGCTTTCAGCCAGTGATTCAGAAGCTGTCTGAAGGTTTGTTCTTTGTCTGAAGAATTTCAAACAGAGACTTGTTAAGATACTTTCGTAATTAGTTTTCATAAGATAGCTTATAAAAACTTAGTTCAAGTTCCCTCTTCTTGTTAGATAAAATTGCATTTGATGAGATAAGGGATAGAATAGCACTCAACCAATTATCCTCGTTCACTCACTCCACCCGTGAGCTACCTCCAGTCCCAGTGCCAACAAGCTACTAGATTTTCTCTTAATCATAACTGATTACAAGTATTCTTTTGTTCACCAAGCCTCTTCAGGTTCTACATGTGACAGCCTTCTACCCCAAGTACTAATACAATCATCAAGTTGAATTATAAAGAAAATTAAAGTCAATGTCGAGGTAAAAAGGTTCACAATTCCTCTTTAAAATAAATAATTAAATCAAATCCATTTCTGTTTCCGTAAAAGAGTAAAATCAAATATTTCAAAAGACTAAAATATCAACCAAATAAAAACATATCTTGGCCATGTAAGACCCTTTTAAAATAATCTTTCTAAATCTCTACATAGCAAAATAAAGAAATAAAGTTCCTAGACACTAATCCTCGATGTCACACCTATCAGAGCGAAACCTTGTCCCTTCAAAACTCAGCACTTTGAGTGCCCTCTTCATCACCCTAAAAACCACAGAAGAGTACGATGAGGAAAAGAATACATACATATACATGCAATACAGAAGGTTACCCTTATTCCCCACCCATCACCATACATATCATCATTCATCTCAACTCACACTTTTTACATTCAGCACATTAACCCATCACCATACATATCATCATTCATCTCAATCCACACTCTTTACATACAACACATTAATTTCACACAAATATATAATTCACTCTTCTCAAACAATCATGAAATGACTAGTATGCTCACTCTATGCTCATGCACAATGCCTCTTCCTAAGAGTCATGATTTGGAACTTCGCACAATGGGGGCACCTCATCAATCCCCTTAGCTGTTACCAATGATGGCCCTACCGTTAAATGCCCTCTCTTGGCCGATAGGTTGCACAGTTAAACACCCCTCTCTTGGGCTCGTGAAGAGACATTGATGAGATTCTGGCAAGCGTACCAAAATTCCAGCAGTATAATAGTAAGTAAAAGGGTTTGTCGAATCCACAGGGAATAGTTCAATTTTAAATACTAGTGGTCACAACTATCAAGTGAGAGACTATATTTGATATGAGTGTAATTTGCAATAGTAAATAAAGAAAAACAATAAATTGAGATGGTTGAGCATGTTACTTGAACTAGGATTGAACTTCGTCTATCGCACCCCTTTCGTATGTGAAACCCAATAATATTTATGAATATGCAATTATAACATCTTAGCACAAATTAAAGTTATTTCACAAAGGTTCCCACAAATATGAAATACTCAGAAATAATCTACCCTGGTTCCCACAGTGATAAATTACCCCGGATAAAAGATCTATTTGTTTACACTATCAATTCGCCCTGGTTCCCACAGTGACTACTATGAGCGTCTTTACCCAATCAGAATTCAGGTTTCCTATTCCTAGGTTCTCCCAAACTCGCTATTGATTTTATAGAACCACCTTCTGAATGTGCCCCATAAAACCAACCTATAACTCCGGCACACAGGCGGAAGCTAAGCATTAAGCACAGAATAAAAACATCGATATTATAAAACAGGGATTCATAAATATCAAAGAGAATGCACATACAATTGGGAATTGAATCGACTACATTCAATCCTATGGGAGCGTTTAGCTACTCATGGTAGCCATCACAAACCAATAGAGAAACTGTAACAGTTTTCTCTAGTTCCAGCTCTGCTCCGCCCTCTCTCCAAAAGTTGCTTTGATCTTTGCAAAATGTCCTATTTATAGATGAAGGAAGGCTATCTGAAATCTGAAAGGAATTTGTTTTGGAAACAAATCTAAAATCAAATCCGCGTTCCTGCGCTTCACCTGCGCTCAACGTATTTGAAGCGCAGGATCCAGAGAGCAAAATCCCGATAGTTGCACTTCACCTGCGCTGAGCGCAGGTGAAGCGTATTTCTCGATCCAGCTTCACTTGATTCTCTCTCTTTTTAACTTGATCTCTTCCTGATCTTATCCTTGTTTTTTTGGTTTTCCTTGTTTCCCTCTTTTTGATCTGATTCTGTATTTATCTTGCCTTTGAATTTAAATTGGGAAGTTATCCGCAGAATCCTTGTTTAAATGGCAGCTGATCTCATCTTTATTTGTTCTCATTTAAACTTCAAATTTGCAGATCCTATCCTCAAATGATGCTATCTTCTTTCCTCATTCAAATATTTCTCATAAATCTGCAAAATTGACAGATTTTCCATTAAAATAGCATCAAATTCAAATTCAAATCAAATAAACACCATTATTACAATTATTACTAAAAAGGGATTATTTTGGGGCATAAATTACAATTTTAACCTTGATAAGTGCAGTAAAAATACAAGAATATATCATATAATTTGCACTTATCAGACATCCGCCCCGCAATGATGGCCCTACCGTTAAATTCCCTCTCTTGGCCGATAGGTTGCACCCCCTCGATGGGTCTGTGCATAGAATGTCCCCCATCATGGTCATCGAACCCTGCTCGATGCCCTTCTCTTTGGCTAGGGTATTTAAGCCACGTTTGGCTACTCACATAACTTATATATCTCATACATCATATGCTCAGTGCATCATCATCAATTCACAAGTATCTCATACAATCTCTATTCTCAATGCATCATCATCAATTCACATATATCTCATACAATCTCTATGCTCAATGCATCATCATCATTTCACATACATCTCATACAATCTCTTCTACTCTAATCACTCCACATCACATAACGAATATTATAAACATACAACATCACATAGGATACTCACACCACAATACTCATGCCACAATCAATACACTTTATACATCCAATTAATCTATCAATTCCACAAAACAATTCTCATATTAAATAAGCATCCAGCTCAATTTCACATTTTTAAATAAGTTAATCTGCGTGTTGCGCTCGCCCTGCGCTCAACGCACATGCAGCGCGGGTTCCAGAGAGCCACAATCCACTCTCGCTCAGCGCAAGTGGAGCGCGGTTCCAGAGAAATACGCTTCAGCCTGCGCTTCAGCGCAGTTGAAGCGTAAGTATCGCAGAACGCGACTGTTCATACGTTTTTGCCCCTTTTCAACCCCGTTCTTCAATCCCTACTCAATTCTTTAAGTTCTAACTCGTTTATACTCGTTTTCACCGATTAAAAACACTGAAATCCTCAATCAATCCTACGAATTACAATAAATTTAACATCTAATCAATTATGGTTCCTCATCTCTAAACCCTTATTTATACCATTTTCGCTATTCTCGCTACCATCACCCAATTCATCAAGATTATCATGTGCATACATCAAATCAAACACATTCCAAACACACAACACATGATTCACAGATAGATTCTCAAATTTAGAATTCTTAGAGGGTCTTATGGTTACCCTCACTATCCAAGCACTCCCACATACACATATAAGCAGCACCTTTCCCCCCCGTACCTTAGAGATGACGATAAAAAATGATTGGCAAAACTCCTTTGATGATTTACTCTGCGGCACCTTCTCCTTGTGGAGCTGCTTCTCTCTTCCCTAAGGTTTGGTTATCTGACGTTTTAAAAGAAGACTGGGGTGAAATAGATGACCCCCTATTTAAATATCTAACTGGGTTGGGCCTACTCCGACCCACCCATCTCCCTTTTTAATTAAATAATACTTTTTCTGAAACATAATAATATAATAATATTATTATTTCTACATAAATCTTATTTTATTTTATTTATCCATTTATTTTAGAAATTATTAGGATATTACAGAATCCTTATCCATCTACACTCAACTTCAAATCTTATAATTAAACATTATCCTAAATTTATTATTAATCATTGTTTTTAATCATTGTGATCTCATTATTCCTATTTTAATATCCAATCCTAAATTAAAATACTAAAGTATATCCCTCTCATAAGATTATTATTATTAATCTTGATATTATTATATTCAATATAATCAATTTTTATTAAGATCTTAATAATCTAACATCTCTCCTAATATTTATAATATTATATTATTATATCATAAATACAGTTATATTAATATTTACTATTACTATTATAAAACTTCTATTTTTACAACTAACGTCATCGGAATATAATTATACGCATTTTAATTAAAATTCTAGATGTCTAAATTTTGGGATGTTACAATTCTACCCCACTTAAATAAATTTTGTCCTCAAAATTTGTCTTACTATTCTCTTAGACTTAAGTCTATGACACTATGTATTGGTAACCTATAGCTTCGGGTTGGATATCATGTTACTATTAATATTCAAAGTCCAAATTAAATCATCTTCCTAAACTGAATCCCTTAAATCCTTAGCCACATTTATCATAACCTACAAAATCAAGTTGCCTTCCTAAACTTAAGCTCTATGTCTTCAAGTATAATTTTTTTTATATAACAAATTCTATCATTAGAAACATTTTAATTCAAATCTAAATAAGACCTTATCTTGGAATCTTTATTCAAATTAAAGAATTATATATATATATATATCCTAATTTAAATTCAACATAGACAAATCCAAATTTCAAAAATTTGAATTCACCATCAACTAAAATCTTCTTATTCTTTTAACTCATCTTATATTATAGATAGGATCTAAACTAATCTAAATCCAAATTATGTTTATCATTTAATCCAAATCAAACTAAATCCTAATAACATTTCAAAATCAAGAAGACACATATTTCTCTTATCTCATAACCTAATGAAATTCTAATCTTTAATTTCAAATTCAAATTATGCAGATTATTCAAATCTCAATTTAGATAAATTATAATCCAAGAAATTCAAATTCAAACACACATATATCTACATATATTGTTAGTTATGTTACTTGCCAAAAGAACCTCAATCTTAGATATCCAAACAAATTATTATTTATTTATTTTTCTCCCACATCTCACTTAAATCTAAATCAATCCAAATCTCAAAATCTCCAAAATATTATTTTATCATCATCCACATCACATAACATGATAAAAAGTATCACAATCATATAATTTAATTATCATATCATTCATCCTTGTCACACATAAACTTCTAATACACATCTCAATATGATGCAGTGCGGTGCATGCATGTATGCAATTTATATTATACAAAACTCTTTTCACATCAAGAAATCTAATTTAAAATTTTCTTTCTTAAAACATTTTCATAAGGATTTTCTTCTAGCAACGTTATTGACATAATATTCTCTCTGCAAGTCGTTACATCTTCTCTTATCATGTTCAAATCATTGGGGTGGCCAGTCACAATCATTTGAAGCATGGTAATCAAAGATATGTCAACCCTGCATGACACTGAAAACTAGAGAACTCCTATGACGAATCAAACTAGGTTCACAAACTCTTCTAATTTAAACTCATAGCAGCAAACACACAACTCAAGGTCGATGAATCGACCTGCTCTGATACCACTAAATGTGACACCCTTCTACCCCAAGTAGTAATACAATCATCAAGTTGAATTATAAAGAAAATTAAAGTCAACGCCGAGGTAAAAAGGTTCACAATTCCTCTTTTAAATAAATACTTAAATCAAATCCACTTCTGTTTCCGTAAAAGAGTAAAATCAAATATTTCAAAAGACTAAAATATCAACCAAATAAAAACATATCTTGGCCATGTAAGACCCTTTTAAAATAATCTTTCTAAATCTCTACATAGCAAAATAAAGAAATAAAGTTCCTAGACAATGATCCCCGATGTCATACCTATCAGAGCGAGACTTTGTCCCTTCAAAACTCAGCACTTTGAGTGCCCTCTTCATCACCCTAAAAACCACAGAAGAGTACGGTGAGGAAAAGAATACATACATATACATGCAATACAGAAGGCTACCCTAATTACCCACCCATCACCATACATATCATCATTCATCTCAACTCACACTCTTTACATTCAACACATTAACCCATCACCATACATATCATCATTCATCTCAATCCACACTCTTTACATACAACACATTAATTTCACACAAATATATAATTCACTCTTCTCAAACAATCATGAAATGACTAGTATGCTCACTCTATGCTCATGCACAATGCCTCTTCCTAAGAGTCATGATTTGGAACTCCGCACAATGGGCACACCTCATCAATCCCCTTAGTTGTAACCAATGATAGCCTTACCGTTAAATGCCCTCTCTTGGCCGATAGGTTGCATAGTTAAACACCCCTCTCTTGGGCTCGTGCAGAGACATCTTTCCCGCAATGATGGCCCTACCGTTAAATGCCCTCTCTTGGCCGATAGGTTGCACCCCCTCGATGGGTCCGTGCATAGAATGTCCCCCATCATAGTCACCGAACCCGCTCGCTGCCCCTCTCTTGGGCTAGGGTATTTAAGCCACGTTTGGCTACTCATATAACTCATATATCTCATACATCATATGCTCAGTGCATCATCATCAATTCACATGTACCTCATACAATCTCTATGCTCAATGCATCATCATCAATTCACATATATCTCATACAATCTCTATGCTCAATGCATCATCATCATTTCACATACATCTCATACAACTCTTCTACTCTAATCACTCCACATCAAATAACGAATATTATAAACATAGAACATCACATAGGATACTCACGCCACAATACTCATGCCACAATCAATACACTTTATACATCCAATTAATCTATCAATTCCACAAAACAATTCTCACATTAAATAAGCATCCAACTCAATTTCACATTTTTAAATAAGTTAATCTGCGTGTTGCGCTCGCCCTGCGCTCAACGCACATGCAGCGCGGGTTCCAGAGAGCTACGCTCCACTCTCGCTCAGCGCAAGTGGAGCACAGTTCCAGAGAAATACGCTCCAGCCTGCGCTTCAGCACAGTTGAAGCGTAAGTGTCGCAGAACGCGACTGTTCATACGTTTTTGCCCCTTTTCAACCTCGTTCTTCAATCCCTACTCAATTCTTTAAGTTCTAACTCGTTTATACTCGTTTTCACCGATTAAAAACACTGAAATCCTCAATCAATCCTACGGATTACAATAAATTTAAAATCTAATCAATTATGGTTCATCATCTCTAAACCCTTATTTATACCCTTTTCGCTATTCTCGCTACCATCACCCAATTCATCAAGATTATCACGTGCATACATCAAATCAAACACATTCCAAACACACAACACATGATTCATAGATAGGTTCTCAAATTTAGAATTCTTAGAGGGTCTTATGGTTGCCCTCACTACCCAAGCACTCCCACATGCACATACAAGCAGCACCCTTCCCCCCCCCACGTACCTTAGAGATGACGATAAAAAACGAATGGCAGAACTCCTTTGATGATTTACTCTGCGACACCTTCTCCTTGTGGAACCGTTTGTCTCTTCCCTAAGGTTTGGTTATCTGAAGTTTTAAAAGAAGGCTAGGGTGAAATAGATAACCCCCCATTTAAATATCTAACTGGGTTGGGCCTATTCCGACCCACCTATCTCCCTTTTTAATTAAATAATACTTTTTCTAAAACATAATAATATAATGATATTATTATTATTTTTCTACATAAATCTTATTTTATTTATCCATTTATTTTAGAAATTATTAGGATATTACAGAATCCTTATCCATCTACACTCAACTTCAAATCTTATAATTAAACCTTATACTAAATTTGTTATTAATCCTTGTCTTTAATCATTGTGATCTCATTATTCCTATTTTAATATCCAATCCTAAATTAAAATACTAAAGCATATCCCTCTCACAAGATTATCATTATTAATCTTGATATTATTATATTCAATATAATCAATTTTGATTAAGATCTTAATAATCTGACGTCTCTCCTAATATTTATAATATTATATTATTATATCATAAATACAGTTATATTAATATTTACTATTACTATTATAAAACTTCTATTTTTACAACTAATGTCATCGGAATATAATTAAAGTTCTAGATTTCTAAATTTTGGGATGTTACAGTACACAACAAGTATTCTTTAATCTACCAAGCCACTCTTGGCTCTAACCACAAGTATTCTTTCTAATAGAAAGCCTCTCCAGGCTCTACAAACAGCTAAGTGTTTACAAGTAAAGAATGAACCTAGAACACAAGTTCTTCGTTCTGGGTGTACAACATACAACAGATATCTAACTCTGGATATGGAAGTTTTTGAATAAAGTTTTTACAAAGATTAAATTCTAGAAGGATTTAAGCAGTGTATCGCGAAGCTTAGGCTTATGCATGCAATATGAAATCTTTCTTGCTTATCAACGACACTTTGCTTCAGGAGACGTCTATTGAGTCTCAAATATAAATTGAGTATTCAATTTGATTCAAGAACTCATTACCCTTGGTTTTAATGCTTAACAAATTTGATTGAATAGAAACAGATTCTACTGAGAAAGGTAGTTTGCTTTTGATGTTTCAGGAACTCTGAAAAGAACATATCTTCAAGTTAAAGCAACTATCTAAAGGACTGATCAACTTGCTGAAACGCATAAACTTCCAGAAGTATGTGTGTGTACTGAATCCACACTTACCGAAATCTGTGTACTTGCTGAACACATAATCTCTAAATTATCATTTGATCACGTGGCAACATGAGCTGATAAAATGAAGAACTCTCTGAAGCGTTTAGACTTAACTGAAGAATTATTTAGCCTGCTGAAGTGTTGCATCATTTATGAGAAAAAGACTTAGTGAATACGTTCAACGTAAAATCTGCCAAAGTCATAAGACACTCTACACAAAAGAATTAAAAGTCTCTAAACGTCTTCTGCAAAGCATCTACAACAAGGAAGTCTACAAAGTTCTTTCTGCGCTGTTCCCTGAAACATAGTACATGATAAAGAACTTTTAAGTCTGTTGTGTGTCAGAATAGTATTGTCTCTCCACACCTATTCTGCTCAAGTCAAAGGCTATCAAGAGCTACAAGCTATCTCTCAACGGTAACCAAGCTACCTTCAACGGATACATTTCAAGCTTCTATAAATAGCCTCAAGCAAGACTATGAAGGTTGGCGACTGAAAAAGCCCAAGAGAGAGTCGGCAAAAAGCTCAATAAAAATATTTATCAAGCCAACCCTCTAAGAAAACAATACTTGCCTGACCAAAATACAGAGAGGAGAAAAGAAGAAAATACATCCAAGTTATATACTTGTATCTCTCTATATTTCCTTGTACTTAGAATCTTCATCTTTGTATCCTGAGTGTTATTTCAGTTATCTCTTTGTACAAGTTTCTCAAAGTTTAAGTTCTCAGTAACTTAAACTAACAATCACTGTAAACATTATTAAGTGTCTGAGAGCCTGGAGAGGCTTGGTGGAATAAAGAATACTCGGTTCAACCTGAAGAGGCTGGGTGTACAAAAAATACTTGGTTGAGCCTGGAGAGGCTCGTCTGTAAAAGAATACTTGGTTGAGCCTGGAGAGGCTTGTCTGTAAAAGAATACTCGTTGAGCCTAGAGAGGCTTGTCTGTAAAATAATACTCGTTGAGCCTGGAGAGGCTTATCTATAAAAGAATATTCGTTTGAGCCTGGAGAGGCTTGTCTATAAAAGAATACTCGTTTGAACCTAGAGAGGCTAGGTGTGCAAACAATACTCGTTTGGGCCTGGAGAGTCCAGGTGTGCAAATAATACTCATTGTAATCTTACGGGATTAAGTGTAAACACTATTAAGTGTCTGAGAGCCTGGAGAGGCTTGGTGGAATAAAGAATACTCGGTTCAACCTGAAGAGGTTGGGTGTACAAAAAATACTTGGTTGAGCCAGGAGAGGCTCGTTTGTAAAAGAATACTTGGTTGAGCCTGGAGAGGCTTGTCTGTAAAAGAATACTCGTTGAGCCTAGAGAGGCTTGTCTGTAAAATAATACTCGTTGAGCCTAGAGAGGTTTGTCTGTAAAAGAATATTCGTTTGAGCCTGGAGAGGCTTGTTTATAAAAGAATACTCGTTTGAACCTAGAGAGGCTAGGTGTGCAAACAATACTCGTTTGGGCCTGGAGAGGCCAGGTGTGCAAATAATACTCATTGTAATCTTACGGGATTGGTGAAAATCCAGTGGTGGTTTGCCCTGGGACTGGACGTAGCTCACAGTGTTAGTGGGTGAACCATAATAAATCTTTGTTGTTAAGTTCTCTCAACCCTTTACTCTTTACTTTCCGTTGTTATCTGTTTATTTCTAACTGAGGAGGGTTCTGAAAAGTGAGTTTATAATTTGCGCAGCAAAAACAATTTTATTTTTTACGCAAATCATTTTAAAAAGACAATTTTACTGGACCTGCTGAAGTGTCTCAGCAAGTCTCCGAAAACTCATTTTTCAGCAAGTTGCTTGCATCTTTTGAGAAAACTCTGTTTGCGAAAAGGTTTCCACAAAAAATCTGTAAAGATTATAAAACACTATTCAACCCTCCTTCTAGTGTTTCTTGTGGTCCTAACAACGTCTGGTATATATAGGCTTCATTTAGACTAAAAACGTCGTTGAGAAGTTCGTTGTGAGATTGCATTTAATGCATTTCATGCCTTTAAGACACAACTTCTGACACCGTAGGTTGCAGCGCAGTTCTGACTTTTGCAACTACTGCAGCGTAACGTTTCCTCTTTTGTGCTTGTATGTTGAATCTCAACCAAAAGTTGTCTTTCATCTTGCTTTCTAGTGTTCTAAGGTTGTGTGTGGTTCTAGTACAAGCTTTGACATGCCACGTCAGATGCCTTTGTACTTCAGATAGACTTTGTCTTCAGATGAGAACTAACGTCTAAATCGTTCACTCTTCAGACGGTTCTTTGATCTTCAGAACTTGAGTCTTCAGAACTTTGACCAACTTCAGATCATGACATGACTTCATACAGTCTCTTAATCTGAAATATCAGAACTTCAAGTGAAAGTATTTAAGTTAAGCATAAAATTCTAAATTTATTTAAGTTTATAATCATCAAAACTAACACTTTGTTTGGTTGTAGGGTAGAAATAGGGAAGAGAGAAATAGAGTAGAGAGAAGTAGGAAAGAGAGAAATAGAGTAGAGATAAAGATGATTTATGTGTTGTTTGGTAGGAGAGAAATATGTGAGAAGTAAAAGAGAAATGTAAATTTAATGTGTTTGGTTTGATTGAAGAGGTAGAAGAGAAATGGTATAATAAAATAATTTTTTATTTTTTCCCGCACAGGTAATCGATTATTACCTAAAATAATCGATCAATGGTATATGATTATTAGTAATAATCGATTATTACCTATAATAATCGATTATCAGTAGGCGACTTCTCACTTCTCCGCAACTTCTCGCCTACTTTGGAAAGAAGTGAGAAAGAGGTGGGTTTCGACAGCTTTTCACACTTCTCTTCCTCTTCTCTTCCACTTCTTTGATGTACCAAACTGGGGAAGTGCTACACTTTCCCCCTACTTCTCTCCTCTGCTTCCACTTCCCTCTCACTTACACAATACCAAACAGAGTGTAAGTGTTAGGGGTATCTTAGACATTTAAAGTCTTGAGATTCAACATCTTATGTTAGGGTTTATCTTTTCTTTACTTTCCCTATGTAACCAAAAAAAATACAAACTTTATTTTGTAAAGAAGAAATCTTTAGATTAAGCTTGAAAAACATTTGTCGTGATAGTTGGCTCACTAATAATTAATAAGTGAACTAGTAATATATTCCATGCATCCATAAAAAAAAATATTTTTGTATAATTAATATATTTACATATATATATATTCTGGATAATAAAAAAAATATGTTAAAATATGAAGTATATGTTAGATTTAAAATAAATGATTTAAATTTGATATGTAAATATTATAGTATAACCAGTTTGAATTATGCATATAATTTGAATTTGAAAATTCAATATATAAATATTTAGAGATAATTAGTTTGAATTAAGGATTTATTTTGAATGTATGTATTAAAGGATAATTGTTTTGAATTTAAATTTAAATTATTAATTCATAAAAGTCAATTATTGCAATATCGGGATCCTCTCACGGGTATAGCTAGAGTTTAATCATTATGTCCTCTCAAGAGTAGCGGCTTCATTAATGTTAAAATTATCATATCATTTTATATAATATAAATTTTGAATGATGTTCAGCTCCATGATTCAAGAGGTGATTCTTGGCTATGGAAAGGTGACAATGGCGGGCAATTTTCTGTGAGATTAGCATGTAAAGCTATTGTTAATGATGTTATTTATGCAAATTTTCCTTTGCATAGTTTCCTTTGGTGTAAATTTGTTCCATCTAATGTGTCCAGTTTTGCGTGGAAGACCATGCTAGATAGAATCCCGACCAAGCAGAATCTCGTTAAAAGAAATATTGTTCAGGTTTTTGAATCTAGCTATGCATGGTGTGGTCTTGATGTAGAATCAACGTCTCATTTTTTTTTTTAATGTTACTTTACATTTCAAACCTGGAAGCTTTGTCTAGATTGATTTGGATTTATATGCAGCATAATACTTGTCATACTCACTTTGCAAAATTTTTAGGACTACCTAATTGCTCTTCCAAAATTTGTTAGCTACAATTTGGACTATTTGGTTAGTAAAAAAATGGAACAGTTTTTTTTAGACAACATTTATTGTCCAACCGATTTATTAAAACTTGTTAAATTGAGAAGTTAAAAATAGCTGAGTGCAAAGGACCCAAGTTTCCGATACCCTTATTCTTCTTGGGCAGGTCATCCTACTGTGTGTCTAAACTTCTTAACTGTATATATTGATGATTTTATCTGTGTGTCTAAACTTCTTAACTGTATATATTGATGATTTTATTTTGGTTTGGTCTCGTAGTTTCCATGAAATTAAATGATGCTGTCTTTCAGAGCTCTACTTTAATAACGTTGATTATCTCTGGATTTCATGTTGTTCTGTTTACATTTTCTCGGGATGGTTGCAGTGGTGTGCTTACCTTTCCCTGCTGGAGAGTTTTGAAGAATTTATAACCTGTTTGAAAAAGTCACATGGGAATGCATACTCTATCTATCTATACTATTTCATAGTGGAACTTTTTTATTTACTATTCATTCATATTAGAATTTTTTTTGTCAGGTCTTTACTATGTGGGTTATTGGATTTACATTATGGGCCCAATCTATCTATAATATTACATAGGAGTAGTTTTTTTGTTTACTATTCATTGGGGGCTTTATTGTTTTTGTTGGATCAAAGCCTATTGTGGGTTATTAACTTTTTTTAATATTGAGTTTTTTTTATCGAGGTGTATATTTACGTTGGACCGATTCATATATGTTGTAAGTAATAACTTTATGAATTACGTGCGGAGACAACCCTATTAACATGTACTCATTTGCATTTTTTCAGAATTTTTATTCTCTTTTTTGAAAAGTTATTTTTTTTTATGAATCACATTTATTCTTTATGGGAGGCAGTCTTGCTCCAATCGTTTTCTTTTTCTTTTTTTTTTCTTTTCACAATTTCATTTTTTATTGTTATTATATTAAAACATTTTCTCTCATTATTCGTTCATATTATTTTGTTTCATTATAAAGGTGATATTTTTATAAACCATGAGTATCCTCCACGTGAAGCAGTTTTGATCCTACATTTATTTTCTTTTTTTCATACTTTAATTTTATTTTTTATTATTATATTAAAATAATTTTCTCATTATTTATTCATGTTTATCTGTTTCGTAATATAAAAACTCACATTGAGGAATACAATATATGTATTGATTTACATTACTTTTAACATGATATTTCAATATATCATTTATCTTTCTATTTTATTTATTAATGTTTTCATTTATTATCTCACTCATCTATTCTATTTATCTATTTAATCTATATTAAAATTCCTATTTATCTCACTTTTAATTTTCTGTTTTTTGTTATTTTATTAATATATTTTCTTTCATTATTTGTTCCTATTAATTTGTTACATTACAAAAGTGATCTTTTTATAAATCACATGTATTGTTCACGGGAGACAGTCCTACTCATACTGTTTTCTTTTATTTTCTTTTTATCACACTTTAATTTTTTTATTATTATATTAAAATAGTTTCTCTCATTATTCATTCATATTTATTCTCATTTCAGAAAAGTAATTTTTTTATGAACCACAGTAAGCAGTTCACTCCTGACCTTTTTTCCTTTTTCTTTTTTAATCACACTTTAATTTTTATTTTTTATAATTATTATATTGAAAAAAGTTTTCTCATTATCCATTTATGTTTATCTATTTCATTACATAAAAACTCACATAAAGAAATACGATATGAGTTTATTTACATCAAATTTAATGTATTTTTTCAATATATTATTTATCTCTCTATTTTATTTATTAATGTTTCACATATTATCTCTCTTATTTATTCCATCTATCAATTTACTTATATTTACTCTATATTAAAATTATTCCCACAGTACATGTATTATTTTTTATCTGCGTTTTCTCAAGTTTTGTATTCTCTTTTCTGTAAAGTGGTATTTTTATGAACCGCATTTATCCTTCACGGCAGACAGTTTTGCTCATGTTATTTTTTTCTTTTTCATTTTGTTTTTTTTTCACAAATTAATTTTTATTATTATTATATTAAAACATTTCGTCTAATTATCCGTTTAACATTAATTTGTTTCATTATAAAAGTGATATTTTTTTGAACCATGAGTATCCATTATCCTCCATGTGAAGCAGTTTTCCTCCTCCTTTTTTTTATCACACTTTAATTTTCATTTTTATTATTATCTTAAAATAATTTCTCTCATTATTTATTCCTATTTATGTATTTCATTACATAAAAACTCACATTAAACAATACAATAAATGTATTAATTTACATTAAATTTAACATGATATTTCAATATATAATTTATCTCTTTATTTTATTCATTAATATTTTCATTTATTATCTCACTTATCTATTTTATTTATCTATTTACTCTATATTAAAATTGCTCATCCATAACATGTGTCATGTTTTCTCACTTGCATTTTTTTTTATTAGCAATACAGTAAAGTGATTTTTTTTACGAAGCATAGGCGATAAAGTGATTTTTTACGAACCATACAACTATATTCCATGTGAGGCAATCATTCTCCAGCCGTTTTCTTCTATTTTTCTTTTTATTTTTTAATCACATTTTCATTTTATTTTTTATTATGATATAAAATAATTATCTCTCTATTTTATTCATTAATGTTTTCATTTATTATCTCTCTTATTTATCCTATCTACTCTATATTAAATTTTTTTGCTCGGTACACATGTCATATTTTCTTATATTCGTTATTTATATTTTATTAGATTTTTTATTCTCACTTCAATAAAGTTAATTTTTTATAACCCCAAGTACTCTCCATATGAGGCAGTCATGTTCATTCGATGAATATTCATATAATGGTGGGACTAACTCTTCCAACAACGTTTTTGTCCATACACTTTATATAGATTTTAGGTGACTAAGATGAGAGATCTCAAATACCAATATAATTTAAATTTATAATTACTTATATGATGTCTTGATTATAATTTTTTTGGACAAAATTTCAAATTAAAATTATAAAATTTATGATTATTTTATTTTCTTTTACTTGAATAAAATTATTATACTGTATTTTGATTTATTATATATTCAATATAATACGCTTATAAGTTAAACAAAATTTTCAATTATAGGTTTAAAGTGATTTTTTTAATAAACTATGAATATCCTCCATCAGAGTTAGTCCTGCTTCAGTCATTAATATCGACATCATAGTGAGGTTAGCTCTCCCAATGATGATTTTTTCCATACACTTATATTTAGTTTTGAAATGATTGCATTGTGAGATCTCAAATGTGAATATACTTTAAATTTATTATATTAATGATGTATTTGTTATTATTTTCTATAAACATGATAACAATATGATATTCACATTCTACTAATTGATGTATATAATTGATGTATATGATTATATCATAAATTAATTTATTATAAAATTTTAGTAAAATATGTAAAAATGAACATAACCCAGAACCCAATGTCAGACACTATGAAACTACGATTACAATATTTTAAAAGTATAAGGATATAAAATAAAAGGCTGTAAAAGTCAAGGACAAAGTCTAAAGTTAACCGAAAAACATGAACGAAAAATATAATTTATCTAATATTAAAAAACATAATATTTTTTAAGATAGAAATATATTTAATTTTAATTTGTTTTTCTTACAATTTCATTATTTTATAAAAATAATTACTGTAATATTTAAATTATATATGAAAATTAAAAAATCGTGTTACTCGTGCAACAAATATCAATAGATCTATTTGTTAATATAATTTTAAAAATAATATTTGTGTTAATATTTGTAGATCGTGTAACAATATTCTATTTTTTATTTTTCTTCATTTTATAAGATTTTGTGATTCTCCTTTCCAATGTTTCTTTCTTCTAATGACATATTTTTATTTTGTAATTAATAAATGTCATACGAGCTTTAACTTGAAATGGATGAGTTGGATTTAGTGTCAAACCTTTACAATTGGGATCACAATTAAAGAACATTTATATATATATATATATATCAAGTAAGAAACATGTTAGATGATAAATTAACAAAAAGATTACTTCTCAATTATTTTTATCAATTTATTTATTATTGGAATATAATTTTTTATTCTTTTAGACATCGTATTAAACTCTAAGTACTCAAAATGGATGAATATATAATTTCTATATTAAAATAATTTTAAAATGTGATACATGAGATAAACCTTTAATTTTATATCTATATGTAGTATTAAATTTATATTGCACAAGATTACATGTCACATTAATATTGATATGAATTATTGATGGTCAAACTGATATTGAAATACCAGAGGATTTACTGATAAAGTCTACAGGTAATACAATTGGAGATATAGTTTGTAACATTCTAAATTTTATTAAGTAAAATATTAATTAAATTAAATAAATAAGTAGAGGAAATAATTAATTAAATAGACGAATAAATAATAGGGTCAATATTATTATTAGTTTTATCCATAAAGTTAGCTTAAATTTTAAAAGAAGATAAGGGGGTTGAGAGTGGGCCCAAGCCCAATTAGGCATTCTAGTAAGGAGGGGTTATCAGTTTACCCTAATCCTTACTCGTATAATCGTCAGAGAGCGAAACGTTAAGGAGGGGAGAAACCGAGTCTCAAGAGGGGATTGCTGCAGAGTGAGCATCAAGAACCAAGAAAGGGACTTCCTTGCGGTTAATCGATCTTCGCTTAAGGTACGGTGGGGGGAGGGTGTTGCTTGTATATGCATGTAGGGGTGCTTGGGTAGTGAGGGAAACCATAAGACCCTCTAAGACTCTAAATTCAAAATTGATATATATATATATATATATTGAGTATTGTATGATGAAAACATGTTGATTGATGATTAATTCTATGAATCCTTGTGAATCTTGGTTGGATTGAATGAGAATAAAGAGAATGGTGAAAAGGGGTTAATGAGGGTTTAATGATTTGGGGTTTTGATGGGAAAACCATATAAAACTGTTAAAGATTGATGATTTTGATGAGTTTGGTGAATATTAATGATTATGTATGGTGTTTGATCGAAAAGGATTGAATAGAGGTTGAATAGGGTGATGTAGAAGTATTAGAAATTGTGAAATTTGCGATCTGCGTCGTGGGTAATCGATTACCAGAAGTGGTAATCGATTACCAGTGTGTTCTGGGTAGTCCAGAAGAGTTGTTTGTTCGCTGGTAATCGATTACCGGATTGTGGTAATCGATTACGAAAGAGTTTGTTTGCAGGTAATCGATTACAGGGAGGCTGTAATCGATTACCAGAGAGATTGCTTGCAGGTAATCGATTACAGGGATGTTGTAATCGATTACCAGAGTGTTTGGTTGCAGGTAATCGATTACTAGAGGTTGGTAATCGATTACCAGAGTGGATTTTGAGATCCTAAGTGCTTGATGATGATTGATGTGGTTTGATAATGCTTTATTATGATTATGGTGTTGATGATTAATGATGTTGATGATGAATTGGTGTGCATAATGATCGATGAATATGCAATGTGATTGATGATGATTGGGTGTGCATAATGATTGGTGAATATGCCATGTGATTGATGATGTTTTGGTGTGCATAATATGCAATGTAATTATTGATGAGGATGTAATGATGATAAGTGTATATCACTTTATGATATTGGTGTTTAATGATGAGCATGATAATGCATGGTGATGATGATAATGATGATGGTGTATATCACCTTTGGATGATGATGTTACCTAAGTTGTGTGGGCCCATAGAGGGGGTACAACTTAAGAGAGATGCCTTGAGCATATGTGATGAGACCTGAATTGTGCGGGCCCATAGAGGGGGTACAATTCGGGAGGTGAACTGAGTTGTACAGGCCCATAGAGGGGGTACAACTCAGGGGATCAAGATGGGGCGTTTGATGCACGGGCCCATAGAGGGGGTGCAACTTAGGGGTGATTTGTACTGGCCCATAGAGGGGGTGCAACCTAGGGTCGAATGTCGTTGTGCGGGCCCATAGAGGGGGTACAACCTATCGGATTGTGTGTGGTGACACTGGTAGACTATCTTGGTACTAACTAGAGTGATTGACGAGGTGCACCCATTGTGCGGAGTTCCAAGTCATGATCTTTGGGTAGGTGAGGTGATCAGTTTGGATGCATATGATAATGTGTTATACTCGATGACGGTGTTGAGTTATATAATGTTGGTGATAAGTTTGGATGCATATGATAATGTGTTATACTCGATGATGGTATTGAGTTATATAATGTTGTTGATGAGTTTTGGTGCATGCGATGATGATTTATACTTAATGATGAACTGAGTTATATTATGATGATGATGAGTTTTGATGTATGCATGATGGATGTATATATGTGATATATTTGATGATGAAACTAAGTAAATAATGATGTTATGAGTATTAATGATGATTGAGTATTATATGTGAAAATAGAGTATGTGATTCCATTGGTAAATGATGGTATGAGACTTATATGATGATATAGATGAATAGTGATATGTTGATTTATAGATGATTATTATCTGATAGATTATTTGATGTTTGGGTATGTGGTATGATTGATGATGATGTTGTTTATATGTGGGTGAGGATAGGGTAGCCTCCTATGTGTATGTATGAGTGCTATTCTTTTCCTCACCGTTATACTGTGGATATTTTTACAGGTATTGATGATGACACGACTAGTGTCAAGTTTTGATTAAAGGGTGTGTGCTCTGGTATATGTGACATCAGGGCATAATTTTGGGGGTTCTTTCTTTATGTTTCTAGTTAGGAAGGTTTTTGTAAATTGTTTTGGATTCCTTGCACAGCAAGTAGGATGTTTAGTTACTTTTATATTTTTGGAGATTCCGCTGCATGAGTATTCGAATACATTTGAGTTTGTTTTATTTTAATTAAGTTGTTTTCGAACTAATGAGGTTTTTAATAAGAGAGTTATGTGAACCTTTTACCCACTGTGGGACGTTACCTTTTCTACACTTCAATTTATTAAACGTATAAGAGTTTGGGGTAGAAGGGTGTCTCATAGTTTCCTTTGCCTATCCTAATTTCCTATCAAATTTTGAAAACATAGAATTGTTTCAAGATAAAGCAATTCTTGCTCCTACTATGGGCTCCATAATCGTAAGTTGGTGTTAAAGATTGAAGTGATTGTTATGCTAATGACGAATCTTGATATATCTCTTGGACTTTGCAATGGAACTAGATTAATAGTTGATTAGTTATAGGTTCTAATGTCACTATAGAAACCGTTATTACGGGAACACATTTGGGAACAAAGGTATTCATTTATTGAATGAATATAATTCCATCTGAAAATCTCACCCCATTAAAGTTTCAACGAAGGCAGTTTCCATATTTTTCTTTGCTTTGCTACAACCATTAACAAAAGTTAAGGCCATACATTGTCAATGTTGGTGTGTATTTACCAAAACCTATTTTCTCTCATGGTCGATTATATGTTATTGTATCTAGGGTTAAGTCTCAACAGAGACTTAGGATTCTTATATGTGATGACAACTTTAAGTGTTGTAATGTTACAAAAAATATTGTCTATAAGAAAGTGTTTCAAAAAATTTAAATGAAGCAATATTGCTGATAGTGTTCATTTGTAATTATTAGATGTGACTATTTCATGTTTCTAAATCCATTTTATTCTGTTAGTTTATTATATTCTTAATCTACTAACAAGTATCAAATTATATATTAAAAATTAATTAATCTTATAATTTAATAGATTAAATATATTATTAAAATTTAAAAAATATTTATTTGAATAATAAATCCGGGTTGGATACTAGTTTCATGTATTTAGAGGTGCTGTTCTTTTCCTGTGTGTCTTGATGTATTTTTTTTTGGAGCTGGCATTATTGATGGTACTTGGATTGTTTGCATCGGAAGTCATCTCGGATTGGCTATTCTACTATCTTGATTTGGTTTTTAATTAGGGATGACATTTGAGCTCAAGCCCTATGATACCCGTAAAAATTATTCGCAATGGACAGGGTAAAAACCCGCAAAGCGGGTATGAGCGCGGGTACGAACAAAAGCCCGTATTTTTTCATGGGGACGGGCGCGGGTACTGAAACTTTGATGCACAGCCCGCCCTATACCCAAACTCATATATATAATTATTTAATAAAAAATATTATATATAATTATATATAGGGATAATTATTTTTATTAAAATGTCTAATATATTTATGCATATTTTTAAAATTGATATATATAATATATTACAAATTAAAAATATATTTTTGTAACTGTCTATTTGTGTTGTTTTTTACTTTATAATATATGACTAATTAATGTTAATAATCATTTTTTGCAAATCTTGAAGAATTCTAACACATGATATTATAAAATAGTGTGACGTGAAAGTATATTGTAATATTTAATAAAGATTTTGAACTTTAGATCATTTGTTGTGTTTTAGAACATTAACATATTGTGATTCAATGTAATTAAATTGTTATATCACTGATATTTAAAAATTATGTTTGGACGATCTTCAAGTAACTTTTTCAATTGAGATATAGTTTTCTTAAATTAATATTTTTTTAGTAAGTTGTTAATTTTGTACTTAATAAAAGTGCGGGTAACGGGCGCGGGTAACGGGCATATAGGTGCCCAACGGGTATGAGGACGGGCACTAAAGTAACTGCCCACGCGAGTACGGGTACCAGTACGAGCTTTTTTTAAAAACGCAAGTAGGGAGACGTGTACTGTGGTACTGCCCAGAGGATATTATTGTCATCTCTAGCTTTAATTTATTTTTGGAGCTGCAGGAACATTAGAAATTCTCTAGTCTGTAGCGGTTACGTTTTGGAGCCTTGCCTACCATTTCAAGTTTACTTTGTCTAATATTGGTAGTGTATTGGAATATTAATGTTCTTTGGTGTAAACTTTTAGGTTGTATGCTTTGTTTTGGGTTTCGGGGTATATTTCTATTTGTATTCTTTTATTCTCAGGTTGTTTTTATTGTTTTGTATATGAATTGACTACCCCTGTAATTCCTTTTAATTATTACATTTCTCTTTTGCTTAGAAAAAGAAATTTTGATACACTCATTAATAATTATATTATTTAAAATTTTAAATTCAATCATTTTTTTGTGACTTTAAGGCTAAGAGCCTAGAAAATTTGACTCCCTCTGGCAGGCACGGATCTACAGTGTGGGGGCAATTGCCCCCACAAGTATTTTTGTTTTATTTTCTCTCAAACATATATATATATATATATATATATATATAGCTCTATTATTTTATAGTAATATTTTTTGTTATCACTTATTTTATATGTTGATGTTCTTGGCTCGGATAGTATTGCCTCCCGTGGAGGATACCTAAGGCTAAACCAAAAAATGTATATACTCCATGGGACACATTCCTTCTTCGACCGTTTTCTTTCCTTTTTTATTTTCTTATCACATATTCATTTTTTTATCATTCTTATATTAAAATATTTCCTCTCATTATTCGTTCCTATTACTATGTTCGATTACAAGAGTGTTGTTTTTATAAATCACGAGTATCCTCCACAGGGTAGTTGTGCTCTTACTAATCGTTTTCTTTCCTCCCCTTTTACCACACTTTAATTTTCTTTTTTTACTATTATTTTAAAACAGTTTATCTCATTACTCATCCATACTTTTTTGTATCATTATATAATTTATCTCTCTATTTTATTCATTAATGTTATCATTTATTTATTAACACGGGAACACGGTTCCCTTTTTTTCTTTTTTTCTTTTTAAATTTTTTCTCCAACAAAGTTATTTTTTTATATACCCCGTTAGGAAAGCTAACCTCACCATGATGTGGATGTTCCCCCAGCTCGGAAAATATTGTCTCCTGTGGAGGATACCTATGGTTAAACCAAAAAATTTATATACTCCACGGGACACATTCCTCCTTCGACTGTTTTATTTCCTTTTTTGTTTTCTTATCACATATTCGTTTATTTTTATCATTTTTATATTAAAATATTTCCTCTTATTATTCGTTTCTATTAATATGTTTGATTACTAGAGTGTTGTTTTTATAAATCACGGGTATCCTCCACAGGGTAGTTGTGCTCTTACTAACCGTTTTCTTTCCTCCCCTTTTACCACACTTTAATTTTCTTTTTTTATTATTATATTAAAATAATTTATCTCATTACTCATCCATACTTTTTTTGTATCATTATATAATTTCTCTCCCTATTTTATTCATTAATATTTTTACTTATTTATTAACACGGGAACACAGATCCCCTTTTTTTTCTTTTTAAATTTTTTTCTCCAACAAAGTGATTTTTTTATATACCCCGTTGGGAAAGCTAGCCTCAGCATGATGTGGATATTCCCAGCTCGGAAAATACTGCCTCCCGTGGAGGATACCTATGGTTAAACCAAAAAAATTTATATACTCCACGAGACACATTGCTCCTTCGACCGTTTTCTTTCCTTTTTTGTTTTCTTATCACATATTCGTTTATTTTTATCATTCTTATATTAAAATATTTCCTCTTATTATTCGTTCCTATTAATATGTTTCATTACTATAGTGTTGTTTTTATAAATCATGAGTATCCTCCACAGGGTAGTTGTGCTCTTACTAACCGTTTTCTTTCCTCCCCTTTTACCACACTTTAATTTTTTTTATTATTATATTAAAACAGTTTATCTCATTACTCATCCATACTTTTTTGTATCATTATATAATTTATCTCTCTATTTTTTTCATTAATGTTTTCATTTATTTATTAACACGGGAACACAGTTCCCTTTTTTGTCTTTTTTTCTTTTTAAATTTTTTTTCCAACAAAGTGATTTTTTTATATACCCCGCTGGGAGAGCTAGCCCCACCATGATGTGGATATTCCCAGCTCAGACAGTATTGCCTCCCGTGGAGGATACCTATGATTAAACCAAAAAATTTATATACTCCACAGGACACATTCCTCCTTCGACCGTTTTATTTCCTTTTTTGCTTTCTTATCACATATTCTTTTATTTTTATCATTCTTATATTAAAATATTTCTTCTTATTATTCGTTTCTATTAATATGTTTGATTACAAGAGTTTTATTTTCATAAATCACGAGTATCCTCCACAGGGTAGTTGTGCTCTTACTAACCGTTTTGTTTCCTCCCCTTTTACCACACTTTAATTTTCTTTTTTTATTATTATATTAAAACATTTTATCTCATTACTCATCCATACATTTTGTATCATTATATAATTTATCTTTCTATTTTATTCATTAATGTTTTCATTTATTTATTATCCTTCTTATCTATTCTTTTTTTTTAAACACGGGAACAACCGTTTCCTTTTCTTTCTTTTTTTTTCTTTTTTTCCTTTTGAAAATTTTCTCTCCAACAAAAGATTTTTTCTTTTTCTTACTCTTTAAATTCTTTTATTACTTAATATGTTAAATTTTTTCACTTTTTCAATATATCATTTGTGTGCATGTGGGGTATGGGTATTTTCCAATATATTATATCTCACGCACCGTAAGTTGCAAGATTACTTTTCACTATTCATCTTGAGTCTCTATTGGCCATCCCCTTAAAATGCTATTTTATTTCCATGTTGGATATTCCATTCATTCCTAAGGATCTGTCGCATTACCCACACCCAGGTGTCAAAGGACATGAGCTATCCATTTTCACGGTTATGCATTTCGCAGGGGTCCAGCCTATTTTTTGGTACCCCTTTCCACTATTCATGCGAGGTCTCATATGTGTGCATCACGCGCGAGTAGGCTGTGAGGGCATGAGTTGGCTGGTAGGTGTTACTTCAATCATTTTAGTTGCTTCTATCATTTATATTCAATCGATCGATTTTTTTGTTGGACACACAATGTCAGCCAAAAACCTTGATAATATGTGTGTAATTGAAGTTGAGCGGATGCTGTTGTTGGATAGGAAATCACTAAAGGATTACCATGATATGACATTTGTTGATTTGAACTCCACAAGTATTGTTGTAAATGTCTTGATGATGAATGGAATCAACTATGATGACGCTGAGATTAGTAGATTGCATAATGAACATGTTCACCTATTTAACCCAAATCAATAGGTTGTTTACAGTGAAATTATTACAGCTGTAAATGAAAATAAAGGAGGGTTCTTCTTTGTGTACGATCATGGTGGGACTTGCAAGAAATTTTTGTGGAAAACATTGTCATGTAAGTTGCGATCGGAGAAAAAAAATGTCTTGAACGTTAAATCGAGTGGTATTGCATCTTTGTTATTGTCTGGTGGAAGAACTGCTCATTCACTTTTTTGTATACCCCTCACATTAAATGAGGATTCATGTTGCGCAATCCACCAAGGCAGTGCAAAGGCTGAATTACTTCAAAGGACTAACTTTATAATATGGGATGAATCACCTATGATCAATCGTTTGTTTTTTGAAGCACTTGATCAAACATTGAAAGATATCATAAGATTTAGTATCCCTGATAGTTTAGCCAAGCCTTTTGGGGGTAAAGTTGTTGTGTTGGGTGGGGATTTTAGGCAAATCTTGCCTGTTGTGCCTCGTGGTAGTAGGGCTGACATTGTTATGACTACAATTAATTCATCAGTTTTATGGAAAAATTGCAAGGTTTTGAAGCTAGAAACGAACATGAGACTTCAGTGTTTAGCACCCGATCAATCACGCAAAGAACCCCGTAAATTTGCCGATTGGATCATTACTATTGGTGAAGGCACTGCTGGGGTTGATAATGGCGGGATCAGGACTGTCAATATCTCGATAGATTTTTTTTATTATTTATTAAAAATATTTGATAATATATATAAAAATCAGCATCACCCGCACCCGTGCGAATGCACGGGTAACTTGCTAGTATTCTTTAATAGGGTGTCGCTATATAAACTTTTCTCGTGGGGCGTTTAGCCCTTTTATATTACCAAAAAATTATTAATTGAGTATTATATATTATTAAAAAATAATAATAATAAATTTGAATTTGAATTAAAGAAAATTTGAAGTAGAAAAAATAGGGTAGGATTAGAATGATAAATATTTAGATTAGATTTCAAAATATCAATTTTTTGAAGATAGGGAAAGATTTAGAAAATGTTCAAAAATATTTGTATAGAATAGAAAAATGAGTAAACCCCCACATCGTTCCCTTACTTTTTTTTTGCGTCATGCAAATTTGTCTCTGATTTAAATAAATATCTCTGTTAGTCCCTAACTAAGGGATCGTTCGGGGTGGTTGTAAGTTTTCAGTTTTTGGTTTTTAAAAATTTTTAATCAAGTTTTTACAGCTCAAAACTAAAAATTGAAAACTTATTGTTTTGAAAACCACAAAAAGTGGTTTTCAATTTTTGATTTTGAGTTGTAAAAACTTGATTGAAAATTTTTAAAAACCAAAAACTGAAAACTCGCAACCACCCCGAACGACCCCACCGTTATGCAAATTAGTCCAAAACCAATAACTCTGTTAGTTAGGAGATGACATGTCACGTTAAGTGACATGTCAGCTTATAAACGACGTCGTTTACCCCCTCCGCCCTCTCCTATCTTCTTTCTATACCGTTTGCCCTCTTTCTCTGCCATTGTTACTCATCCACTATTATGAGCCATAGTCAGTAATAATCAAAGTTCCAAAACTACTTTTATGAGCCATTTTAGTTGGAATAGAATTAAAAAAATTATCATTAGTTTGAAAAAATATGAGAATACAAGGATATTCAAAGGGAAGAAGAGTAACTTTGGTTTCTTTTTCTTTGGCAAAATAGTGCTACCTTTTAGCAATATAATGAGCATAAGAGTGATAACATAAAAAACTCAGCTTCCAAACAAGTACGAAACGTTCAACATGCATTAATTTAACTAATCTAATTCGTTGTGTAGTAGTATTTACCAAACTCCCTTTTTCAAACAGTCAAAAGTTTGAAAATTTTTGACACTCAGATCCAGTAAAACGATGGATACTTGTGTGAAATCATACTGAAAATTTACCAGCTTCCAAGATGATAAAATGCTAAAATGACGCATGGCTTTTCCCAACATGTAACATCTAAATCCAATCAACAAACTAACCCTGATATAATGATATTGATAACAATCAAACCCATTAGATGTTTTTAACAACCACCAATATCATGTTCTCACATCACTTCAATAAAGAATCTCATTATACTATTGTTTTCCATATGAGATATAGAACCTCTTCCAATGATTGGGATAAACCCACCACAAAATCCATAAAAAAACTCAAGTATTCATCACTTGCAACTGAAATGCATGCAAGGCTTTAGACATGCACCCACAACATATTGAAAGATCTTTGATTTTGAGGTCAAAGGAATTCTACTTTGCTTTTTGGCCATATTTATTTTAAAATTTGAAGCACATCACAAGGGCTTTACAGGTGAAGGTCTGAAGGGTCAATACAACAATAATTTCACACCAACAAGCATTATTGTGAGAAGAATTTCACAAATTTTACTAGCTACCGAACTTGGCCGTTGTTTAATAGAACAATCCCAAGAAATAGTGACGCATAAAAGGATTTTGCCGAAAAAGGCTATAATAGTGGATGAGTAACAATGGCGGAGAAAGAGGTCAAATGTAAAGAAAGAAGATGAGAGAGGACGGAGGGGTCAAAGACGCAAAAACGACGTCATTTATAAGCTGACATGTTAAACGTGACATGTCAGCTCCTAACTGACAAATTTGCAAGGCGCGAAAAAAGTGGAGAATCAATTTAAGTCGGGGACTAATGGAACTATTTATTTAAGTCGGGGACCAATTTACATGACGTGAAAAAAGTGAAAAACCAATATGAGGGTTTACTCAGGAAAAGTGAGTGTCTCACTCTCCATAATGAAGTCTCAAAATTAATGTAGTGTTGATTTGTTTTTCTTTTTATTTAATGATGATAAGTCATTAGTTAATGATATGAAGTAGTCAATGAGATTTCACTCTGGAGAATCATAGCGCCTAGAAAAAAAAGGGGGATGTTAAGTTCAATTTTCACCTAAGGACATTCATTGATAAGTAATTTAAGACCAAAAAAAATTGTTTACCAAAAAAAAAGACAATTTAGAATTTGATATCGTTTTAACAAACTTCCCGAAAGTAGAATATAATTCACTCAATAATAAACATTAATTCTGCAATATCTCTATCTGTCTTTTTTCACTATAACAATAATCACAATTTCTAAAACAAATTCATCATTCCCGTAAAAAAAGAAAAAACAAATTCATCATCATATAGTTGAAAACATAAAGAAAGAAAAGTGAAGAGACCGATCCCAATCTTTGGATATACATTAGATTTTCATATTCACTGAAGCCTCACAACACTGAACAGATGGTAAGAGTAAGTAACTAATAAAACTGTACAAAGCATGCAACAGATGGTCATAATATAGAATCTGAGGGTATGATTTTCACATTGGTTTAGTTCCCAGCAGGCAAGAGAGGCCTTCACCGGGAGGTCTCTGCTTTACAAATAGTTTTGCAGATCCAATAAATTCTTTCTGTTTACTCCTACTTCAGTTGTTCTGTACCCTTGGAAGTATTGGCTTTTCAGAAAGTTCTCCAGATCGACTGATCTTTCCATTCATCTTCTCATACTCTTGTTTCAGTTCTTCTAAACGCTTGGATATCTGATAAGACCAAAATTTTAGATGCATAATCATAAAATTATGTAACTTGAACAAACATTATATCTTTTGCAAACTAGGTATTATATAGTCTAATCACATGTTGGCCACCATGCATTTATGTTATGTCCATTATGTAGTGTGTGATCAATCACATCATGGTCATGCATGTAGTTTGTAGTGTCCAGTATTGCTTACATTCAAGTAATCCAAGACAAGTATGAGGGGGTCATGACTCACGACTAGTGTGGAAACATAAGAGGATACAAAAGATTTTTGTTATAAGCACCAAGGGTCAACCTTGAACCCTTACCTTTTTATACGTGTTTACTAAACATATCCAAAAGATAGTGACATGATGCATGCTTTGTATAGATGATATAGTATTAGTTGCAAAGTTGAGGGAAGACATAAATTTGAAGTTAGAGATAAGGAGACAAACTTTGGAAATATATAGCTTCTGCCTAAGATGTAAAATCAAGTATATAGAAGAATGCAATTTTAACAAGAGACACACAAATCTTAATGAGGCAAAAATTGGAGAGCATATAATTCTAGAAGTGTCACATTTTAAGTACCTTGGGTCTATCATACAAAATGACAGGGAAATAGAGGGAGATGTCAACCATAGCATTCAAGCAAGGTGGATGATCCTTGTAAAAAACATATGTAAGTTTGACCTGGTAAAAACTTTTTGTCTTGGACTGTGTCAAAAACTATGACAGGGATTATTTTCTACATACAGGTTAAACATAGTTTGATATTTTGGAACTAAAGCAACTTTTGAGCTTGTATCAGTATTATGATTATCATCATCTGAGCAAACAAATTAACAAATAAGAAATTTAAAAGAAACAGATAGTGTAACATTCAATTTTTGACAAACAAAATGCATATGGAAGTTCAGAAGAGAAGGAATTAAGTGTATCCTGATATAATTAATTTTGAAATCGAAGGAGGAAAATATGTGTTTTTGGGTCTGCACAAGTGAATAAAATAAAAAATCCAAAGGAAGATGACCTTGATGGAATAAGCCAGCGGTAATAATGTATCTGGATTCATTGCATCCTCAGGGAAGTTTTTCAAGGCATGTATCAGTTTTTCAAAAGGTAGTTTAATCTGATAAACAAACAAACAACAAACAATGAGCGGAAATTTGCTTTGATTCATAACAAACATAAGTACAAGATCACATGAATATCATACTGACCAGGTCATCATGACAGTACTTCAATAGGGCCAATCCAACTTTATAAACAATTTTAACACCCTGGAAGGACAAGAATGTCATCATTATAGATCAATGTTTCTAACCAACAAATTATGTTTCTTAGGGAAAGCACGGCTAACCTCATAGAGAAAGACATCCCAAATTCGGAGAGCCAAATGGAACGGAAAGGAATATGAAAACACAGTTATAAACCACTGGCTTGCATACATGCTAGGATTTATCATTTCTAGGGAAAAATGTTCTCCCAACTTTGGTAGATGTTCCCTCACCAAGCGTTCAAATTGAAAGAGGTATTGCTGTACCAGAGGCAATCCTGCCTAAATTCAACATAACAGTAATCAGGCTGAAAACAGAGTTGTTCTCATCAAAGAGTATATAATACTAATAGTAACAACAAGCATGACATTTAAAACATATCTAGTTCTTTCCTCACAGAAAACGTATATATATCATAAAAGACCAGGATAATAGATTGACACCACCAATAATCAGCACAAATGAATTCATGGAATAAAATAGTTACCAGGTACAAGCCCTCCATTGGGGCATGAACGGCTCCTTTCAGCAATGCCACCAACAACCAAAATGCATCCTCCTCACTCATGTAAAGAAGCAAAAGACCCGCTAAAAACCCCATTCCCTGGATTTTAAAATGATCAATATTATCAACTATTTAGTGACAACCAGAAAAAAGTGATGGGTTCCTGAGTAAAACCTGAACATATCCTACATCTCTGTCAAATACTGAGTAAGCTTTTAGAACATTGTAGAGGGACCGTTGCCCAGGTCCATGTCTCTGTTGGAAGAATACATGTGAGGGGAAGGTCCGAGAAATGTCTCGAATTATATCTAGTTCAGAGGCTGATGTCTCATATATGACTAGTTGCTGCAATAAGCATAATCACTTGTCAATGGAACTCCCAAATGTGGAACCGTTGTGCAATAAAATTCAAGATAATTTCAAAAAGAATAAAGAGGAAACCTCATTATATAAAAGATTATATAAAAGATAAATATCCCGTTTTAATTCTTTTGTTTCATACTTTGACCAGTAGCCATCACAAAACTAATTATACGTGCAAAATATATAACCAGCATATCCATCATGGTGGTGACACCGTGACAGAAAACAGAAAAACACTAAGTGATAAAACAAAAAGACGTGCAAATGAAATTATAGAATATTCTTCATGTCATATCACTCGGCAAACTGTAACAAGACAACACTGTGACAAGCACTGGCATAGCTTATAGAATATTTTACAAAAATGTCACAATGTTTCATTTGATGATTACCTCATAAACTCCAGGATTCATCAGTAATAGGTCTCGACTTCCAGAAATCAACTGCCAAACAAGGCCCCTTAAACAATCAGGAATTCCTTTCCTTATACGCCTTTGAACGACATGAGGTTTTCTCCTCAGATAATGCTTCCAATCACTCCCACCAACCCCAATCATCTTCCTCCATTTTCTAACCCTTCTCTCCTCCCTAATTCTGATGAAAGATAGATGATAATAAAGGTAAAACCAGAGGCCATAATTTGATTCTCATCCATGTTTAAAACATAGAGAAACACATAAAACAACAGGAGAAAAACATAATACCTCTCATACTCATATGCTGCTCCACTCTTGACTAAGCTATCAGAAGCATTAGCATCCTGTTTTACAAACCCAAATCTATCCAATGCTTTTGGTGAAGGAACTGGACCCGGTTCATAGTCATCTAATCTTTTCTTTTCCATTCCAAAACCACAAATCAGCTCTCTCAAACCAAAAGACAAATGACATAGCTTGCTTCCCTGGACATTACAATGAGGAAAACCTGAAAATAAAAGTGCAAAAAAGATGATGTCATTGTCATATTACTAACATCATTGAAAAGTGAAAATAACTAATTTGTACATACACATAGTTACAGCATTTTATTTAATATATAAAGTATTTAACATACACAGTAATCAAGATAAAATGTTTACGAGATTTCAGTTTGCTCTTTGCTGTGCCATAACCATAATATAAAGAAAGTAACAATCTGAACCTTATCTGATCATAATTATGTACAAAATGATACTTACTAAGGTACCAACAACTAAGTGTCCGTTTGGTTTACAGATGAGTAAAATTGATTCTAGAATCAATTGTTGAAAAGGAATAATGCATGCTTTACGAAACACATGGGACGGAAGTGATTTAAAATCAATTCTGTGGAATTGATTTTGCACTGTGCCTAACTGCTAACCAAACAGGCACTAATTCATAAGCCTATAAAAGTAAACCCTGGAATAACTAGATATTGCAAATTCGTGAAGATCGCAACCAAGTAAAACATGTTTCTTTCATTCTTCATTCAGTTATGGTAAAGAGAAAACAGAGCAACATGGATGGTTTAGTTGAGACATAATCACACCATAACCAGAATTCAGCTCAAATAGGAACCAAAAAGGAAAAGTAACACAGAAGCATTCTAGGAAACTATTAACCTTGGAAGAAACAAAACTATAAAGTGCCACACAGATCAATTTTCTAGCAACTCAGAATCCAAAAATAATTCTGAGTTATTGTGGATATTAAACTTAATAATAATAGTAAATATGAATTTGCACTTGAATAACAACATCATTGGCTTTTGAACGCAATGTGCATGTCTCTGTCCGAAGTCTCTTCCAAATCCCAAATGCATCCCTTTACTGCTCCTATAATTAACTTACAATAGTGCAATGCCTAGTGTGGTGCTTGCAAGAAAAAGTGTAATCCACTTAAATGCTGACACCGCATTAGACTGAGTTTAATATCCAAAATAATTGAGCTGCTGTGGGGACAAATGCATGACTATTATTAGTTAGTATTAAGTTTATTAAGAAATTGAATCCAAAATAATGAATTAATAGTAAAATAATTCTGCTGTGGGGACAAATAATTCTGAGTTTATTGAATCCAAAATAATCAAAACATATGGTAACAAATTACAGAAACAGTAAAAAAATATACCATATAGCAGTAAAATTCTGACAACTTTATTAAGTTTAAGAGATGTAAGTAATTTGAGACAGAGGAAAGTGCACACAAGGAAATATGGTTCTTGGTGTTATATACACATGGTGTAGTCTGTATTTTTTCTTAGAGAAATCCTTGCAAGACACTGTCAAATACACTATGAAAGCTGATTGTGACACGAAATACTTGCAGAAGATGGGTAACACACTAACACAAAAAAACTCATAAAAACCAAAACCAGAAACATTGAACAAAAAAATATGGAACATGCCCACTCTTATCAAAAGCCATAAATATTTGACAGTGTTCCCAACTCCAATTCTTTTATTCAAATGCAGATAAATGGTACATATTAGGCCATCACTTTTAATTGTAAATGTGACAAGGTTACTATTAAGACTGTGAGAAAGGGAGAAAATACAAACTAAGATTAACAATTTTCTAACAAAAACAAATACTTTACTAGACTATTAAGACTATGAGAAAGGGGTGAAAATAAGACAGGCCAGAGAATGAAAGTTATTACATCGATGAAAGCTGAAAATCACAAAACATCTATACTCACAGAATATGGTGCAGTTAAGAAACAGTTTAGGGTCTACCAAGCATAGCCAATTGTATTAAAAGAAAGATCAGTAATCCCTCCAGTTATTGCTGAAATGATCTGCAATGGAAAAAAGGAACTCTTTCAGGTTGTATTAATAAAAAACTTGTGATGTTTAGTAAAGCAAGTATCCAACTGATGCACAGTTTCAAGATGATCAAAATAGTAAACAGTTACATGAGTCCAACAAAATACAAGATTTTTTACCCTTGACTCTGAACACCTGACACAAGCGAAGATATATTAAGCTCATGACTATTTGACCCTTGACTCAAACGTAACAATGGAAATTGTAGTTGAAGAACAAAGAACAAATTAAAATATATATGGATTAAAAAGGTAAACTCATTAATTTAAGTTAATCGTTACTACATGAAACAGTTTGGGGATTCAGAATTTAATTTAAGAGAATTTAGAATTTATTCAGAAGAATAGATAATAGTTACTGCATGAAACAGATTGGGGATTATCGATACTCTTTCGGGTACACTGATAATTTGGCAAGCGTGAACAAAAGCATTAGAAACATACACTGAACTTGAATAAAAGAATCAACTACAATTTTGAACGAGTTCATCGGAGCAAAGGGAATTGTGAACGAACCGGGGCATGTGATTTCAGCATTCAAGAGAAATTATAGATTGCTGGATCTAATGTGGAAATTACCAACCAGTGGTCTGAAAAGGGGCACCGAAATTGTGAATCTTTTTCAACAAGGCAGAAAGATGGTGATAAAAATAGAGAAAAGATCAAACCTTGAATTGGATTTGGGTTGATTAATTGGGGGGTGAGGGGAGGTGTTGCACAGAAAGGGCAGTGTGTGATTGTGATTGTGAATGTGCGAAAGCACAAGAGAAGAGGATAGTGGGTGGCCGGCAACAACCTCGGAAATGGGAAATGAAGGTGGATGGCTCTTTAACAAGGCAAAGGGAAGGGAAATGAACAAAACAAAACTGTGCAATATTCCCAATATATCTGTCAAATTGTATAAGACTTAATTATTAAGATAAAAATCTTATTCTTATAATATAATAATGTCTACACGGTTTAGTAAGAGTAAAGATATAATATAATTGTTCCTATAGTTAAATTTGATTTTACTTTACATTATCCTTCGTACTTTCGTCTACGTGATTGTTAACCTTCATGGCTTCATACTTACTTCAATCCCGATTTTTCCACACGGTAACAGTAAACACTCCTCACACACCTCACTTTTTTTTTCTTTTTTTTATATATGAACAGTACTTTTTTTTGTCTGATTTTTTTTTTTTAAAAAAAATTTATTACTGGTTAACCAGATTAATAACCTAGTTAACCACCAATTTATATGGTATTAACCACATGCTTGAACAATACTTTCTTTTAAATGTGAATAGTATGTACTTTTTTAAAAAAAATATATTGCCGGTTAACCAGATTAATAACCTAGTTAACCACCAACTTATATGGTATTAACCGCATGCTCACTTGAAATCAAAATTAAAGGTTTGTCATTTTGAACAGTTATCTGAATTGATATCAATATTAACCACTTGAGCAACTTATTTAACCACGTACTAACTCATAGTTAACCACATTTTGCCCCACTTATAATTATTAACCAGATTAATAACATAGTTAACCACCAACTTATATGGTATTAACCACATGTTCACTTGAAAACAAAGTTAAAGGTTTGTCATTTGAAGTTATCTGAACTGATATCAATATTAACCACTTGAGCAACTTATTTAACCACATAATAACACAGTTAACCATTTTTTGTCTCAGTTATAATTAGTAACCAGATTAATAACACAGTTAACCACCAACTCATATGGTATTAACCCATGTTCACTTGAAAACAAATTATTCACCAGATTAATAACACAGTTAACCACCAACTTATATGGTATTAACCACATGTTCACTTAAAAACAAATTATTCACCAGATTAATAACACAGTTAACCACCAACTTACATGGTATTAACAAGATGTTCAGATGAAAACAAAGTTAATCTTGAACAGTTATTTGATCATAAGGATTACTACACAAATAATCACTGAGTATGAATTTATGGTTAATGCTATATAATTTACTGGTTAAGTATGTTATCAGTCTGGTTAATTGTAAATTTTAAAAAAAAAACGTTATTGTTCATGAAAAACAAAAAAGAAAAAAAGAAGTTACTGTTCATTAAAAAAAGGGGGGCAAGTGTGTGGTGGATGTTTACTATTTGGGTGTGGAAAAAACATTATTGTACTTACTTTCACGTTAAGGTTAATAAGCTTCGCATTTTATTTTGTCAAAATATATGTAATTTTTTAAAAAAATAAATTATTAATATTTAATTATTTCATCTCTTGTTTATTCAATAAAAAAATTAAAACGGTTTTATTTTCATAAAAGGACTTTTTTACCATAATGGTGTAATTTCCTTTGGATTTTACCATTTTGACGTAGATTTTAAAAAAATGGTTAAATATGTTTTAAGTCCGTGTAAAATTTTCGAAATTTAGTTTTGGTTTCTCACTTTTAAAACCATTGGTCTAGGTTCCTCATTTTTTAAAATAACCCATTATTTTAAGTGTAACAGAAGTACATGTTAGCAATCCTAGTCACGAAATTATTATCTGAGGTGACAATTCAGAAATGTTAATTGAATAATTAATTAACTCAACCACTGAACCCTCTTTTTGACCAGACTTAGTAATTAACGATTAGGTTTATTACCTCTGGGGCTGTAAAAACCCTAGAGCACTCACTATTCCACCTTCGTTCTTCGCATTCGAGAGCTGCTTATGGTGAGAAGCGTTTTCCATTGAAAGGGTTACTCGCTTACGAAGGACACGTGTGGCACTTCGAATATAATTGCTTGTTGTTACTCCGTTACAAAGCCAGGTAATATTCGAACCCGTGAATGTTACTGTTACTTGCTTACTGTGTTGTCTTGCGTTGAAGTAAATGGTGTTGTTTTTATATGACTTATTTAGTTTTATTCCCTTTTCATTGTGGTCAATTGCCTTTTATAGGGATGACATTCTCTGTCGTTGTTCACCACAAGGGTTCACTTGTGAAGGTACCAAAGTTACATTACAGTGGGAGTGAAACCCATGTGCTTCATGATCTTGATGTGGACACATGGTCGTATTTTGAGGCTTTGGGGTATGTGAAAGACTTAGGACATAAAGAAAATGTGAAATTATGGTGGAAGTCAAAATATGGAAGCTTTGAGAAAGGCCTAAAAGAGTTGAAGAATGATGTTGATGCTGTTGAAATGGAAAATTATGTAGTAGGGAATAAATATGAAGTACAACTATATGTGGAACACTTAGAAATAGGCAGTACTGTGCAGGTTGATAGTGGGACCAACAATGTTGTGATGAATATGGTGGAAAATGAAGGTGGCACCACTGCTGAGCCTGGAGGGGAATCGAGTAGGGTTGATATGCCTCGGGTTGCAGCTGAGGCTATTGACATGGTTGAAGATGGTTATAGCAGTGATGACTCTGCAAAGGATGTGCATTTTGATGATAGCGAAGAGGAGAGGGTCCTAGGGGATGATGATGGATTTGAATTGACTGATATTGGAGAGGCTGAGGCTGCACTTAATCAACAAGTAGAGGGTATAAAAATGAAGTCAGTTGTTGAAGAACAAGGTAATGGTTCAGAGAGCTCAGTTTTAATTGCTAAGAAGAAGAGAACCAGTAGGGGGATCAAAAGACCAAGTCAACAAGTTAATAATGATGTTGGGCCAAGTTAGCAAACCAATAATGATGTTGGGCCAAGTCAGTAGACCAATAATGATGTTGGGCCAAGTCAGCAAAGTGGAGTTGATGATTCTGGGCCAAGTCAGCAAGTCCCTATTACAGAGACATTTGTGCCACCAAATGTTAGTGGTACGCATGTGATTAAATAAGACTACACTGGTGAGGAACTAGACAGTGGGGCAAGTGACATAGATGACACTAGCAGGCCAAAGTACCCGAAATACAGGAAAGAGGATATGTGCAAGATTTTCAAGTTCAGGCTGGGAATGGAATTCACATCTCTTCGTGAATTCAAGGAAGCAATTCTTAAGCACTCTGTACTTAATGGGAAATAAGTTAAGTATGTGAGAAATTATTATGTCCGGGTAAGAATTGCATGCAGCAGAAGTTATGATTTTACTGTGTTGTGTAGCAAAGTAGGGGACAAGAGCACATTTAGAATTAAAACTTTGGTTGGAAGACATACTTGTGGAAGAGTTTTTGCTAACAAGAATGCAAACACTAAATTGGTTGCAAAGGTTGTTGTTAACAAGTTTAGAAATGCTTCTAACCTTACTTTAACTGAGATCATGGATGATGTTAGGAAGAATTACAGCGCTTGAATAACTGAATGGAGGGCATTTAGAGCAAGACAAATGGCTAGACAAGTAGTAGAAGGTGATGCTACCCAATAATACACTTTGTTGTGGAATTACAGTGTTGAATTGAGGAGAGCTAATTTAGGAAACACTTGTAAATTACAATTGGAGCTACCTGTTGAATGTGTGCAACCAAGATTTGGGTGTTTTTATGTGTCTAGATAGATGCAAGAAGGCCTTCCTTGCTAGATGTAGGCCTTTCATAGAAGTCGATGGGTGTCATCTAAAGATAAAATATGGGGGACAATTACTAATTGCAGTGGTAAGGGACCCAAATGACCAATACTTCCCAATTGCTTTTACTGTGGTTGAGACAGAAACAAAAGAAAGTTGGAGATGGTTCCTAACTCTTTTATTAGAGGATATTGGAGATATCACAACCCATAGATGGGTGTTCATTTCTGACAAACAAAAAGTAAGTATTTAGCAAGTCTTGACAAATCCTTTTTTTTCAAAACAACTACTAATGTCTGATTTTTTTGTTTAATCTTCATTGATGTTTTTAGGAGTTGATTCTAGTGTTTGAGGAGACGATGCATGGAGTTGAGCATCGCTTTTGTCTGAGACATTTGTACAATAATTTCAAAAAGAAATTTGGAGGAGGTACCCTCATAAGAGATTTGATGATGGGGGTTGCCAAAGCCACCTACACTGAAGCGTGGGAAGAGAAGATGAATCAGATTAAAAAGCTGGACAACAAGGCATATGATTGGTTGAAAGCAATCCCTACCCGGTGTAAGCATGATTTTAGCTACTACCCTAAGTGTGACGTTCTAATGAATAACATATCTAAATCCTTTAATGCAACAATTTTGTTAGCTAGAGATAAACCCATAATAACCATGTATGAATGGATTAGGACATACTTAATGGGTAGATTTGCTACACTCAAAGAAAAATTGGCTAAATATAGGGGTAATGTGATGCCAAAGCCTAGGAGGAGACTTGGTAGAGAAATAGAAAAGAGTGGCAACTGGCTAGCAATATGGGCTGGGGAAATGAAATTTGAAGTGACCCACACAGTTAATAGGGAAAGGTTTATTGTCAATCTTGAAAAACATTCTTGCACGTGCAATTTTTGGGAGTTAGTAGGGATCCCTTGTAGGCATGTTGTGGCAGCCATTACCTACAAGGGAGAGGATCCAGAATTGTATGTGAATTGGTTTTATAAGAAAAAGGCATATGAGCAGGTATATGGGCAGACCATAGACCCTATTAATGGTCAAAATTTGTGGCCAAAAACACAAAATGAGCCTATTTTGCCACCAGTTTACAAACCTGGACCAGGTAGGCTTAAAAAGCTTAGGAGAAGGGAACCTGATGAAGATCCCAACCCCAACAAGTTGAAGAGATCACATTCTACCAACAAATGTAAAAGATATGAACAATTAGGCCATAATGTCAGAAAGTGTAAAATGCCTCCACCTGAGGAACTTGTTACTGCTGAGGAACCTGCTGCTGCAGGTGAGAGTCAGCCCACGAATGTTGCATCTGATGCTGCAGGTGAGGGTCAGCCCACAGATGTTGAACCTCCTGCTACTGCAGTGATTGCAAAACAACCTAGGCCAAGGGTATGGCATAATTTGTTTGACATGCATTTAGAATTTATTGAATTAAGCACATAACTAACAAGATTTTATCATACAATAACAGGGAAGACCTAGAGCAACTGTTGCATCTAAAACTGGTACAACTGCCATTGCATCAACATCAAAATGTGTTACTACAGCTTCCAATGGATCAAAATCAGCCCCAACTGTCACTGCCTCAAAATCAAGAAATGTTACAGATGCATCTAAGGTATGTGCATTTTTGTTGATTTAATTTATATTCTTTTTCATGTAATTAACTTGCACTGGACCTATTGTAGGGTAAACAGGTGACCAACAAGTCTGGTAAAGCAAAGAAGCAAGATCGGCCTTATGTTCCACCAGGTGCGCAGGATAAATCAGTGGCCTCATTACTGACTCACTTAGTAAACCTAAACAATATATGGGTAAGTGTTATACCAGACTTGTGTGACTGTGGGAGTTTTAAAATGTTATACACATAAATGTGTGACTTTGAACCTTTTAAATTGTTATACCAGACTGATGCAAGGAAAAATGGAGTCATACCTTCATCACAGGAAATTGGTGAGCCCAGCACCATAACTGATTATGAGAGAATCCTTCAAGTATAGATCTCCAATCTAAGGGTATAAAATGTTTCTCACCTTTTAAATTGTATTTGTGCGGAAAAACAGTTGGTTTAACCTCTTATTTATCCTATAACAGCAAGTTGCAGTTGGTTATGCTCCCTCTCAATCAAGCCAGAATCAAGGCAATGTTGTTCATGAAGGAAGGGATGCTCATGATGAAGGAAGGGTTACAGCTGATGAAGTAATGGTAGAAGAAGGCAGATCTGGATCTAAAAGTCCACAGTGTGGAGATGAAGCTGGTCTTGGGGGAAATTAAATATGATAAGAGTGTGGTACAACACATGGGCCGAACAGTAGTTTATTTTGTACAAAGGGGTGGACGACATATGCTCCATTTTTTGGTTTTGGTGCTTTGTTAGGACACCAATTGTTTTTTTTTATTTTCTTTTAGATTGGATGGATGTATGATGGTGCATTGGTGAACCTTGTTTTTGAGATTTGGTTTGGAATCTTTGGGGTTGCTAGATACTTTATTGTTCATTGTCATTGCTCGGTCAATGTTTTAGGACACCAATTGCAAACTTTCAATATCAATGCATTTATGAATGGTTTATGTTCAATTACATCTTTATATTTCTTTGTCCTTTATTGCTACCAACTCACTTTTACATTTTTGTTTAATAACATTACCAGCCAAATCCATTTAAAAAAATGCAGAACCCATTAAGTAGATATGCAAAATAAACTTTGAGCATTATAATTTGAATACTGGAAAACTGACAACAAACTAAGTTTTTCAACCAATTCAAAATTCCAATCCCAATTAAATAGCTACTAAAAAGAGTCATTACATAACCTAAATACCAACTCAATATCACTAAACGTCTATTGCCACTACCTATTACTAAACCAAAAGAATTACATATTGCAGTGACATTTTAATGAAGTAAATAAAGACAAGCCTACTGTCACAACCCAAGATATGACCACTAAACAGATACAAATTTTTGCTTTGGTCCTCTCTGCAACGAGCTTCTTCTTCAACTTTCCCTTCTTCCTTTGAAACTCTTCTGCTTGTTGATCGGGTACATAGACACACTCTTCTTTCACTACTTCCTGGGTAACCTCTTCATCAGCCCATCTAAAGTAATTGCAAGAGTTTTTCCTCTATATATATGATTTACGTATAACATTTTACATATTTATCTTTAATAAAACGTACAACTCATCCATTACAACAAATTTTACTTTAGGTAACACTTTTTTGTCCACTTCTAAAAAATTATTGTCGAAACATGATGTAGGCAACAGTTTTACCCTTGTAGAGCTCATTTATATTAGGTAACGATTTTAAAATTGTTGACTAAATATAGCAACGGATTTCAAATTATAATAGTCGTGTTCTAGGCAACACTTTACTTGGCAATCGTTGAAAAACTGTGGTCATACCGTGAAATAGGCAATATTTATTTAATTTTATAGATCTTTCTTAGTCAACGATTTTAAAAGTCAAAATATAGAATAAACAACATTTTTTAAATTGTGGTGATTTTCCTAGTCAACGATTATTAAACTATTGCTAAAACATAAAATAATAGGCAACGTTTTTCCCAATTTTGTGGAGATTTTTTTTAGTCAATTATTATAAAAAAGTTGTCAAAATATGAAATAGACAACGATTTTTTAACAGGTAATAAGAAAGAACCTATTATTAAATAATATTGAGTTAATGTTTAAGTTTTCATGTTTTGTTTTACTAAAATTTTATTTTTCAAAAATAATGACCTAAACAAAAAAATCATATCTTTGATTTTAAACTAATAAATTTTATAAGTTTATTTTAAAATTTATGGTTCATGTGATATAAACATTAGAATTGACAATGTATATTATAAATATATGTGTTAGCTTAGCGAATAAAACTTAGTGTTCGAAGATGATGAACTATGATCGAATCCTACCTTGGCCATTTTAAGAAGTTTTATTTGTCATTCTAAAAACCGTGGCTTATTCCATTATCTTAGGCAACGGTTAAAAACTGTGACCTATTCTCTTGTGTCAGGCAACGATTTTTAAATTTGTGTTGACAGAAGTGAAAAATCGTTGACTATTAGAATAGGCAATGATCTCAAAAATCACATCCGTAAAACTTTTGCCAAACCGTGACTTAAAATTTTAGGCCACGATTTAAAATATTTGGCCATGTTTTTTTATTGTTGTCTAAAATAAAAAATGTTGTAGTAATTTTTCTATAAAAAAAATAAATTGTATTTTGTATCTACTTTTAATATTCATAATAAAAATAATAAATATTATTTTACATCTAACATTTTGTCCATAAAAATTTTATTTTAATGATTCGTATCCTCAAGAAACGATTTTTAATTTCAAAATCGTACTCCTCATCCACGATTATACTAAATTGATAATTTTTTAAAAATCTATACTAAAGTGATAAGTTCCAAAAGGAATTCCACCACTTTGTAAAAAAAAGGCTCATAAAAAGTATCATTTTTATTCATTAATAACTAGTGTGAAGCTCATGCATAGCACGAGCTAATTATATTACTATATTGGAGTTGTAGTTTATACTAGTTGTGAATTGTGTCCTTGTAGTATTAGAGATACTAAAGACATGGCTAGAAGCTTTGTATTACAAAATGTGGAGAAGGAGATATTAAGTTTAGTAGCAAAAGAGATAGTTGGTTGGTCCATAAAACTAACTTAAAAATAAAAATAAAAATTGGAAGAAAGGAAGACGATAAAAATACATATCAATATAAAAGGTTGCTCTCGCCCATGTTATCGTATCAATTTTTTTATATTATTAATTAATTTTTTTTTCGGTGTATAAAGAAAGCAATGAGATTTAAACCTAGAACCTCATGTTAAACTATCCAAACCCCCAACCACTAAGCCGACCCTAGTGGTGATAATTATTTCATATATATATATAATTAAATAGTTGTTTAAAATTTTATGTTAATTAAATTATTTGAGGTAGAGTAATAATTAAATAGTTATTTAAAATTTTATGTTAATTAAATTATTTGAGGTAGAGTAAAATATGTATATATATTAATATATGATGACAAAAATGATATTTCACAATTCCATTTTTTTTCTAATCGGTAAGTTGAATTTTCATATAAATTAATTTTTTATGAACAATTTTTATAGTTGTTCTTAATTATGGTATGAATAATGAAGAGTTACATGTGCGAATAACTTACATAATTTATTGGTAAGTATAAAACCAAGAGTCTAGTCGGAAGTGCAAGGATATTGATTAAGAAACTACAAAATTTAAAATATTCAATAAAAATATTAAATTTTAAAAAATATGAATATTTTTAAATTCTTAATACTTTGTGAAACTAATTGGCAAATGGAGAATATTTAGTGTTTACAACCCATTAGGAAACTATATATTTTTTAATTATTTTTATCCATACAATTTTTTCTTACATTTTTCTTATCACACTTGATTTTTACAGATTTGACATTCTAGTTCTTATAATTAATTTTTATTCTCTCTCCCATTTCCTCTCCTTCCTTTTCCCACCCCTTTCCCTCCCTTCTCC